>JACEVL010000382.1:686197-1148697 GCA_020284085.1 Aporrectodea caliginosa | reverse complement strand
ACATGACTTTGTACTTCCTCCAAAAGACTCTAAGAACTTTATACCTAGAGCTCTATAAAAGCGAATTTTTAAGCCACCACGTTGACCCAAATCTTAAAAACTAACATTATTCCCTTTTTTCTTTCTTTATAGTAGCCTTTGTGTATGTAAGTTGTGAAGCGGTGTGTCTTCCTGCTCGATAAATAAACGAATATATCATCATCAGCATCAACCGACGATCTCTTCCATTGTATCAGTCAGAGATGGATTTGCGCCGGAAGAAGCTAAAAGGGAGGTAGTCTGGCGGTGTTTAGACTTCAGCTCTGGTTCGATTCTAGATGTAGGTAGGCGGAATGTCATTTTAAAAAGACATTGCGTTGCCAAGTAGAATGCTAATTATAGTCCAATGGGCCACATTGAGCTCGTAGAAGATCGCGCTAATAGACTGTTCCTATCAGTATCGCAATGAGGGCCAGCTGTGCGTCCAATGAGTATGGATGTTCCTGTTAATTACTTAAAGCCTGCTAACGCGCGTAAGTATGAAGATTAGTAGGTAAGTGGGTTATTATCTATTTCCTGATTTTTTAACACTGGAATGTCGACTTGTGACAAACGTGTCAAACTTCTTGCACGTATCCGGCAATTTGGTAGATCTATTCTCTGCTGGGGACCTACCAACATGGTTGGTACGGCTCCAGAATACATCAAAACCTCTGGATTCCAATTTTGGGTCAGCCCATAGTAGTTGATTGCTCCATTTCTGCCCGTAAGAACCTTCTTATCCAACGCTCCCCTACTAGACTGTCGCACGTCGCACTTTCCCCACTTTCTCCATGGTCCAACTTTCTGGAACAGTTCTCCGCTGGATATCGGAACGGCTCCATGCCGTTAAAGCAAAAGGAATATTTTCAGCTCATTTTAAGATGCAACAACAGGTTTTCCTAGGGAACGTGGCCATTAATTGAAGATCAATATCTGCAAGTATACACATATATTATAAGCTAATTTAGCTGATGCATCTAAGACAATTAGCCGGTAAAACCATGAACACGGAATGTATGAATACGGCTTCACAAGGAGTTGATTGATAGTCTACTCCAGGATAAACTAAGTACAGGATAGGCGCGCATGTGTTGAAAGGTTTGACGCTACTACGCTAGCTACCTACTAGCTAACGTCTTTCAGACTTTTGATAATTTTCTTTTTCCTTTCCATCATTTTACCCATCTCTCTGTTTCTCTCCGTTCGCTTCTGTCCTTCTTGTGCCTTCTTGTGCCTTTTTCGCTCCCTTCCATCTTTCTTTTGCTTCATACTTTCTTAGTGTCCTACTTTCCTTCTACTTCTCTTCCTTCCAACATTCCTTGCTTCTTCCTTCTTTGTTTGCTTTCTTCTTCTTCCTTCCTTCCTACCTTTCCACCCTTCTTTCTTTCCTTCCTTTTCCCTCCATCATTCCTTCTTTCCTTCCTTCCGACGTGTCTTTGTTTGCTGTCGTCCTTCCTTCTTTCTTCCTGCTTTGTTTTCTTTCTTTAATATTTTCTGCCTTCCTTCTTTACATTCTCGTCATTATGGCTTTACTTCTTTCTCTGTTCCATTCTTATTTCTATCCTTCCTTTCTTCATTCAATCCTCCTTCCTCATTCTATCGCCTACTTTCTCTTGACCTTCATCTCTAAGCCTCTGTTTTCTCTTTTCGTCCTCTTCTATAGTCTTCTTCCACCTCCTTCATTCCCTTCGCCTATTCCTCGGAATTTCCTCCTCTGTCTCTCCCTCCCTCTCCCTCCCTCCCTCTCTCTCTCTCTCTCTCTCTCTCTCTGTCTCTCTCTCTGTCTCTCTCTGTCTCTCTGTCTCTGTCTCTGTCTCTGTCTCTGTCTCTCTTCGTCTTCCTCTTCCGCACCTCCTATCGCTCTTCCTTTTGTCTTCCTCTAAGCAGCAGTGATTGAGTGCTTGTATACTAGCGATTGATCGGCGCCTAATCACGCCTTCTTGAACCGTCCGTCCATTAACGGAGGGCGTAGTAATATTGTTTACGCCGGACTCCATTCCTTTTGTCCTCGTGGCCAAGTGGGCGCAATGTCCGTTGACATCGTGCCTTTTTATTCGAGTACCCGAACACTCGAATCCTGTGCACTACCACAGAGGCAATGCCTGTCAATATTAGACACTTATGTGGCCAGAGGGCGTAAAGTATTTGGCGATAAAAAACCTCCATGCATTGGCCTACATTTCCGACGTGCATGTAATGCATGTCCAGCAACGGAGAGAAAGAGAGAGACAGCCAGAGAGAGAGAGAGAGAGAGAGAGAGCGAGAGAGAGAGAGAGAGAGAGAGAGAGAGAGAGAGAGAGAGAGAGAGCGAGAGAGAGAGAGAGAGAGAGAGAGAGAGAGAGAGAGAGAGAGAGCAGAGAATTTGATAGACCAAAGGAGAGACAAACAGAGAAACTCAGGAACGAAGAGACAGACAGACAGACGGAGGGAGGGAGGGATGGACGGACAGACAGATAGACTAACAAACAATTAAACTTAGATAGAAAGACAGACAGATACAGACAGATAGATACAGAAAGATCTCGATAGACAGACATGGGCGTATTTAGGGGGTTGCGGAACTTGCGGGTTCAAACCACACCCAATCCCTCAAATAAATAATTACCGAAAAAACACTTAACTTTTCCAAATTGACCTCTTACTCTGCGAACATGTCTAATGGAAAAAAACCGAAATGGAAACTCCCAAATTTTTTTCCTGGCTACGCCCTTGGACAGACGCAGATAGTTACACCTATTTATCAAGCATTATGAAATATTTGTGTTAATATATTCTTTGTCCGTTGTTGATCAAATGATGTTGGAGGAAGCAGACAGGAAAATAATCAGAGAGAGAGATGCAATGGATGGAATGAATGGGCGGAGACATTACACGGGACTGACCACTGGCTCTTCCTCCTATCTTGCTTTCCTTCTTCTTCATCATCATCAGCATCATCATCAGCAGCAGCAAAGCAGCAGCAGCTGAATTCGCCTTGGCAGCTGGAGATGATGCTGTGGCCGAATTATGAAAGAGACGCTCTTTGTCTAATCTCTGAATCTCGATGGCTTTGTCTCTGTGTGTATCTCTCCTTGTCGCGTTGCCTCACTCTGTTCGTCTGTCTCTGTATCTGCTTCTGTCTCTATGTCAACGTGTCTTTGTATGTAAAGATTGTCCTCTTTGTTTTGTTTGCGGGTTGTCTGCTCATCTCTTTGCCTCTCTTTGTCAATGTTTTCGTCCTTGTTTCTCTGTTTGCTTTTCACTCCGTGTCTCTGTCTGTCTTTCTCGTTTATTTACTCTCTTATCTTATGTATCTGTTCCTGTTTCTCTCCGTCTGTCTCTGGTCTCGTTGAGTTGTTTTGCTTCGTCTCTTTCGCTGTCTCTTTCTGTTCCTCTCTGTCACTGCCTGTAGCTCTCTCTGTCTCTGTGTCTGTGTGTGTGTCTCTCTCATCTGCCACTGTCTGTCTGTCTCTCTCTGTGTATCTGTCGCTCGCTTTCTGTTTCTGTCTATCTGTTTCTATATCTGTTCCGTTTCAACGGTATCGGCCGCTGCATTATTTTAAGCCCACTCTGTGTTTCACAAGAGGCGACTTCGCCGATTCAATCATCAAGCGCTATTTTAACACTGTCAGATATCACAAAGTTATTTCAAGTCAGAACGCCTCGTTGACAGCTAGGCGCCTTTTCTGGTGAGGCCTATCAGGATATTTATTTATCGTTTTCCTGCATGCCTTTCCTTAAGGACCACCTATCGCACGATTGCTCCTATAAGATTTTAGCCATGATAGTCATCAGTGCTAACTTTATCATTTTCATTTTCATAATCATGTCATCATCATCATCATCATCATCATCATCATCATCATCATCATCATCATCATCATCATCATCATCATCGTCATCATCATCGTCATCATCGTCATCATCATCCCTTTCACTGGTTCAAATTTTGCACATGATTGTTTTCTTTACTTTGTTTTCTGTCGACAGTAACTGTAACAGTTGTTAAGAATCTACACGTTACTCAAGATATCTCGTTATTTTTACATCACACATTATACCCTGTAGGCCTAACTATTGCATGCAATGTTCATGCGATGTAACATTTTCACAAAACGTCATATCGCATTATAATTGATGTTCTAGTCTAATAACGAAATGCTTCAGACGTCTTGATGTTTCGTTCAGTTATGTCATGCGCAGAAACCTTGGACATTTCGAATCTCATGAGGCCATACTTTCAACATCACGTATTCAGAGCTCATTATATGTCACTTCCGATGTATGTACGCTTGTCTGTCTACGTGTTTCTTCCCTATCAATATATATATATTATATTTTATACATCAATTAATGCATATATAAAAGAGAGGAATATATATATATATATATATATACGATAAATCAGTTCGCTCGTTCGTCTGTCCGTGTATCAGAATTGCTAATTTCGTATGCACTATTACTTATTTATCAGGAGACTAAATAAACAGAACAGGATTTGTGTCTCTGTGTCTGTATGTATGTATGTATGTATGTATGTATGTATGTATGAATGTATGTATGTATGTATGTATGTATGTATGTATGTATGTATGTATGTATGTATGTATGTATGTATGTAGGTATGTATGTATGTATGTATGTATGAATGTATGTATGTATGTATGTATGTATGTATGTATGTATGTATGTATGTATGTATGTATGTATGTATGTATGTATGTATGTATGTATGTATGTATGTATGTATGTATGTATGTATGTATGTATATGTATGTATGTATGTATGTATGTACGTATGTATGAATGTATGTATGTATGTATGTATGTATGTATGTATGTATGTATGTATGTATGTATGTATGCCTATGTATGTATGTATGTATGTATGTATGTATGTATGTATGTATGTATGTATCAGGCGCGTAACTAGCATTACGCAATTACGCAACTGCGTAAAGATTTTAGCAGCTCTCAAATTTTTTTAACCGTTTAGATTACTTTTTGACATTCTAGATTACTATTATTCGTTGAATTTCTAATGTCCAGACTTTATTACTGTACAGCCAGTAAAACATTTCCCTTCGCCGACATAGTGAAGACTCTGCAAATTTCGTGGCACTTCTGAAATTTCGATCACAGACCGACACTATAGATTAAATCATCGTAAGCTAATGTCATCTGGTCCACGCAAAACCCAGTACATAAGTCCGTTGATTCAAAAATCAGCTGATCCACCTGTGTGGCCTGTGAGTTCGAGACATTATTGTGGCAGAATGTCGTGCAGTTAGGTTGTACACTTTATTGTTTGATGCGAGCACAAAACAGATATCGGTCAGCTTATACGATATGTTGAAAGCGTGAACAACCCGGTTCTCAGCATGTGGCAAAAGAACAATTTATAAGGCCTAACTGTCATCCCAAGTTTTCCCAACGCTTGACACCACTGGCGAAACTATTGCGACACTCGTAAAGCAGCAGCTTTATGAAGTTGGTTTCTGTATATGTTAAGGTATCTTGATAAGCACAATTTGCTGCCGACTTTTCAATCTGGTTTTCGTAAGGGCCACTCCACGGAGACCCTGTTAGTTCGCCTCCTCGCTGATATCTATGAGGCTATTGATAGGTCACAGGTCATCCTCTTAGCATTATTTGCTGTCAACGCGGCGTTTGACACCGTCGATCAAGATATAATTCTTAGGCGCCTATCTACCTCGTTTGGCCTTTCTGGTAACTTTCTTGACTGGATTGTTTCCTACCTCCATCACCGTTCCTTCTCTGCGGTCTACGTGTCTACTAGGACTCCATGTGTTCCTGTCCCGTTTGGCCTGCCCCAGGAATCTGTGCTGGGCCCTCTGCTCTAAATATATTATTTATACTGCTGATACTGGTCCTCTCCTCGCCTCTTGCTGAGCCTTGCTCTGTGCTGAACCAATCTTATGCGGGTGACCTGCAGGCGTTTTGCACTGTCCTGCGTCAGCAGCCATTACCGAAGCCCGGGCCATGAACCGGGCAATGGAAGCTCTCGAGGCCTGGATTACACATGTCCTCCAGTCGCCTGCGGCTAAGCTCATCTAAGACCCAGTTCATTTGGCTTGGCACGCGCCAGCAGCTCGCCAAAATTGATTTGGAGGCCCTTGCCCAGGAGTTCCCGCAGTTTACTTTCTCACAGTGGCAGAGAAATTAATTAATTGATAAATCCAGGCAGGCTATAAACTTTATAAAATAAAATTATAGGCGTGTAGGGGCCTATGTAATGAGATCGACGATCGTCATGAAAACTGCAATCTCTTAGAGAAAATAACATATCCAAAATTAAGTGGCCAAGGGCAGCAATTTGGGCCGTCGCCCCGGGCGGCATTTCAGCTCCGTACGCCATTGCTTTCTCACCCTTTGTCCGGGACCTTGGTGTCACATTAGACCAAAAACTAACGTTCACGCGGCATATATCAGCCTGCTATGCCGCGATTGTGTATACCAGCTGCGTCAGCTTAGAGAGGTCTTCCGTTCCTTAACCTTTAATGCTGCCTTAATGCTTATCCACTTCTTTGTTGTTTCCCGTCTTGATTATTGCAGCGCCCTTTGCGTGGGTTTTCCGGCGACTCGGGTTGGGTGCTTGGTTCGGGTCTTACGCTCGGCGGCACGCTATATTGGTTGCATCCCAAGATTCCGCCATGTTACTGACTATATGCGGGATGTCTTGCATTGGCTTCCTTTCCCACATTGGATCGCTTACCGGATCTCTTCCTTGGTCTGGCGCTGATGTGGTCTCTGTTTATCTACAGGAGCACCACCCTCAGCATCCAGCACCGTGGTTCTTCTCGCTCTTCTATAGATATAGGCAGGCTGAGGTTCTTGCCTCCCGGTCGCGGACTTCTATTCTGCAGCGCCGTGCTTTTTCTGTTGCTGGCCTGCAATCTGGAATGGGCTTCCTTTGGCACTATGCCTAATGCCGAGAGCCCTTCAGATCACGTTCTATTCTAACTTCAAGACTGTTCGGACTTCGGATGCGGGTGCGCTCCTAAGTAGATAATCTTGAAGGGCGCTATGTAAATCTCTGTAATGAATGAATGAATCATAATTTGCCAAAGAGCTGATGTAAAATGTTATTACTTTTAACCAAAAAGATTGTCTCCAAAATGGACCATTACAAACCAACAAATAAATTTATTTTCTTTTGCTTTAGTTAATTGCTTTGATGAGTCTGTCTGTTTCTAGTCTACGTTGGTTGCTGGGACTTTGCAGCTGAACTCATTTTAAAAATCAAATTATGAAATTATAATTATAATTTTCCAAAGAACTTATGTAAAATGTTATTACTTTGAATCAAAAGTTGGTCTCCAAAATGCACCATTACAAACCCCTAAATGAAAATTTTTCTTACCCTGGGGAGAGGGCACAGCCCCCTCCCCAGACCCCTCCCCTCAGAGTTCTTCAAAACTGCGTAATTTTATGGAAGACCTGGTTACGCCACTGGTATGTATGTATGTATGTATGTATGTATGTATGTATGTATGTATGTATGTATGTATGTATGTATGTGTATGTATGTATGTATGTATGTATGTATGTAGTATGTATGAATGTATGTATGTATGTATGTATGTATGTATGTATGTATGTATGTATGTATGTATGTATGTATGTATGTATGTATGTATGTAGGCCTATGTATGTATGTATGTATGGTACAGTATATATGTATGCACTCATGTATGTATGTATGTATGTATGTATGTAGGCCTATGTATGAATGTATATATGTATATATGTATGTATGTATGTATGTATGTATGTATGTATGTATGTATGTATGTATGTATGTGTGTATGTATGTACGTTACTTCACTCTTAAATTCATAACCTATAGATGCACCCTTGGCTATAGCCTATGTTTAGAGTAGGCCTATCATAATATCTAATCTTCTAAAATCAGGGCCAAAAATAATTTGTTTTCTGACACAAAGTGTGCATTTGACATTGTCGAGTGAGCAGTTAACTTGTTTGGTATGAATTTTTTCTAGTATGAACTTTTCAGACAAGAAAACTGCATACGATTTCAATCATTTCATTCCAATACATAAAACTTTACATAGTCTACCTGTTCAAGTTTAGTTTGACAGCTTGAGGAAGAAACGCAGCTGACATTATGAATATTTTACTAAGCGAGTTTTTTCAGTACATTGAACGCGAATTAATACTGTAGGCTACATGTGCAGATGAATCTCAATTCACTCCATCACTTCTTCGGAGCATAAAAGAAATGTCGTGCACAGAAAGAAAATACCCAATAAAAACCAAAATTAATCTAATGTATGCCGTTTCGTGTTAATTGACATTTATGTAGCGTCAATTCCAGGAAGAATCTTCCGAAGAATGCTCTCAACCCAATAATACGAATCCTTATAAATGACATTTATATACGATATATGCGCTCGTGAATAAGTCGGTGCCCTGCGCTTGGATTTTTAGTGGCGCTTTATAAGTTCGCAGTTTATGATTACGATAACGATATGGTAGGCCTATACGATAAACGACATAATAATGGTATACGATGAAAGATATAGGGTATTAAAACTGATCATAAAATTTTTGTCTGTGGTAGTCCTACGTGCTTTGATGCAGACTGAATGCCCAAATGCGTGGATATAATTATGATAGCCTATTGGATGCTTGGTGTATGATATAGGCCTTTGATATGTGAATGTGATACATGATCATATAGGATATTTAAGATATGACACATGTAGGATATTTGATATATGATATAGAATACTTGACACATATGCTGATACAGGATATTTGATATATGATAAATGGTATGTGGTACTTGATATAATACTTGATAAATGATACATGATATAGAATGCCTGATATATGATCACATAGGACACTTTATACATGATATATGATATTGGATACTTGGTTAATGATACACGATATACTTGATTTTATGATAATTTGGGATGCTTAGGCCTACGTAATATAATTTGATTCATAATATGGGATACTTGATATATGCTGTGTAAATATGATGTGAGATACAGTAGGGTCTACTTGATGTGTGATATATGATGTGAGATACCTGATATAAGATATATGATACTTGATATTTGATACTTGATAAATGACATAGGATACTTGATATCTGACATATAATATGGGTTACTTGATATATGATAAAATGTTACTCACACGATCAGCTGATAGCAGATGGCTTTCCAGTTTTTCGGTCTTTCCAGGAAGTTGTAGACGGTCGTTTGGAATCGTCTGTACCTGACATCCTTCCTGTGACTCATTCCACCTCCTCCTGCTCCTTTCCCTCTTCCTCCTCCTCCTGCTCCTCCTCCTCCTCCTCCGCGTGCCACTCCTGCTCTTCCTCCTAAGACGATGGGTCTTCCGAGCAAAGAGACCCTTGGCCGGAGATGGACTCGACTTTCGTCCAGCTGGACCTCGCGACGCGATGTCATTGCGCTGGAGGAAGGAATTCCGATTCCCTTTTCTTCCACCTCTCACTCCTCTTATACTCCACTCCCGTCGCTTTTTCTTCTTCCTGTTCCGGTGAAAGTCACTTCTTCCTCTTCCTTGTTTACCTGTCTCCTGCTTTATGACTTCTTTTATTTTCCTTTTCCGCTTCTTCTGTCCTGTACTCTTTCAACAAGACTGCCGCGAAACCTACTGCTTCCGTGTTTCTTGCTTTTATGTCTCCTATATAATTTATCCCTTCTCCTTTCCCCTCCTCTTTCCCTTCTCTTGTCTTCCCTCGGTATTCTTTGTCTTACTTCGTCTGCCTGTTAAGTTCGTTCCTCCTCCTCCTCCAACTGCTACTCCTTTCCTTCAGTGTAGGCCTATGTCTGTTGTCGACCCTTGCGCTGACATTTCAGAGGTTTACTTGCACAATAAATCGTCCTAAGGGGCTAAACCGTCGCAAGGCCGTCTTAAGCCGCTGGTCCTTCCGTCCGACCGTTGGTCCATGCATGCTCCACTGGAGGCAGGCAAAACACGGGGCCCCTGCCGGGCGTTCCCTCCACCGGCGAAAGCAGACGACGCATACAATCCACAGTGACTGTTTGAAAGCTGTGTAAGCCTTCTACGGACAGCGCGATATCTCCGGCATTTATATAGCGCCAAATCAGCGAGAGCTCCGACGAAAAGTAACGACGCTGCTCTGCTGCAGCCGAGGACGTCGTCCGCGCGTGCGCGTTCCCGCTGCAAGTGACGCATGCGCGCTCGATGTGTCGTCTGCTCGCCGAAAGATCGTCTGCGCTGCGGGCGTGACATCATCGCCCGTTGTCGCGATGGGAAAATCAATTTGACTGACTGCTTTTATTGCAATAATTTTTTTAGTTTCGCGACCGATAGAGCAGTAAAACACGCTGGTATGTAAGCGAACGGTCGCGTTTGGGCGAGAACGTGACTGACGGATAATTTCAGATTTATGGAGTCCAAAATAATGTAATCAGAATTCTGTCGAATATCGTATCGTTCCACACTGCGGTTCGAGGAAACCGATATAATTGCTAAGATTCTAGGTTAATGGCGTTAAAAATCAAATCAGTTTTCTTTCGCGTCAAGGAATTATTATAGTTTCGTGAAATGTCCATGGCATTGGCATTAAGATAGCGTAGGCCTAATTGAGCAGGTTTAAAAACATGATTAGGCTCAGGGGCGTCCATCCTATGGGGGAATGAAGCAGAAATCTTTTATAGCCTTTCCAGAGGGAAGAAATTTTTTTACATTAAACGTCTGCTCGGTTTTTTATTTCATAAATTAATGTATTATTGTTTTGAAAAATGTTTTTCAAATGATTCAATTATGAAATTGAAGACTAATCGTCAGCTCGGATGAAGAAGAGCAAAATAATTTTATTGTTTTTAAAACAAAGAAAAACATTTTTCATCTGTCGACAGTTACTGCATACTGTAAGCTTATAGCCCACAGTGGATTGAAAGCAGTTATGTTAGCCATTAATTACGTCTGATATGGCAACTTTCAGGCTATCTCACTCTCGCCAGCTTGTACAAAATCATGATCTCCTTTGCAGTGACCAGCTGCTCAGCTGAGCGAGTTATTCAGTCGCATCCGCATTGTGAAAAATCGACTGAGATCAACCATGGTTGATGACTGGTTTGCACCTCTGACAGTATTATCCTGTGAACGAGACGTTACTCTGTCAGACTGTCACTAAAACTGGACAAAACGATTGTTGATCGCTTGGCGACCCACTCTGCTGCTCTGAAGAAACCAGTGGCGTCACTATAGGGTTGGTGTCACCCAGTGCAGTAACTCATTGTGTCACCCCAAGGACCTCCTCAATTAGGGTTAAGGTTATTGATAATTTAAAAATGAAAAATTTCTGGTCAAACTCTGCAAATTTTTTTGACATAGCCATTTTGGTGTCACCCACTCTGAAGGCCGTCGTCGTGGGCCGGGGGGGGGTCAATCTGATGACAAGAGGGGGAATGCTTCATAGGCGATGGAGGCGCCCTGATTAGGCCTATCGTTACAACTATATTCTTGTCAAGACCCAATTGCATACACTTGTTAGAGCAGACTTCCCAACCTTTTCAGACCAATGCGCACTTACTAATTAAACGTATTCAAGAGCAGTGTTGCGACCATTTCTGAACTGTTTTAAGTTACTAGAAAATAGTTATGGCCTAGGCCTATAGATCTATGTCAGAAAATGATAATCAGTAGTTTTCACAATATTTTACCCATTCTGCCATTCAACGTAGAGCAGATTCACTCATGGGCGTCCGCAGGAATTTTTTAGGGAGAGCGAATTTTCAAATTGTTTGCACGTGGGCTAACGAGGGTACCGAAAGCAACCGATCGCATCACCCTCGGCGGTCGAGATCGCTCCTAGCGATTACGAGTCTGGCGCGAATCCCTACAGCCGCCAGCTCTTTTGGAAGCATTTGGCATGATTATGGGACCTGTTGTTAGCGGTCTGGGATCCCGTTTTCAGCTATAGGGGGCCTATCTAAACGTTTACAGTCTATAAAAGAACTGCTCAAAATGTCAATGTTTATATATTTTGAGTCTTTTAGGCTATCCTGACTAGTTTGAATAAAAATTAAAATGTGAAAAAATCATAGCAATTCATTGTTAAACACTTAGATGATAAATAAATTTCGATTGAAGTCTGATTCCTATTCTTGAAATAACAATAATTGCAAAATCCAGGGGTGAAATGCTCCCCTTGCTCCCCCCCCCGCTGCGGACGCCCATGGATTCACGACACCCTTGGGTGCCGAAGGTGGCATCCAGTTAGGGAAACACTGGTTTAGAGTGCAGATCTCATCATCTCATGCACCTCTGTCAGGCACTGTGCGTGGGCCGTGGAGTTAGGCCTACCAGTTTACATAGCGTATCGGCCTAACCGTTATATAAGAGGTCGTTGGGCCCAACTACCGAGAGTGGTTGTTTCAGAGATTTGAATCTCGGGATAGGACGGTCCGTATACGGTCCTGCGGATACCTTAAAATGGCATGGAATGGCAGCCATGCAAACGGGCAACGTTGATGAAGGACTTCATCCAATCAATTAAATAAAAGTGTAAGAGTGAGCAGGATCGAGGCCATACGGTCACTAGACTAGAGAACACAGTCATGTACATGATTGCGTAAGACTTAGCGGTTTACAAAAGCGGCCTTTAACATGCTGGTGAACGGCGCCATATTCTTATGTATATCGTTCTTGACTAATAGCGACAGCTAGCGAAGTTTTGGATGGTTGAGTGAGAAAGTAACGAAAGAGATTTAGAAGAAAATCAAAGAGTAATTAAATATTCTTTTCAGGCTTTAAATGCTGCAAATGCTTTTCTCAGTGAAGCGTTTTCTAAAATTGATGTTTGATCGTGATAATTTGTAAATTAGAAGATTGAAGGTGTTTGCAGAGGGATTTTGCGAAGAGAGGCGGAGATTGGCATGGTCTGGAAAGTAAGTAAGCAGGACTCGCACAGAGCACGCCTTCAATCGTCATTACCTCTGCAAGCGTAATCAATGTATCAATGTATCCAGGCATGTTATATGTTGCATAGATATTACCGCATTTAGCTTTAAAAAGTTGCAGGCGTGTACGAGTCAGCCTTGCAATCAGTACAGGCTATCTATCTCTCATGTGCCGAAACAAAGCAGAATTGTGTTAATGCATTGTAATTAATCAACATTGAAAAGAAATTTGACTGAGACTGAAATAATCACCCCCAATATAAATACTATTATATACAACACTTTTGTCACCTTATTGTGGTTAGCATTTGTACCACAGTAGTTTCATGGGTAAAGTCGTAGTTTACGTTGCTAAATTATTCTAATGTCTTCAATGCCGTACTTGACGATGGTAAGTAAAAAGTCTACCTATGTGCATGTTAACTATCATCTTCCATTTCATTAAGAAATTTTTTCATCAATCCAACTTCTATTTAATTTGAAAAAACTGGCAAAACTGGGAACGGCGGTCCCAAATTATGAAATGAAAGAAATCAACAGAGGCCGCTAAAACGTGCTATATATTATCAGGAATCCAGCTTCTAATTACTGAAACCATTATTTTCATCCAGCTTCTATTGAATGGAAACTTAGTTTCATCCATGCAACTAGCTTGGTATCCAGCTTCTATTTACGGGAAAAATTATTTCGATCAATCCAGCTTCTATTTCAACACAGGAATGTTTTCATCAATCCCACTTCCATTTAGGGAAACAGTTTTTTCATCAATCCAGCTTCCATTTAGGGAAACAGTTTTTTCGTCAATCCAGCTTCCATTTTAAAGTGACAATATCAAATAACTTTGTAGACTTCTTTCATTTAATAATTTGGGACGTCTGTGACGAAAATACACATTTCTGAATTTGGGACCGCCGTTCCCAGTTTTGCCAAAAAACTACTTTTATCAATCCAACTTCTATTTCATGAAAGAAATATTTTTCATCAATGGAACTTTTATTTAAACAAAGATATATTATCATGGATCCAGCTTCTAATTACGGAAACAATTATTTTCATCAATCCAGTTTCCATTGAATCCAAAACTTAATTTCATCCATCCAGCTTCTATTTACGGGAAAAATTATTTTGATCGATCCAACTTCAATTTTAAACACAGGAACGTTTTCATCAATCCCACTTCCATTTAGGGAAACAATTTCTTTCATCAATCCAGCTTCCATTTTACAGTGACAACATCAAATAATTTAGCAACGTAAACTGCGACTTTACCGTTTCATGACCAGTATTGACACCACTTTGCTATATATTTATCAGTCTCTTACTGCAAGGCCTTGCAGGGATTCTTGTGAGTTTCTTTGTACATGACAAAGCTGTATGCATTGAAGTATGCCAACTGTTTACAAGTAAAGGAGAAACTAGAAACAGTTTGTATTTTCATTTATTACATTGCAGAGGCGTAGCTAGGGGCAGGGGGTACATGTGTCCCCGGGCGCCAGATGAAGGGGGCGCCAAAATGAGGGTTAGAATTAATAATTTTAGTCTTGATTTTGATGCTATTTTAACTAATTTATCCCAAATAAATTTATAAGACATAATAATGTTGGCGCCCCAAAACCTCATTAGTTACAAACTAGTTGTCAGACATTATTTTGGCGCCCCATTGAGCACTAAGGGGCACCATAATTATACACATTACAAATGATAGACCTATACCTATAATGCAAGATTGTTGCGCTAGTCAGAATCAGAAAAGTCGTTTTCTCATAAAATCATGGATCGGTTTAAGCTCAAGTAGGCCTATATCCTCAATGTACTAAAAGTGGCATCTGATTTTAATATAATTTTTTATAAACAAATTAGGTATAGTAATTTTCATCTTTCCTGTATGTGAAACTTTTAACCAGCTAGAATGAATAGCTGCATTCATAGAGGGAGGGTGGGGTATGCAGTATGCCAACCATTTTTATTAGAAGCATTTGTCTGAGGGTTAAGGTAGTTGGGTCCGAATTGACTATAATAATTGACGCCCATTGCTGCATCCATGATCCCAAAGTAAGAAATATTATACTAGGCATCATGGACACAGAGCGACCGCTAGTTCGGGCTACTGCATCCCAGTGATTTGTATATTTATTGGGCCAACAGGTCAAAATTACAAACTAATTTTCAATAAGAGGCAGACTGACAGTATCAGTCAGAACTCAGCAGTTCAGCTATCTTGGATTTCAATTCTGCTGCTGTAGTTTTGTTTGAATGCAAATACTTAATCACTATTTCATAAAAAATAAGTCTGTTAGTTTAGTGATACGTAACATAGTACAATCAACAACATAGTGTTTAAATATTTTTCATTTTATCGACAATAGATATGTGTTATGATATTTGTTTGATAAATAAATTCATGTATAATTTGAATTTATTGACTTTCAAAAACACAATGAACAGTTGGTATTTTTAATATTTTATTTCACTCAAATTTAAATTGCCATTCCATGTATTTGGGAAATGTGAAATAAAT
The DNA here is from genome assembly GCA_020284085.1 of Aporrectodea caliginosa. Lineage (NCBI taxonomy): Eukaryota > Metazoa > Annelida > Clitellata > Crassiclitellata > Lumbricidae > Aporrectodea > Aporrectodea caliginosa. The sequence goes on along the minus strand of JACEVL010000382.1, from coordinate 1,133,223 downwards.
ACAACAGAGGGAACAAGGAGGGGCGCCAATTTCATAGTTTGTCCCCGGGCGCAAAATATCCTAGCTACGCCTCTGTTACATTGTGTGTGTACTTTGCAATGAACTATTGGTGGCCTTTTGAAGGTTTTAAAACCAATGATTTCTCCTGTTTGCAGTGCATATTTTAGCTGTAGCCTATAACTACTGGGACAAATGTCCCAGTAGTTTTAGAATTTGCCCCAGTAGTTTTAGGATTTGCCCCAGTAGTTTTAGGATTTGTCCCAGTAGTTTTGATGATTTGTCCCAGGTAATACTCTAACTTTCAATGTTAGTTTCCAAAGGGTAAAATGCTGATTGAAATCCAGGCAAGTACTGATCACAAATCAATGCACTTTGTTGTTTTCAATATTGTTTTAATTAAGAAATATGAAGCTGTTAATTAAGAGACTGAAGTACAAGCAAGCAGTGATCAAAGAAGATTGTTTTAATTAACAAATATAAAGCTGTTAATTAATAAATTGCAGTCCAGGCAAGCAGTGAGCTAAGAAGACATCTACACTCTGTTGGTTTCAATATTGTTTTAATTAAGAAATATAAGGCAGTTAATTAAGAGATTGAAGCCCAGGCATGCAGTGACCAACGAAAACATAATTATATACTTCATTGTTTTTCAATATTGTTTTAATTAACAGATATGAAGCTCTTAATTAAGAGAGTGAAGTCCAGGCAAGTAGCGATCAAATAAGACAGTACACTTTGTTGTCTTCAATAGGGCATTTTAATCAACAAATGCAAACGATGGTATCACAATGTCTGTGTTAGTGTTTCTAACAGAAAGAAAAAATACATTTGTGATAACAAAAATTATGTGCATAACTGCATATGCGCCATTTGGTAATTAGATGTTGCTAAAGAATGCAAATCAGCATTTTGCCCGTGCCCTAGGTAACGAGCTGCTGAGAAGGTTTGTTGTACAGTGATAGGTATCAGTGCATGTTCTAAGGGTGTGCTAAAAGTATGATAGCAGATCCAGTTTCATTTGCTTTTTTCAAACCATTACCGACATATTTAATTTATTGTAAATATTTAACTGACAATTTCTGTAACTGTTTCAGGAATTATCATGTGTGTGAATTGAAGCACAGATTCTGCACAATTCTGATTCGTATGAGCTAGAACAGTTTCGTTGTGTTCCAAAATCGACTTTCCTTTGTCTTCTTCTACCATTGACTGGCATAAAATGGCCAGCACTAACATTTCTCCATCAGGCTTCGATGACCTCGCCCGCCTGAGAAGGTTCCTGTGCACCACTGATGAGGTTCATGGCAGTGTCAATCAATGCATCAGTCGTTTGTTCGACAACGGCAGAGGCGAGGAAGTTGTCAGGACACTTCTCGACTTCTCTTCCAGCGGAAATCATGCAACGGGCAAAAAGCTAGTCATCACCGTGCTCGCGCTGTGCACAACCAAAGATCTGAAGACAAAGCAAGCAGCATATGAAGCGTTGAACGACATTTGCGACACACCGCCGCTGCTCTTCCAGTTCTTAACATGTGTTGCAAAGCAAACCACAAAAGGAAAATCCGGTTTTGGACGTGCAAAGAGGAAAGCGATCGCCCGGTGGTATAACAGTAAAAGCGTGAAGGAATTAGCAGTGTTTGTGACGCGATATCGCAGGCGAAGTACCTGGAGCCACGTTGACCTCGTCCGTCTTGCACACACAAAGCCTGGAAATGCTGGTAATTTTGTACCGAAAACTAAATCTTGTGTTTATCTTTCTCGTAAATTGTGAGGTTTCTAGAACCGTGTCTTGCAGTCACATTTGTTGTGAATACCTGCAAGAGCAGTACATGTTTTTGATTATATTTTTCATAATATTCTGTAATTACTTCTGTACTTTTCTAACATTACCTTTAATTAAATGAGTTTCATTAGCATGTTCTAGTATAGCAGGGTTGTGGAGGCATAGACTGAATTGCAAATTAAAATTTGGCATGAGTAAAAACAATAATGCACCTATCTGTCTTATAATTAGCTATATTTATAGTTCTATATCTGTTAGAGGAAAAGTTGTTCATTCTGAAAAACCCCCTTCCATGGGTTTTCCAATAGTTTGGTATTGTTAGAAACGCAGCTTTTGCCGATGTTTTTGTAAACAATTACATGAAGCCATTTCAAATTTTAAATAGTCATGTCCCCTCTTGGTCATTTGTGATTATGTAGTCAGTGTTTCTTTTATTCATCAGCCAAGTCCTAAGAATAAATTATCATTCAGTCAATGTTGTAAACACTCTCCAAATAAATACTTTTGACGAACCACAGGTTTCTGGATGAAGACGGTGATAAGCAGTATGCGGGCTGATATTATCTTTGATTACAACAACATGAGCTAATTTTTGGCTGCTTTTCTGTAGGTGTTGATTTCATTTTGAAGTACGTAACCAAGGGATTGGCAGCAGCAAAACAGCATTTGGAAAGTGAAACCGCCAAAGAAGTGCCTGACAACTTGGGTGACGTTGTGAAGTATTTGGAGGCCATCGAAAAGGTGAAACATTCTCACGATGAGCAGGAAGTCGCACGACTGGTTGAAGAGTACAAACTGATGCGAGAACATGTACCGACCTGGTTTATCAAGAGCTCAAAGGAGGTATGATGAAAACCTGTGACTGACTCAATTGTGTAAATATGTGACATGGTCGTCTTTTTAGTAGCATATTTGATCTATAATACAGCGAATGCAAATTCAAGCTTTCTGCTGAGCAGCCTTCGTTTAGTGACCATTATGAGGCTGCTTGTTAACAGTCATTGTGTCGCAAAGCACTAGAGTTTTGTACCATCATAAACTGGGAAGCACATAGCAAGTCCCGCAATGCACTGACCGTGTGTACAGAACCTTGGTGTGTGCAAGAGGAATGCATAACTGTGTGAAATGAAAGATTTACGTTACTTGCGCTTTTAAATGCTTCCATATAGAAGTTGTGGAAAGCCTGGTTGCTAGGTTGTAAGATTGTTCAGGTGAGGAATGAACCATGATGCCTGCAGCAATTTAGAGGTTGGACGCTTCTTAAGTTGCCCACTTATGTTGACCAGTGCTCATTTTCCAACCCCAATGAGTAGTGGTTCAGTCTGACACGAATGAGGCTCAGCGTTGCTAGAGGGATCATTGAGTTCTGGCAAAACCAGGCTCAGTGTTGCTTATTAAACTTCCCTGCAACTAGTGGCATATCAACAAAAGCAGGAAGCCACCCACAATATATTATGCTTGCTAATTTATGTGATGTGGAGGCTAGTCATTCAGTTGCTGACCTTATGAAGTGTACTGTAAGTATGTATATATATGAACATTTATATAGCACCTTGTGGGATATTTTAAGGAGTTGAGAACCACAAAAAAAGGCAGGGATTATGGGAGGCAGTTACTTCGGAGCAAGTCATCTTGCGCAACTGCTTTATGCCATCGAGCTTTCTCACCGGAGACAGTGGAGAGTGGTGCTATATAAATGCAGGAAATAACTGTACTGGGTGAATGTTGGGAATGGTTTATCCGTGATGTGAAAGCAGCGAAGAGCAGACTGGGTGACTGACCTCAATAAGTGCCCAGCCAAACATGCTGATGAAGGAGACGACCTACTGAACAAACACTTGTGGTGTTCATGCTTGTGGACGTCTGAATGAAGTTGTTATTGCTCTTGCTGCTGTTACAGCTGCTAGAGCTGCTGTCTTGGAGGAAGATGAAGTGGTCATATCTTCTTAGTGTGAATGATGTATGTTTTGTTGGTTACAACTTGTGGGCCAGTGTCCATATCATTTAGATGAACCTTTGGTATTTGAGACCGTTGCATGCAAGATGCTATCAGCATTGCATTGCACTGACCGCTTTAGACTCTCCAACGTCTCGTCCGTTCTGCATCTGTTATGCCAGTTCCATTCTACCGAATGATTTACTTGATGCCGATATTTCCGCTTTGGGCTCTTCTATTACGCTTCTTTTATTTCGAGACCATTTGGGACCGGAATATGCGTCGTATAGGTATTGATTTTACTATTAAATCTGTGCTTACAGGCATGTTGATCAACAAGCTCCAGGTTAAATTTTTGTATTTAGTTCACTGTGCCTTTGCTTGGACACTTGTCATTCCATGCAACCCAGTTGACCTTTAGAGCACTTTAGGAAACACAGCAGTCCACCAAAGTTTGGGTGTGTAACTGAAAACGCATTGCTTCTCATCTCCAGGACTTCATTTCTGACTAGTAACGATGCTGCTTTTATGATGGTAGTTGAGACAGTTCTGGGTTTTCTTTACGTACTTGTCTGGATCCCTGTTGTATCACATCATAATTTCTTGCAATATAGTATAGCCTAATAGTAGTGATGATGTATAATGATTTATGTAGCATGTATTATTGCCAAGACCTACAAGGGCTCCACAAGAGTTCAGAAGTTGAGCGTGAGAGCATACTTGTGTTAACTCTTTCGCAACAGTTGTAGTCGATAATGACTGCACAACAAAAACGCACCCTATATTAACAGTTTATTAATATGCATTAGATAGAAGAAACATTGTATATTCAGAAATATCCCTTATATTGGTTTTTCAATGGTTTGATAAAGTTAGAAATGCAGCTTATGGCCATAGGCGTAGCTACATTGAGGCACGAGGGAGGCAGTTGCCTCCTCTTACTTTTTTATATATACGGGAAATTCGATTGACCAATGGTTTGTGACGTTACCTCCTGTTGAATTTAAGCCTCTGGCTATGTGCCTGATTATGGCAATAATTTTTTAAGCAATTACATGCAGCCATTTAAATTTTAAATAGTAACACCCTCATCGTGGTCATTGGTCAATGTTCATTATATAGTCAAATGTTTCTTGTATTCATCAGCAAAGTCAAGCCATTTAAACTGAAATAGTCACATTCCTTTCTGGGTCAGAGTCATTGGCCATTTATTTCTCTGCAGTCTAATGTTTTTTTTATTTCTCAGCCAGTCTAAACAAATGAATTATACCATGTTCAGCCAATGTTGTAAAGGATCTCAAACAGATATTTTCAACGTTGCCTTTCATAATAAGACAACGACTGTGACGAAAAAACTGAGGGCTGAGCTCATTATTTGATTAGAAAAACCCAAGTGTCCAGCTCAGTTAAGATGTTGAGCTTGTGTCTTCACTTGTTTCTTTAGGTATGGTGTGCGCTGATTCCCCACATGCCGTTGAGCACAGTCTTGTTTCATCTGAATAAGATGGCATCTATTGGCCTGCTGAATCCTGGTCCTGATGGCTTTGCACATATCCTGATTCAACATCTGGAATCAGATTCGTTGCTCAAAGAGCAATGGTACGACAAGAGTTCTTAGATTATTATGTTTTTATAATTTTTTTAAATAGTCTATAATTATTGTTTAATTGAATGTTATTGTTACATGGAATACAATGCTGTCTCTTGAGCTAAATTAATTTGTGGATTTATGTCTCCTGACTGCATTGTATAAGAATTCATGTCATAATCAGTTGTGTCACAACGAGTCTTCCGTTTATTGTTATTATTGTTTGCCATTGTCGCTCTCATTATTATTATTATGAATCTCGGATATCAATGATCCATCGAGAATGCCAAGTTTATTTACTGTTAGCATTGTTATTATTAATATTATTTTTAGTATTGTAATTAATATTGTTTACAAATTTTAATAGTTAAACCTCCTTTATACAGCTTGACTGTTAACATTTTCCAGGTTGTTTTCCTGTTTGTGTCTTCCAGGTTGTTTCTTTTGTATTAAGAAAGTAAATAAGTAAATAAATTAGGTAAGTAAATAAGTAAGTAGGCAGCCTTTATTTTCCTGCTACAAGTGCGCATGCATTATATTGTATGCAACAATTGCAAACATACTTGAAATAGACAATGAAAGGAGCAGATTATATTATAGACCTACTTGCACAACTAAAATAATAAAACTAAATAATATGTTGAAGTGTTATTTGTTGAATTTGTTCATTCCATTTGTGTATCTGACATTGTTAACTGCACTACTGTGACTCTGCAGATGATTTTGTTTATCGCATAGTTCTTTGTGTATACTGACTTTCGTTGGTATTAATAGGTAGAGCTTGTATATCTGTCTGCCAGGATTCACCCGTTTAGTATACAGATGTCGCTGAAGTCGTATGAAGGTGGTAAAGCCGGTAGATCTTTCTCCACTTGGATGCCAAATGCAGAAATATCACAGGCTCTTCAGAGTGTCTTCTACAAAGCCATTGCAGTAGGCTTTCATGATATGTCATTATAGTTACAAGATTCTATAGTTTATTCTTTCATTCAGAGCATTTATACAGCAACACTACACAGTGCTCAGCTACATAAGTATTGTTAGCCACAGGGTCTGTACCTTGAAGTAAGGGGTCTGGAACAGAGTAAGAAGTCTGAGAAGAGTCGTAATCGTCCCCAGTGGAGTCCAAGGCAGAGCTCCATAAGCCAACAAATTTTAAAGCATTAAATATGAATGGAAAACATTTATGCTACATCTTATGTGTTCATTTTTCTTGCCAGGGGTCCAGTACCTCGATGAATGGGGGTGAGTGAGACTATGAGCACCAATATCATGAAGCCCCTAACGAATATAATGTTTGAGGAGCATCATAAATTTCCTGCAGTGAGGTCCAGCACAAAGCTGCAGAAGCAAATGCATTTTGCCAACATAAAACAGATCGGAATAGAATATATGATGCATGAAATTGACCTGGAAAATTCTGTTTAATGTGTGGCACTCATCCACTGACAGAGATGTCAAAACTCACAGATTGGGGGACACAAAAAATCTCATTGGATCTACACGAATTGCAAGGTGTATTGTCATGGCTTGGGGTCCAGATCCCAGGGTGACCACCCGGCCAGGTACATCACTGTCGCTTTGAGATTTCTACTCAGATGAGCTCCCATCTCTCATGTACAACACTGCCACATATGCTTAATTGTGACCACAAGCGCATGACATAGTCAATCCACACCAATACAGGTAAAATACAGGTCGAATATCCAGTTTCAGCCGGTTTGTGCTTGAAACAAAGTTGATTAAAGCCGTGTTACACTTTTTCTGGTTGCTGACTTCCTCTGTGAAATGAATTTTTGATTTGTACAGTACTGTTATTTTTAGACTTTGACCAGCGATAATATGTAATCAAGCATGACTTATAAATGTAAATATGCTCACCATATGCTCTCCTGGTCTTGGAAGCTGCATTATATATAATGAGTTTAGGACTGTATGGCACAGAGCTGTAGGAATAGACAAATGTATACAGTGAATAGATCTCTAATAAGTTCATAAAAGGCACTATATAAAGCGATGCTTACTGAGAGATAATTGAAATAAAAATTTGTCAGTGACATAACCAAACTGGTTTATACTGTATTAGATTTGGTTTAATTCATTTCAGAGATTTATATAGCGCCCCTTCAAGGTTATCCACTGAGGAGCACGCCTGACCCAACCCTGGCTAAAGAGAACAGTCTTGAGGTTAGAATAGAATGTGGATGCAACGGCTCTCGGCATGTTTAATATATTGTATTGAATTTAGGCTGGGACAGTATTAACGGTTCTCGTTTAGATGTTATACTGAATCATTATTGATAATTGATTATCTATCATCTGACTAAGTTAAAAATTTATTTCAAAGTGGAAGTCAATAACCCGAAAAAGTGTAATGTGGCTCTAGTCAACTTCGTTTCAGATTAAGAGCATTTTGGAGTCTGATTGTTGTTTTAATTTTCTTCTTTCTGATGAAATTTATTTTTATTTTATTTGCTGCATAGCTTTATCAGCCAACTGGCGGACGATACGTAGTGGCTATCGATGTCAGCAGCTCAATGTTCAACAATATGCATGGAGCACCCATGCTGATGGCTTCAATCTGGGCTGCAGCTTCCATGGCCTTGCCCATCCTACGGAAGGAGACTGATCGCCACCTGTTGGCGGTTGCTGGAACTGCAGTACCTGTGGATGTCACTAGGAGAGACCTAACCGTGGAAAACGTCTGTGAGGCTCTTGAAAGGGTAAGGACATTACATTGCACGTTAGTGTATCGTGCATTTTCCATCATTTGCGTATGTATGTAGCGACTTTTCCAATGGCTTTGTCACTGTGCACAATGGTTACTTCAAATGAAACCAGAGTGATGTGGTTGTGGTCTAGCAGATGAAATGTTGGACTTCTGAAAGATTCGTTTTTCAGAACTTGCGACCGTCTTATGTATTTCATTGTAATTCATTTATATTCAAATGAGAATGACTTGGAAATGACGTAAAGGATAAAAAGTTGATCCTTTCAGAAGCCAAGGCCAAGAAAATTAGCCCATTATGGAGAGCTGTGATGAGTATAGGTAAAAAATCGACCACTATCTAAGTTGATGTATGCATGTGTAAGAATTTCATTTTTTTATTATGTATAGCAAAGGAAAGATGGATCTTCAAATGTCTCATTGGCCGTTGGATGGGCTTTGGACAAGAAAGAACAAGTCGATACATTTGTAGTATTCTCAGATCAGATTCACGTGAATGGAAAACGACTGATTGAAGCCTTCAGAAACTATCGCAGAGATCTGAACCTCCCGTCTAGCAGGTGCGTCAGCCTATTGATAATAGCTTGCACTTTGCAACACAGGTCTTGCTTTGCAATCCATTTTACAAATCTTGTGTATGCTTACTTGAGTAAGTATCTAATATCTTCAGATTATGCTTCTGTTTAATTAGCTTAGTGTATCGTACATCTCAAAATATACAAAGAAATTGTAATGCATATTTGGGCAATGGGCATGTGGTTTGCTGTTGGGCCAGGAGTGACAATGTGTAATGGATAGTGTGCTGGACTGTAAACTCAGAAGGTAGGAGTTCAATTCCTGCCAAAACAAGTACTTCTGGTTTTGCCCCTTAGAAGAAAAAGCCAGTTTTCAGGGAGCAAGTGAATGGACTGGCGACTTGCTGTCATATGCCAAGGGCTAAAACTATGAAGACTATTCCTCAAGGTCCAAAGTGCAGGGCATTTTAATTGCCTCAAATAATACACTTGTAGTTAATTTATGCAAGTAGTTTTTAACAGGACTGTCAGAAATTAGATTAAGAATGTTGGATTGGGGATGTTGCTTAACACTTCAACGACGAGATGCATTGTTTTCCCAATCGCATAAACTTTCAAATTCACTGCTTGGGAAACACTTGCAACATGCTATTGTTAAGATTGCATAATTTGTAAAGTATTTGCTAACATCTTTGGGTAAATATGATTAGCAGACAACCATGGTATTGGTATAGATCATCGACTGATTGCTCAATCATTCAGGTTATCGATTCAAAAACCCATGCTTGAAAATTCGTATGCATTGTTTGAACGTTTACTTATACTTATAGCCTGTTTTCTTATGATAGTTGATTCTTTACCTCAGCTTTAATCTGTGTTTTTGTTGTTTTAAGGTTGGTCATCGTGTCATACAGTAGGTTTGCTGACCAAGCTGACACAGACGATGCTGGAATACTCCTTCTTAAAGGACTGGATCCTGCAATGCCCGAAATCATACGAAATTTTGTTACCGGAAAGCTGGATTCATGCTCGACTGGGTAGAAATTGTCTCCAAGTGTGACCATACAACTGTCTGTGTTTTGCTTGCTATTTATGAAACCGAGTTTGCTGTTTTAGAAGTGCGTCTGCAGTTTATTTAAAGCTCTGTTCGTTTTAAACAACTATTTGTTTAACATTTGCAAAGCTAATTTTTACAAGTTTTAATGTTGACAAGAGAAGCAATGGAGGTTTTTCAGGGATATGCCTGTCAGTTGTTTCTACATGTGAAAAGAGCATTGTAGAATGGGTCATTTTAATAGAGCGCACGTTAGAGCTGTACCAATATCGCTCTTTGCCGATTATGCCGATACCGCGTATAGCCGATTATTAAACTGCCGATACCGATACCGCGTATTTGTTAAACCGCCAGAACCCATTATGAGACCAAATATTTCATTGTTTGTTTAGTCAAAATGTTCGGTTCCGAAACATAAACCAGTGATCTATCGTCACAACTATAAGGGTCGACGTTTAAATTAAGTTGGGAAGTTATTGACGATAGCCTATATTTTAATGCATAACCTAAATAATAAGGGACTTAAAACGATAGATGAAAATCGACAAAAAACTTGGGATATGCAAAAATTTAAGTCAAATTATTAAATTATAACACAATTTTAACATCGGCACCGATTAACCGATTATTTCTGCCGATACCCGATTATGCCGATTGTTCTAATAATCGGCCCGATTACGCGTATGGCCGTTTAATCGGTACAGCTCTAGCGCACGTGAAGCTCTTTAACCGAAACCTGGAGTTGATACTGAATTTCTCCTTGCTTGCCATCACCATTTCCACCTGAACCTTCAAATTTGTGATGTGACCGAACAGAGCCTGCGTCAAGAAACTTTGATACCAAGATATTATCTGAAGTTTGTTTAATATCCAGTTTCAGCCTTTATATATGCTTGAAAGTGAAGTTGATCTGGGCAGTCATACCTTTTCTGGTTATTGACTTCCTTGTGACGTAAATTTTTAACTTATACGTTGATGTTATTTGTAACTTTGACCAGCAGTAATTTGTAATCATGCATGACTGTTATTTATGTAAATATGCTCACTTGTTTATGAGTTTTGTTTTATAGATGATCCTTTAGTATTTTAAATGCGTGAAATCGTCTGTGATCAAGTTACAATGTTGTTTTCTTGATGCCTTTAACAAAATTACGAGTTTGTCGCTTGGTACATGCTATAGAACATGACAAGCTCTGAAGTTGCCTTCTGATCACTTGCATCCTTTCTTGGATACAGCTCAAACGTGGACACTGTTTGGTGTGGTATGCCCTTGCTAGTGCACACGTAATGGTATATTAATTGATTGTGCATGTATCCAGATTCTGTATGGATGCCAGATAAAGTTAGGCTTGCATATTGTATGATCACAGAGTGAATTTTTGTACTTTACAAGTTGTTGAAGTCGCAGGTCACACAGATGTGATAAGTTTGTGTTTGATCAAAATGGGCTTGTCACATTGTTAGAAAAACCTGTTGCTTGTATAATAAGCCGTTTCTTCTTTTAACTGCTCTGCAAACATCCTACGACCTAATGTGGTCCCCGACTCCCCAAATGTTTCCTCCATCCATATGCCTCACCAGAGATTTGCCAATTTCTTTGGTATTGTTTGCACCTGCCCATGAGCCCTGACAGAAAGTGTGTAGGGGCAAACACGAAAACCGGTTGTGTTCTGATGTGAATTCCCGGAGGGGCAATGCCCCTGTCCGATGTACCCACTCTGCCATTTTGTAACTAGCACAACCCAGTAGGTATGTTGTGGAGAGTAATGTTTATTAGCAAAATCCATTATAGGACTTAATCATGATGAACAACAGATTATCATACATGTGTTTATTTAGTGTGCTTGATGTTATATATCCAATGTACTGGTTGATGTTGTAGAGAATAACTTGATGTTTGTTTTGTAATGTACTGAATTTTTAATGTTATCATTTTTGCAATATTACTGGAGAGCACTTTTTGGTCCTTCCTGTAGTCATGGTATATGCCCCTCCAGATAGTACTTTTTCACCTGAATAACACCTGTAAGATGGCTTTTGCCACCAGCATCGACCATCTACCTACTTTTTCAATTCTGAGTTTGAGGGTGGTGCAGTGATGCAGAAATCTCTGAATTACTGGAGATCCAAATTACACGTTACCATACCTCAAACAATGATGTGCCTAGCTAAATTCTGCCAAGCGAACTTGCGTTAATTATTTGTCTGAACAGCCACTAGAACAATAGCACTAACGAGTTGTTCAGGACGCTTTGGTACCAGTATCTGAATTGAACTATCCGCATACACCAACAGTAGGAGCAAGACTAATGAGTCATGTGTTGGACACCTTAAGGATCGGGACGTGTTATCACAGAGACAGATAAGCAGCATTGACCTATGCATGCATTAAATAGGCAGTCTTTGAACTGTGACTCTTGTATACTTTACTTCAGTTGCCATCAACTTGTAGCGGAGGCCATGGATTACTGGATAGCGACTGAGTAAATGCATGGGTACTTAGGCATTGTTGATTATGCATTGGTGAGAATTATACTTTTTTTATGCTGCCATTGTTGTCTGTAAAGGCTGTATGTGATCATGGTAAAATTGGCATTTTCACATATCAGTAATTTGCTAATAGTTTTGAAAGCCAACTAGTAGTTCTGTCCAAGATTTGCTTTTAGTTTTGAAAGCCAACAGTTAATTCATAGCTCTCCCAAGGAGCAAAGCAATTTATTGTCAAAAACCGAACTTTACCAAAATTGTTTCAGATTCCTACTGTAACCCATTATATCTAGACATCTCATGAACAACTTGTTGAAGTTAAACTTGCAAGGCTAAATTACTGTATTTAGAAATTGGAGTTAAACAGCTTCTTTGGCATTATTTAGAATTAGCTTGTACCAATCTGTCACAGCCTGTTTTAAGATTGAGTTTTCATTGTTGAGCGTGTTAGATGAATTTATGTTGAGCCACTAGGTTTTGTGCTTATGTTTTCTTGTTGTGTGCACAGCTAACATTCAGAGGCTTTTGTGATACCATACATTAGTGAACAAGCCGTTTTCCTGTGTTCTTCTACTAGTTTTAAACATTGACATTTAGAGCCACACAGTGGCATAAAAGCAGGTTGCAATGTGTACTTCATAGCAGTCTTGCAAGACTTCCCTTCCCGAAAACTTAACATTCTGGACTTTCGACTAACAAAGAGTAAAGTTCTGTAAGCATCACATAAGATACACTGCACAAGTTTTAATCTTTTCCTGGCTTAATCAATAATCAAATGATGGGTCAATTAAACAGTACCATTAATATCGTTAGAGTCAAGACTGCTCTGCTAGGGTGAAACTGAAAATTGATAATTTTTATAGCAAACCAAGGCCAAAAAATGGGCACTGTACATGGAAGAAATTTAACAGCCAATGTGACCTTGAAAGGAAAGTGTTCTGTAATTATCTGAAAAGCAGAGGGAGTGCTAAGTCACACTGCATCTAACAATTTCAGTGAGAATGCAAAGAAGCACTTGCCAAATTTTGTGGTCCTAAGAGTCAATTCCCTTCAATTGCAAACTATAATTTAGTAAACGAAAATTAACCACACAAAAGTGACAAAACACATAAAGCATGTAAACTTATGAATAATTCCAAACCGCTGCGGAATGATTCATAAAACAAAGGTCATACTACGGACAGAAAACTTTCTTTACAAATAGCAAAAACATGAACTGCTGTTCCAGTAATTTAACCCGCTGAAAACTTCCCAGTTTATTGACATTCAAACACGTTTCTGTTAATAGATTATCCGTTTCAATTGTTATGCTATGTAAAAAGTGTCACTTGCAAAATCTATATGCCAGGACCACAAATAACAAGTTCTTCAGAACACAGATACAAGTCCGGTAACAACATCCGTGCATGCTCGTTCCCTAACGCGGACAAACCTCCTCCGCAATTCAAGCATACTAAGAGAGATAGGCAAGTCTTCAAATCAGATGCACGTTTAAAGATTGACGTTAGATTTAACCTTTTGCGATAACCGTTTTCTAGGATGCAGCCAGGCGGACAATGAACTCCAGCGCTAGTGACTTTAAAAAAGGAATTTTCCGATCAGGATGCCGAGGATAAGAATGGCCAAGATGACCACAACTGACGGCAGGCCAAACATCGGCTTGGTCTGCTCCACTTGTCTGGAACGCGATGGTATGATGGGAGACGATGCAGAAGTGGAATCTGTCATGGCCACTTTGCGCAGTCTTATGCCCTCATCCTATTAACAACAAGCAACAAACAGAAACTGATTGCAGCTTTGTATCCATCTAATTGTAATTAGTAACTGCTATCATGCTGGAGTCTAATTCACAAGGCATGAACTGATGGCGCATGAAAACCAAGCTGTAATCAGGTCAATATGCAGAAGTTGATTAGACAAACTAATCAAGTGCACTCTGCACTAGTCTAAATGATGTCCAAGTTCATTGGCAACAAAGTGAATCTCCATGGGCTGAAAAGTCCATAGGTGTTCACATCACACTTAATCATGCTGCAGGGACCTTGCTGATGCAGGCGACAACTAAGCCTGGGTTTCGTTTTTGTGCCTCTGAATAGTTATTGCGCAGTTTTCTGCGAGAGGCACTATATCAATCTATAGATATGATACAACCATCATGTGGCAACGATTTTTGTTATTTCTTCTGGAAGTTACCAGAAATTAGGCGAAGTTATTCCAGGTTAAAATTCTATAGATTTTAAATAATACGTTTTTAACTTACATTTTTTTAAGGGCTTTGATTTAGGGCCTGCCACTGGTGACTTTTCTAGTTTTCTGTGCACTATTTTGCTTTCTGATGATATTTGTGTTCTTAAAGACATCTAACATCATTTAGGCTAAAATACAAAGTGCCACTGTTTCAAGAACTGGCGCTATATTAATAAACAAGTTGTTAGTTAAGCATTTTTCAAGGAAAAGCCAATTTTCACTTTAATTTATTCATACCCACAACTTATAAAATCATTTGGCTAAACTCTTATTGTCTAGTAAAGCTGATTTGGTCAAACCACCTGGCCTTGTTTCATCTGCCATTCTGTTACATACAGCTATAGTTGCTGCTGTTCTTTTATTTAAAACCGAGTATAAATCCACAACTAATACAGACCCAGCACCCTTTTTAATTACCAGCACACTGAGCTTATGAGTCAGTCCATAAGCTCAGCATAATTAATCTTGACAATCTCCACCTACGATACTCCATGTGTGTTTTTCAGAATGGCCTACTTTTGCTAATCAACAAAGCCATCTGGTTTCTTAAAAGCTGTCGCCGGTACATATTTTTAACTAATGACACTACATCGGTACACTTCCACAGAGATTTTCTTTATCTCTAACCTTTTTTTCAGTTCACTGTCACACATGCATACTTTGGCCAGAGGACATGGTCGAGTCAAAAGTTGTGAGCAAAAGGGTCACACAACACATTGGCATGATGGGTGTACAGTCCCTGTGTGTCTCCCCTAGATTCTATTGTCTCTTTACAGTACCTCATTGTTAAGAGCATTCTAATCCGACCGCCTACCTTAAGTCGATTATTCTCATCAACAAGACGCTTCATCGCATCCGACATTCCAGAGCTGGTGTCCAGCTGTCGCCTCACGTCAGCCTCTGTCGTGGTCACCTAAGCGGGTTTTAAAAACATCAAAAATTAAATCTAATGCAACAAGAGATTTATTGTGGGGGCACAGCAGCGCAGGTTGTTGGGCACCCGACTAATAGACTAGAGCTTGGCTTGTAACGTGGAGAGTACAGGTTCGAATCTTCCCCAATATGGTTGCTGTGTAGGGAACTAAGAGTTCTGCATTACCTCCTGGGCATTCAGGACTCGGGCACATCATGATTTCTTGTGCATTGGACTATGAACTTCAAACTCAACCATCTAACACGCTCAAGAAACACTCAGTTTATCGCACGTCTCACGGTTTTAGAACTGCCATGTTCAGCACCTTGAAGAGGTTCTGAAATGCGTTATATAAATGTTCTGACATATACATAAATAAAAATCTTATAAAACTCCACAGAAAACGAAATGACCTACATACATAAGTAAATACAGAAAGTGACCTATAGTTACATCACATTCTGCATAAGAATAAATCTTTTAATTCCACTAAAACACCTGAACTGTTCAAGCATCTAATACTGAACTCCTTACTGAAAACCTTAGAAGAGTTGAACATCTAATGCAAATGTTATGATTTCTTAAATTCTCTGGCATCCTTTAAACACCACACGAAGCAAGGTGTCACTTGTCTAACTTTCACTTGCTTCTGATGAAATTTCAAGTAGTTTGAGGCAAACAAACATTTTCAATGCTTTGTATGTCTATCCGTTTGCTATTTCTGTATTGTCCAATAATGTCCAATTGTCCATCCTTAACAAACTTAACGCCAATAATTAAATATCACATGGAATGCAGAAATGATCAAAATTGGCTTATCTTCATTACCTTGGATGAAAGATTTTCAACAGCAGGGGCAGCAGCCTGAACTGGCTTGGTACTGGCAGTCTTTTGCAGGATGCTTTCATCTCCACTTGCCGAAGCATTCAACTGAGAACTATTCTGAGCCTAGCAACAGCAAAAGAAACTTAGCTTCAAATAAATAATAAATAGATAACAACTAAACCCAAGAAACCCACACAAGCAACTGTACTGTACCAAATAATAACAATAATATTCGTTTATTAATTTAAACTGACAAGTACACCATAAGACTACATAATATAGCAAGTAGTAAAGTTTAACAGGAGTCAAATTTAACTGTATGGCAGCCTGCAAGGCGCCCATCTGTGTACTGCTCATTTTACAGTTGCCCCTAGGGAGTTGAAGGCTGAGTCAACCTTATCGGGCTAATGGGTATCAAACCATGTCCTTCTGATCTTCGTGCCAGCAAGTTATCATTCAGCTACCTCCCTGCCCATAAATGGTTTTCAACAAAGATGGAGCGTTGTGCTAATTTACAAACAGAAACCTCAAGAAATAAAAGCTTAAACCAATGCTCAATGTTCAGTTTTAGTTTAGCAAAGTTTAGATGACAAAATATGAAAACCCATCAGAGCAGATCGACAGCTGTAATTCAGAAATATTTCCCCAGGTGAGCCTCAAACACATACTAGGAGACACTGAAAGCTGCATTGGCTCAGATATCCGATTACCATAAACGTGAGTGTAGAGATGTCTTAGTGAAGATCTCTACATTAAAACATGTTAAGCAACATTATCTTCATCAACATATACACTCTACTAACCTTAACTTGTGACATGTCTGAAGCAGCCGGTTCAAACATACACTTCAGTTTTGAATCCATCAGCATCTCAGGAGTAGCATCTTTCCACTGGCAAACAAACAGGAAAACCGGTTAAAAACTTTATTTTAGATGTCAGCATATCACATGTAAATCCCCCAAAAGTAATTTGCCTCACAGTGCAGTGCAGTCACTGTAAACAGCCATCACTCTTCCCACCATAACTAGCACTTTGGCATATCTCATTCACGCTAGCAGAAACCCAAAAACATCTGGAATTCATTCAGCACAGGCAGGAACTGCAGCACTAACATTTTATCAGATGCATCATCGAAATCCTCTAGAGAATGATTCCATGCCAAAAGTGCCTTAACATTGCTTACACTGTTGTCTTTCTGACAAGAACAAACAACCTAAATTATAATATAAATTAAAATAATTACATAAATCATATAATCTCTCCTATGCAACTAGACAAAATTCTGAGTGTTTTTGCAATTGTATGAAATGCCAACAATTTATGTAATAATACCAAAAGAGAAACATGTGCCCTTCTCAAAGTCTATTACAGCAGAAGTCAGTGCCGGCCTTAGGCACAGGCAAAGCAGGCAGTTGCCTGGGGTGCCAAAATCTATGGCGCACCAGTATGTGTTTTGACAGTTTTATGTTTTTCACCTTTCAAGCCATTTTTTTAATTACAATGATTATTTTCATTTGAATTCAAAACTTTTGCTTTCGAGAAACTGAAACCTATAAAAACTACAAGCAAAAAAGATTTCTGATTACTTCAAAAAATTCTTTATAATAAATAAATTTTTCTTTATTTTGTAATTTGAATTTTTTGGTAATTCAAAGCATTTATACTTTTATCATTCCCTAAAAATTTGAATTATCCATGGATGACTGTACTAATGAAAGATCATAATAATGATAAATAACTCAGTTGGGCATAAGGATCCTGAGTGGCCGAGTGGGTTGGTAGCCCGCTCGCCACGCCGGCGCCCCGGGTTTGATTCCCGGTCGGTCGGTTTATCAGAGATTAATTTCTCGGATCTTTACTGCGGGTGGCTCGGTCGCAATATAAATGTGGAGTACAATACAATACAATACAACACAATACAACTGGGGCGCGGTGGTATAGAGGTATGTTTGGTGCCTTGCAGCTGGAGGGTTGCGGGTTCAAATCCACCTCAAAGCCATCGCGTAGGGACCCTGGGCAAGTCCTTCACTCGCAATTGCTCATGCACTTCGGCGTGAAACTCCGATTCAGCGTCCGCGCAGTAGTCGGGAGCGCCTCTGAATAGGCAATCTGGTAGGGGCGCTATAACAAGTGTTCAAATACAATACAATACAATAATGTTCTGGTTGGTTCCTGATCCTGAACCATTCCTCATTGGGTTGACGTGTCCAGGTGGACCCTAGAGTGGGGGTCAGAGGGCGTCAAATGCATGCTTTGCCTAGGGCGCCATTTGGGATAGGGCCCACCCTGGCAGAGGCGCATATTTAACACTTTAACGATGAGCGTGTATTAAAAGTGACTGGGAAATCAATGCAGCTCATCATTATATAAAGTATTAATGTTCAGATATATGAAATGCTTTGTATGCAAGTACACACAAACACTCACAGATACAATACGAAACATTACATAATTTTACATCTGATATTGGCAACAAAAAGCGATAATGGCGCTACCATTTCAAAAGACAAGATATAACGTCAGAATACACAAAACTGTGACTATAACAAATGCAAGAGATGACAGTGGCATTAACTACGTAACCAAGAAAAGATCACAAAATGGCATTACCAATCAAAAGAGACAAAACTGACATCAAAAGGTAAAAGAGAAAGTGTCAATTTCTTCAATTTCTCTTTTACTACGTAACTCCTATCTGGCTCAGGGTCCTGTTCCAGCCCCACACCAAAGGGCAGTGGTGTTTCCATCGCTGAAGAGCCAAGCAAAACTTCCAGAGTTCTATCGCCCCATTTTTGACCTCCCTTTCCTCTCCAAACTCCTAGAAAGATGTATATCCTCCCAGCTGCTTGATTACCTCAACTCCAACTCATTAAAGCTCTCTCTCCAATCCAGCTTCAGGAAGGGTACTCCACTGAATAACTCATCACTTGCTCACTAGCTGCCTTCTTTAGTGTGCACAGTTGATCAAGATCACGTTATTTGTCTTGCGTGGTTCAATGTCAGTGCAGTCTTTGACACTTTGGACCACACTATCCTACCACAGCTTTTGTCTAAATCTGTTGGTATTGCAGACTCTGCCCTCCTTTGGTTCCATTCTGATCATTCTCTCTGTCGTCTTTGGGCCCACACACTCTGCCTGGACCTATATCCCATATGGCTTATCTCAAAGTTCAGTTGTGGCACCACTCCTTTATATACTCATAACCGCTGACTTTTTAGGCATACTCACCAATATGCCGATGACATCCAAGCCTTAACCCATGGCCCAGCCAACGCAGCTGCTCTACTGGTTGTGAGGGTCTTGAGGCCACCATGGAGCTGGACTTTGGGATGTCTTCTATCCATCTCCACTTTAATTCAGCTAAACCCAATTCATCTGGCTTGTTGTTGGCCAGAGTCCAACTCGCTAAGATTGACATGGAATTTCACCGTGCTACGTTCCCAGACATCCACTTTTCTTCCTCAGTTCACAATCTGGGCATTACATTAGATCCAATTCTCTCACTTACAGACCATGTCAATCATATATCTCGAACATGCCTTTATCATCTACGTCAACTCTGCACCATCTGCCACTTACTTTCCACTCATGCAGTCACCACTCTTGTCCATGCAGTCTGTACTTGGGCTGACTTTGGAAACTCCATCTACACTGGTCTCTCCTCACTAAACATTTCCATGCTTCAATGAATACTTAACAGAGGTTTGCCAACATATCTGCCTTCATTCGGGACACACTCCACTGGCTTCATGTGCAACAGTTCAAAATTGTAACTCTTATGCACAACTATTTGGTCTGGGTAGCTCCTTCATACCTCAAGACCTTCTGTACCTCGGCCTCTTCACACCCCGGTAACTCTACTCGGCCACCAGAGACCTTCTGGTTGTTCCCCACAAGCAAGGGGCTATTGCTCAGTCTAGAAGTTTTGCCTGTGTTGGTCCCTATAGCTGAAATCAGCTTACACAAGAATTGCAGCTTGAGCTCCTCAGCCTTTCTCTTCCACTCTTCCGGAAATGCCTGAAGTCCAAGTTATTTAATAGTGATAGAACTGACTTGGGTCGGGAGCACCTATGAATCGTTGCATGGCACTTTTATAATTGTTCAATTACAATTACAATGTGACAAAACTGCACTACAGACCAAAAGAGATGACATCAAACCTAAATCAAAATAAGAAGATGACAAAAAGACACTATCACCCACAAGAGAAGATGATGTGATGCGACAATGCTGACCAGATGACAAAGTGATGCTAGCTCAGAACAGGAAAGATGACATGTATAATATGTCCCAGTAATGCTTTCAGAAATGAACTGAAAGTGGCAAGACACCAATTGGCCAAATCAATACAAAAGCAGATGACATTATTATCATCATCATCACCGCCACAGTTGCTTCTTACCAGTTGATCTTGGTTGTCAATGATGCCATCCGGTGCAAACATTGTCTGAACCATGAACTTGTGTTTGTTCTTTTCATTTTGGTCAAAATCAAACGGCTGTAGCATAACTGAAGCAGTTAAAAATACAGACCGACATTCAGCATACAAAGAAACAACAACTGCGAAAACGATCATCTTTGAAACTTGATCAAGTTACCCAATTCATTATCTAGTTAAGCACATTCTATGAGTTCTTTAATGTCTTTCAGCTCTAAACTTAAGACTTGTCTATTTCAACTTGTTTATCCACTGTGGCCCATCTTCTGGTCTCATTGGCCTATCAGGTTTCAACCCGGCTTCTCCAACAGATTCTGTTTATTGACTAGAGTTTCACCTGGAGTGACCATCCATTGATGCCCCTCGTGTATTATGTTAGCAGCACTTTAGAATTCATTAGATCAGATCAAGTTACCCAACGTTATACAACCTGCACATCCAACCAACACAGAAAGAAATCTCTTGGAACAACCTAATAACTTTCGTTTATTCAATAAACTGGGCGGCAGACTGCAACTAGGAACATACTACAGTAAGGAAGAAAGAAATTGTAAGTTTATTTGATAATAAAAGGTAGGAAAACTAATATGTATGTTTGTATAGAATCCTTGCAATGAAATTTCTTTTGTCCTTAGTTGGTAAACAAAGTCGTGTGGTCTTGGTCTGATGTTGTACTGACGTATGACCTACCAAAACTCTGCAGGCTAAAATCCACCATCCTTAAGTCATGCATGGCAATAATGCCACCGAGTGGTCAACATTTTGTCCACAGCTGCATTGTTGGTGTCAAACGAATGACTCAGCCAAGTGAAACTAATATAAGCTGCAGAATAATTATGTTGCATGAAGTGTATGTTATTCAAGCATGCAACAGGTAACGCTTGCATGCAGCTATGTATATACCGGTACATACATACCCCGGTACCTGCATGAATATATGTAAGCATGCAGGTGTGTACAGGTGAATATGCATAAAAAATTATTACATGTTGACATGTTTTTACTATGCGTAGGTGTAGTACTGTTTATATGCAGATATTCTGCATGACAAAATAATTTAGCAGCAGTACGCAGGGTTGTTTACGAAGAGCAAACCATTTGGGTCAGAATCCAGAAATGATCAGAGGAGCATAGGTCAATAGCTGAGTCACATTTGTTCACAGCAGTCGCCAATGCTTGATCCTTGCACTTTCATGACCACAAGCCATTGACAAATTGACAATCATCATCTATCAGTATGCCGACTTGTATAACCTATTGATGTGGGACCAGAGATCTATACTGCCCTGTGATCTCATGTCTGCCAGTTCAAGCCTGCCGAGAAATATTCAGGTGATGACCTCCAGCATGTTAGCACAAATTTAAATCCATGCTATACTGGGGCGCATATGCAGACAAATTTAGATCCTCACTTACCAAACTGGCCCTTTCAAATAATTACCTTATATTACTTTACTTTCTCTCAGGCTTGTCTATAGAATGACTTTGCTGCAATTGAATATCACTTAACTGAAGCATCAAAAAGAATTTCAATGTTAGGTTTACTAAGGTATTTGCACTGATTGCTTATCAGCACCATAAAGGCAAATGCCCTATCAGCTGCCATATTAATTCCCTACAGCACTGCTCTTAAACTGATGAAATTTGAGGCCCACTAGTGTACTGTTTTGAGGAACAGTAATTCCTTGCTGAAATTTTTATTCTCAGCCTCGACAACTAGCGGTACAGGCTTCTACAGGCTTGTTTCATAACTTAATTTCACTAATTACGGTTCATAACAGTGTTTCCACACATCTCATAAACATCGGCTTCAGTTCAGTGCATGCAAAACCATTGCTAATGGAATACATAACCTGGTTAGTGGCTTGTTTCAGCCAAAATACATGACAATGAAATCAAATCTACAACTTTGATGACAACACTTTCACTCTCACCCCTAATGACTTCCATGTTTTAGCCTATAAATCAAACATGTTTTCTCATTCAGTCACACAACTATTACAATTCCTCAAATGACTGTCAATTTGATGACTCATCCTTTGTTATAACAGCACTACCAAGTACATTAGTTCAGATAAACAACAAAATAATGACTGCTGTCATCAGTGGAACACAAATTGAACAAGTCCATCTGTTACCTGGAGAACATAACAGACATCAGCAAATGCTATGCTGAGGTCAACAGAAGCCTAACAATGGGCAAAGGAGCATTCTATAAGAGAGGAGACCTCCTGAGAGGAAAATTGAATGTAAACGTAAAGAATAGTGAGAAGTCTCATATCTAGTGAACATGGATCTGTGATGTGGACTATCGGAGAAGTAGAAATTAGGAATCTGGAGGCATTTGAAACTTGGATACAGAGAAAACAAGCAAAAATCAACTAGAAAGATCTTAACACAAGCGAGACGTCCTATGCTCGGTGCAAAAGACAGAACACTAGTGACTACAATAAAGAAGAGACAAATTAACTTGGATCGGTCCATACTTAATGGTAATTCTCTCCTGGAAACAGTTCTTGAAGGACAGATTGACGGAAAGAAAGTCACAGGAAGGTCAAGAACTATGCTGTTGGACTGGATGATGGACAATGACTGCAGACAGAGCTACAAAGAAGTTACAGAAAATAACAGAAGAATGGCACACTGGATTCCTGGAGCTCCCTGGGGCAGAACACTTCAGAAGAAACCCAGCCATGCTCACAAAGATACTAATTCTGGACTAACCATTCATCACATTTTGAATTTGGCCATCTTCACTATAGCAGACCTTCTCAGGATTACCAGATCCACTTACTGGACCATTCTAACGACATTGGACCAGTCTGGAACTCTTCTGGTATATCCTTACGCCACAATCTTAGCAAGCCATTTGATCAAACTGAAAACTTCTCTTCCACACTGCACTGCACCATTGTCACATCTTTCCAGCAGGTCCATCTCTTTAAATTCGACTGAACTGGTCCTGGATTCTGGCATGCATGACGGCCTTAATTGGACAGAACCACTGACTCATCGATGCCTTATCTATCTTTACAATGGCATTGTGTGTCCTGAATTGCTGTTGTGTTTACTTGCAAGTTATGCCCTAATTGGCAACCAGGCCCTCAACACCAGCATATACACCATGTCTCAGTTGTTCTTGGGACAACCTTATATGACTGACCTGTGTACAACGCACACCAGTTAGCAGCAGTAGCTAACTGGTGAGCATGTCCATCTGCAAGAGTTGCACATGGGACACATAACAGGCCGACAGAGTCCTGTACTGAGAGCAGTCAGTGTTTACCTCTCGAAGAAAATAGGAAGTCCTACAACATATCCTGATGGAATGAGGGTGACAGATGCAAGTTTATCTTCTGATGGACCAAAAAGGGAATCTCTAGTTGTATACGTTCTTTGACAGCATAGTAATTTTGTTCCTGTCAAACCGCAGTGCGATTACATGAAATAGTACGAACACCTGATAACAAGTTAAACAAGAGTCAATTGCAGCCTGTCAGGCGCCGATCCGTCCTAATGCTGCTCCTTTTTATCATCGCCCTAGGGAATGGAAGGCTGAGTCAACCCTATGGGGCTAGCAGGTATCGAACCTGTGTCCTTCTGTTCTTCATGCCTGTGAATTACCATTCAAACATCATCCCGCCCATGATAAAAGTCCAGTCCTTAAAGACATTTAACACATCACATACACTAGCACAGAAAGTGCCCCTGATTAGTTTGGTCTTGAAGTGGCACTATATAAATGTTTGATTACAATTACAGGCAAACATACATGCTCACAGCTGCATACATATATACAATCATTTTTAGCATGACAGTTATTACCAGACACAGTCACAGCGCTGTCTGGCTCGATCAGTCCGCTGTTTGGTCGAACACAGTATCGCTTTGGTGCTGTTGTCTTCACCTTGAACAAGACACGTTTGCTTGATGGATTTTTCAACTTCAGCTCCGAAGAAACGACTTCTGTGAATGGACCTATGATGGAAAGGTAAAGTGCAAAAGAACATCAGCTAAAACACTGCTCTTTGCTCACTGCAATGCAGATTATGCGCAAACCCAAAAGTTGGGTAAAATGTTCCTGTTCCTAGTCGAACACATCATGTGTAACTTAACCCTTTAACGACGAGCTGCTTATGGTTTTCCATACATTTTAGTACAAGCTTGTCGTTAAAGGGTTAAACAGTCCACTGAATCACTGGTCTCTCCAGTACAAAAATCATCTAACTCAGAAGTGAGCTAAAACACTGCTTTATCCGGTAGAGCAACTCTCTAGTAGAACAAACCATCTATAACTTAGTCAGCTAAAACACTGCTCTCTCTCTCTCTCTCTCTCTTTCTCTCTCTCTCTCTTTCTATCTCATACAGAAAATAGCAGCAGCTAAATCATTACTCTCTGTAGTAAATAAATAAGTGCAACGAAAAAGTCAGCTGTGATCTGTCTAATAGAACAAATCCCCTGTAATGCCAACTACAACATCATTTTCCCTACTAGAACTGATAATCCAAGTCTCAAAAGACAATGTAAACACACACCCACACACTCTCTCTCTCTCTGTCCATCTGTCTCTGTCTCTCTCTCACACACACACAGACACACACACACACACACACACACACACACAGAGAAAACAATAATTACCTGTAAATGGAAACAATACACTTGCTTTCTAGTGCAACAAGCAATGTTTCAAAACTTGTTCCCATATTTTTTCTATTACAGTGTTTCAGGCAGCACTTACAACTGTACTAGTGTAGTTGGGATTTCTGCACAAAGTAGTTTGTGTAAGCAACTTAAAACTTTTGTCTCAAAATCATAAACACTTCATATGCTTGAGTTTACCCACACACTTACAATTTAAGTGCTTTATCGGAATGTAGGTCTTTTCTAAAGTGTCTTACAGGTCTTTTGGACAAATTCTATAGCTACATTACACTAAGTTTAAATGTATTTAGAGTAGATTATAGCTTAAAACAGATAGTTCTGCACACAGAATAATTTATATAAAATCAACATCATCATCAAGCTGAAAATTAACCAAACTGAGCATGTCTAAATGTATGACATCTATCCTTTACGAAATTGTTCACATAACTTAGATTACATGCCAATGACAAAATCCAGTCGAATTCTAATAATTTAATGCAACTTTAATTGTAGGCGTTGAATAAATCCCACCCACATCGGTGAAAATTCATAAATCTGATCAGTCAACCCTACCCACACCCCGTCTGCAATTCGCCAATGAATTGCGGCTGACCCCGAAAGCAATTCAGCTTTTCCAACACAAAATGTCAACCTCCCAACAAATGAAAACATAGGACGTTTTAAATATTCATAATTTAACTCGTTTGATTGAAGAATTAAATGATAATCGAGTAAAAACAGGACAATATTGCGTGTCAGACTGGATGCAACAGCTACCTCGAAATTTCAACTCGTGTGGAGGCGTTAGAATGAGAACCTGCTCCTGTTTGGCCATCTTTAACGAGAGAGTACCTAAATTCGTAACCTACAGAATCTGAACGGTTCAAATTAAAACATCAATTTTGGATAGATTAATTGAAAGATTAATTTCCAACGAATCCAGTCCTCGCCCCCATCGACAACGTACTATAGAACTACAGAAATAACAATACAGCACTGGGTGTAGTAAGAAAATTTACATTAGGTCAAATCCACATCATATAATCGCAAGTAACGACTATAATATATCTTTTACAACTTAAAGACCACTTATAACCATTTTTGTTTAGTTAACATTAGCACTAACAATAACGCTGATATCTGTGATAAATAGTATCTTACTTAGTGCGAGTTTGCCATCAACAAGATCTCGCGAGACTTTCAGGCACAACATCAGCATTAAATTTTGACTTCCTTTTACCCACAGTTTTAAATGCTATTCACTGTGCTATTGAAATATGTCATCAAGTAATAAAATACATCAAATTATATGGAATATATATTTATAAAGTTTTATTCCCAAGTTTGCGGCAAATTTTTAATGAAGCAGTGCGCAATGCATCCTGGTCTTATAGTCTGGGTTACGGCCCTCCATGTTGGATTTCAATATTACTTTCTTATTTCTGGATTATCTCCCCTTTTTGGACATTCTGTAATGAAATTCATTTCGTACAAATGATTCTCAATTTGATGATATTCCGACTTTCTTCCGAGCCGAGATCAAACCCTTTCAACTAACTTTGGACGTGCCTCGAATGGGGCCCAGTACTGCTACGTTCGTAACGCAAATGTCCTACATCCGGGTATTTGGATTCTAGCGCCACCTAGTGCACGTCTTGACGAAGCTGGCTTGGATCAATTCGCAGGAAATGATCTATTAGTTAATGAAACACCGACGGAAATTCAGCATTTGTCTCAAGACTGGTAAGAAACGATTGGTTATTAGACGGTGAACGTTTTCGACCAGACTTCGAGGGGCTTAGCTGAGGGTCTACTGTGTAGGTCCCGCGCAAGACGGTCGGACAAAGCGATGTATCAGGGATTGGTTATGTGGCGCGCAGTCGGAGCGTCACGCAACATGGCGGATCTTGCCTAGACCAGACCAGTGAAGGACATAAGTTGGCAGCCATTTGGCCGAACAGTGACGAGACACGGCTAAAGACCGCAGACGCCATACGAGCAGAATTCATGCATGTGTTGGCTGGCTAGTATTTTGTGTAAATAAGAATTTCATTGTATAAATATTGACAGACTCCAATTTGGAGGTCAGACTTGCATTAAACTATTTTATTTATCTGTTTGTGGATAAGAGTTACTCTGAAATTCAGGCATATAATGTCACATTTATTATTTGGAACAGTGATGCTGGTTCAAAAAATGAATTGATTGCCTATTCAACCTATTGGTTATGTTTTAAGCATAATAATTAATGACAGGTGTTTTTTAGTTTTAGGGAGAGAATATTAAATTTTGTTAATCTAATTATGGGTTGCCATTTTGCCTGTTAATAACATGTGACAGTTATGTACAGAAAATTGCTAGCTTGGATACGAGGTGGTTCTTTGTAAATTACTGGCTGGTGGCAAATGCTACGATGCGATTGTGGCAACCTGAAACTGTGCTAATATTGTTATTACAGATAATAATAAACAGTAACTGTGTTGGCACTGTTGTGTATTATGCAGAGGATCAGCCGATTTTAGGTCGAACTGTGGCTGATTGCGAACATATTTTTGTTACCTACGTCTGGTATTCAGCTCCCAGATCTATGAAATTGACACCGCTTTGTCAGCATTGTAATTGGTCAGGAAAAGCCCAATTATAAGATCCCTCAGCTCAAACCATTGGCCTTATCGTCGAGGCCAAATGTTGACAGAGGCGTGTAATACTTGAGCGATTGTTTTGGCTCAGCTTCTGGATACATCCATATCAAAGCAGAAAGTTTTGTTTGTTTTAACGTCAAGATCTGTCTGTTATCTTGTGGTAGGTAGTGTAACCGACTTTCCAGTCCTGTTGTTTTTTTATACTATTTTGTTTCAGTTCTCCATCATAGCTTGACATCTGGTTCCTCTGACCTATTGGATTTTAACAAGGCCTTCAGATTACATTGCAATTTTGTGTTATTATTATTTTAGTTGTAATCAGTAACTTCTGTTGTGCCGATGTCTAGGGCACCAAATTCAAGTTGTAGTCAGGTCACTAGCCAGAAGATCAGTCCAATAAGACAGAGAGACAGGTTATGGTAATTTGAAAAGGGTCAGTTGTGAGTCAAGAACAAAATGATGTAAGCTATGACTATGTTTGCGCTCTAAACAGCCACCAATTGATGACTTGTGTGTGATGATAACAGTGCTATAGAATCATTAGATGAAGTTAAGTAACTTAATTTTGATGTAGGTTACATTTGTAAACTTTCAGGGACAGATGATTCTACAGACACCAATCCGATATATACATTTGTTGTAGATTAATATCTATTCCTTTCCCTTCCTTGTAGCATGGGGATTCGGTCCAGGCGATATGGTCAGCTAACGGCTCATTGTGTTGTATAATTTGAAAATTTTTATTTAAGCGCCTTTCGCAGTATAAGCTATTCGGAGGTGCTCTCAGCGTGGTAGCCCTGAGGGAGTAAAAGGTTTTTCAAGCAGCAGGCAGATGAGGGAGTGACCCCAGCCAAAACGAGATATGACGGTCATTCCAGGAGGAGGGACCCACAAAAGCAAAATATACAAAATCACGGAGATATTGTTGCATGTTAAGTAGCACTGTATTTAGATTCTGTAGGTTTACGCAGAACTTGATTAATAAAATTTTTGAGTATACCACTCCTCTGAACCCCCGGACTTCACTGCATTTTCCAGCTATCGAGGGAGTTTGTGAAAGTTAGAGTTCTCCCAGCAGTCAAGAGTTCAGTCATCCCTCGACTCTCTGAGCATTTAGCTTTCAGGCATAAAAGGCTACATAACCACAAATTGTGATGGTCCTGGATTGCTAGGGTGTGTTAAAATTGCAAATATATCCAAAATTGAATGAGGTTGATGTGACATTTCTGCAGCTGCCCTATTGATTGTTCTCTTGATTGTTCTGTTGTCCATAGCCAAATGACTTACTAGCAACATCCTAGCTGGGCATTCTGACAACAAAGCTTCCAAGAACCAGCAATAGAGGAACACATAAATTAACTTTCAATGAACTAACGCTGTTACACTAGGATAGAAGGAAGGCAGTCATGTGGCTCCTGGGTGCAATTAACAAGTTAAACAATTGAACTAGACTGCTTAAACCTAGACTGAGCAGCTGTTCACTGAGAGGATTTTACTGAAATTTAAGAACTTCATTATAGTAGTGAGTTTACTTCCATAGGTGCTGCATTTAAGCAATGTGTACATTTTGTAATGTCATATTTCAAACCACAGCAACAATGTCTCTCCTGGATATGACATGATATTAAAAACTACACTTACTCACTTTTTGTGCTATTGTGAATAGCAAGGTGTAATGGTGTATGTAAAAACACTAAACATAAAATTATGAGCGATCCCTCTGAAATGTTAAGCAGTTGTTCACTGGGCTGATTACAAAGAAAAAATTAACTGACTGGGTCAGGGTTAATGAACTTGGTCAGCAGTTCTTTAAAATGAATATTAAGCATCCCAGTTAATATATCTTATCTATCTTTGGAATTTATGTAGCACCCCTTCAAGATAACTACTCGGAGGCGCTCCCGACCCAGGCCCGGTCAAAGATAGCGCTTTCAGTTACCTTCAGTGTGGCATAAATTTTATCTAGAGCTGCAGTTAACCCACATCTTGCAAACAGGTCTGATCAAAAAATCAAATGTTGGTTTTGAAGTTTCTGATCATGATGAATAACTGCCATTTTCAGCAAAATACGAGATAGTCAAGTCATGAGCTGTGTTGATTTGATGTGAAATGAGTCGTAAATCTTGTATGAGGGTCATTTCTCTTTCACTTTTATCTGTTGCTGCAATAGTTGTCATCCATATGGCCAAGGCATGGATCAGATTTAATAAAACAAAAACAAACCCTTCAGTTCAGACAGTTCATGAGATGGCTTCCAAAGAACATTTATAGCGAATTTCCTATGTATCTTGAAATATGTTTTAGAAGCCTGTTGCACTAAATTTATTTTAAAATTTGATGTAACTGCATATCGTTGAATGTTTTTGGGGCGCTGTTGAAATTGTATGTATGCATGGTTTGTATTGTGTATTTGTTTATTGTCTTGCCTTGAATCATCAGTAGAATCTCGTTTCTGATGAAAAACTTTTGTGTATTTTGACAGATCAGAAATGGCACCATACGTGCTGAGCTGGCCGGGTCTGCCAGACATGCCATTTTGGGTTTACGATCCAAAGAGCAAGAAAATGTACAGCACAGAGAATCCAGTTCCTGTGGACAAAGGGGATCTGGATGTCTTTGATAATCGCTACGTCAAGCTCTCAACAGTTTACAAGCTGTTTACACCAGGCATGTTGCAAGAGGTACGGCACGCGATGCAGGTTCTTGAGAAGTATTTTGATGCCAAAGAGATCCTGCAGATCACTTGTGGTAGTCCTGGGTCATGCAAGATGACTAGCTATATGTCAGTGGTGACCCTGTTTAATCTAATCATGATTTGGCCGATGAGCTTGTCTTTCCAAAAGATGAAGGAAACTGTTCTCAAATACCTGGACAGTTACAGTGAGTCGATTTGCACCGACTGTGGATACATTCGACGTGACTGCGACTGCGATCGTGTCAGGGCAACACCAAAGCAGATTTTTGTTGGCTACGGTTCATCGATGACGGAAAAGGGAACACAGACGGATCCGCAGCTGAGTCAAGCACTGCCGGGGCAGCCATTTGGTGCTGGCACCTTGTCAGGTGTTGCCGGCGGCCTACAGGCATCCAGTCAGGGAATCTCATTTCTTATCCCATCAGGTGTAAAGTTACAACCCGGTATGAAAATTCCAGTGTCTCTTTCTGGAGGTAATGCTTCCCCCATCGTGTATCCGGGTTCTTCAACACCAATGGCTTTAAACATGACAGACCAGGGTAGCAGTCCGTTTGGGTTTCTCAAGTCTCCTGTATCTGGCAACGTCTTTCAGCCGAACGCGTCTGTCCTGCTTCCACAACCCCGATCTCATAAGCGTGGGAGACCGCCAGTGGCACCGATACCGTATTACTACCACACGAGCACTGGCTACCAACCTAACATGGCATTTTTTGGTCCGTTTCTTGGTGACGGAAATGGCGGAAACACAACCGTGGCGCCATCCTTTTTTCCAATGTCTGCCTGGCAGGGCAATGTGTCTGCTGATCTGCCACAGACTGGACAGTCATTAACAAACATGACACCCAGCACAAACTACGTCCGCCCGGTGACATCATCTGGCCTCAGCGTGTCCTCTGCAGGTTCACAGCAGCTGATGTTGTCCTCCGTTTCCTCGGCCTTGAATGCTGGCGATGGTTTTTGTCAGACTGTCAGCAGGAAGCGTAAGTTCAGCGAAAGCGAGGTAGACGGAAGAGAACTTGTGATGACAAAAACCGTCGGAATCCAGACTATGACCAAATCCTTCATCAAGAAGTGTAAGCTTAAGGAAGAGAAACTGTCAGAGAAGGGCGATGGAAACGGAAAAATGTCCTCGACCGTTTTAATCGTGAACGAGACCAAAGACTCTACGAGCAATGGCCACAGCAGCGTTTTGGAATCGGGCAATCCAAGCGAGCAGTGCCACATGGCAGCCTCTCGTCAGTCAGGGACAGATAATCCAACAACCTCCCCAGCAAAAACAATGTCGCATGGAGACCTGTTGCGTCTGAGTAAAGATGAGAAAGACTCCAGCAATTCAAAGAAGTTTGGTGGAAAGCTCTGGAGACAACTTGACGACAGTTCGGACGATGACAAGCCACCTGCCGTTGTAAGCAGCGAAAGCAAAAAAGTGTCCGAGGTTAGAACTGTAGACGATGGATCAAGAAGTCTCAATGCCTTGGAGGAAATGAAAGTAGTTGAGAGTCAGAACAGTTCTGTTGTGGATGCAACGAGTGAGAAACCTATGGATATTCAGGTTTCAGAATCTCTTGACAGGAAGGAAGTAACAAGTAGCGGCAACCCGCTAGAAAGTAATGATGATGATTCTTTAAGAATGGAAACGAAAGTAACCGATGCAAATAATTCTGAAGATCCGATTCCTGGAACTTCTGGTTTAGCTTGTCAAAATAAATTGGACACGAGTAGGCTAGATGAAGCATCTGGTGTTTTGGAAAATGTAAACGACAACGGACATGACAGAAATTTAGTAGCAGTTAATTCTAGTGAAAAGAGTGAAAATGTCTTGTCAGTTTCTGTACAGAATGTGGATAAAGAAATAGATAATTTTAAATTTCTTCCAGACAGTGTAACGGATGATAGTGAGAGAGGTGACATTGCAAGCGGTAGTTCTGGAACAAATTGTGTGTTGCCAACACCTCCGAGTTCAGCTGATGTTAATGCATCGGAAACACTAGCAGCGTCAAATGAAGTCAAACCGCAAGAAGCCTCAGTTAGTGCACCAGTACTGAACATCAGTTCTCCGCTGCCATCGACTCGAAAGATATATGGAAAGTTTGAGTATGTCCCGACAAAAGAGCACATCTTTCGCTGCTTGATTGTCAAGTGCAGTCAGAGTTTTGACACAAGACATGCTGCTGAACTGCACAACCTCGTGCATCCGGAGTGCGAGAACGTCAATCACCTGAAGTGTCCGAAGTGCCAGTTTACATCTCCGTACTACCACTGGTTTGATCTGCTGCGTCACATGCGCAACGAGCACGACATCCACATATCAAAGGATCCGTTTTCCTGTACGTTCTGTGGCCTGCTGTTCGAAAGCGAAGAGAAGCTCAGCAGTCATATAGAGTTTCACTACAGCAACCGCTACAAGTGCGTCCACTGCGGACTGCTCCTGCTGACCTGGGGTCAGGTAAAGCGCCACCTCGAGTCCTGCAACGACAAACATCGAGGCAACATCAATCTCGGTTGTCCGTACTGCACGTTCGTTTTTCACAAGAAGAACATCCGCAACATGCATCTCCTGTCGCACAGCGATGCCGGCCTGGCGTGTGCTCTGTGCCAGGATAATGCTCCGTGGAGTGACTGGAAAACGCTCCGGAAGCATTACCAGCAGAAGCACAGCAAGATTCTTCTCGGTAAGGTCAGTCCGTTCCGGCACAGGTTGCCACAGAAACGCAAGCCGCCTCGCTGCAAGAAGTGTGACGTAGAATTCAAAAGCATGGATCTGTATTCTGCACACATGACGCGCACTCATGATTTTGTGCCATACACCCTGGTTGAGTGCGCTCAGTGTGGCCACAGGTTTCGCACGGAACGATCTCACGACTGGCATGTCAAGCACGTTCACGTGGAAGAAATTTCGTGTGAGAAGTGCGACTTTGTAGCGACTTCCAGGGCACTAATGAAGTAAGTGGAGTAGTAGACTTCATAGTCTTGTGTTTTATGTAATTGCTCTATTCTTGGAAATATTTTGGTTAAAAAAACAGCAGGAATGCAAGTAGTCTGTGGAAAATGTGCTGGAATGCACAGTTTTGCAAATAATGATTTCCGAGACTGGTAAGTAGTGATGCTACAGCCATCTTGGAAGTCGTAAGTGGATAACCTGAGTGCAAACTGTTCCTTTTCCTTAATTTGCCAGATGCTTGTTTGACTGTTTGGTATACAATCACTTGCAGATGAAAACAGATAATGCTGAACTGTTGTGGTGTCTGTTTATTACCAATGTGGAAATTGTTTTGTTGGCAATTGTACTTGATAGTTTTCACCTTGTACATTTGTCTTGCCTTATCATTATCAAGCGGTATGCTACGATGTAGCAGCAGCCATCCTTTTTAGTTCATCTTGGTAAGCTGTCACCCTGGACATGGGAGATTGATATCGTAGTAAAGGCAGAAAAGTTGTTCAAAGTCTGTTCCCCAAGCAAACTTAGATATCAAATGAGTACATCGACTGTACAATGTCAGGAAATCTGACAGTGAAAGAGAGAAAGAGAACTGGCCAATACATTCATTGTCCAGACTACGAAAGTGTAATGGTAATTGCAAATTTATATAGCGCCACTTTGAGAGATACTTGTACACTTTACAACTGTGACTACTTTTGAGATTAGCTGCTGTTACTCTTCGTTTATGGTTTAGATCAGTGGTTCCCAAACCGGGGCCCGCGGGCCAAAAGTGGCCCGCCAATCCTTTGAATGTGGCCCGCGACAGTCACTCACAAATTTTGAAAAAATTAAATTACCTTGTTTTCTTGATTTAGGCTTCTGACAATTTTTTTGTTAAAGAAATAGTGGAAAAAAGTAAAAAAGTAACTATTATACATGAGTTTTGCATGGGGCGCGGGAGATGAGGGCGCAAAATGAGGCTTATGACGAATTTGTTGACGAAAAAGCAAAAAAAAAAAGAAAGAAATTTTGGCGGAAGTAAGAAATTTTTTAGGAAATTCTTGCCCCGGGCGCGCGAACCCCTAGTTACGCCACTGCAACTGAGGACGGCTCCTCAGATCTCTGTGGCCCGCCATGATATTTTAAAAGTAAGACTTTGCCCTCCATCAAAAGAGCTTGGGAACCACTGGTTTAGATGAGAATAGCTCGTTTGGTTAATGCGTTTAATGCTTTGTTCTTTCACTCAGGACACACGTTGCGCAGAAGCACGGCGACAAGCAGCACACATGCTCCGAGTGTGACAAGAGCTTTGCCTTTTTCCATCAGCTCAAGGTGCACATGGCACATCACGCGCGTCGCACCATCTACCCGTGCCAGAAGTGCGACCAGGAGTTCTCTCGTCAGTCTGATCTCAAGCAACATCTAATCACCGAGCACTCGGATCCTTCGGAGAAGGCGCCACAGAGCTGTCCAGAATGCAACTACAGATGCTACTCACGGTTAGTCTCGTTCAGTCCCAATGCAGCCAGTCCAAATCTTAGAGAGATGAGGAATTTCAGGCGTTTGGCCCTCTAGGTCTGTTGTGCCAAGCGTCAAGTGATGATTGTCTGCTAATTACAAACACTGCAAGTTATGTTACATATCCTACTAAAAGGATTTATCAAATTTCGAAATTTTCATAACATTCGCTGTTTAAATCATTGTCTTTACGGATTTCATCTGCTCATTCTTAGAACATCGTGATGATTAGGGCTGTCAAAATGTTAGAAAAACGTGGCCCGGTACCCGAGCTCATTTTCAACGGGGCCCGAAGGCCCGTCAGTGGTAAAACGCTTGATGAAAGCCAAAATAGTTGAGTCACAGTAAAACGAAGTTACAAAATTTGATTTAATTAATTACATTGAAAGACCTGTGGCGTGTGTCTAACGGCGATTTTCGGTACTAATACTTCGATCACGGTCCACTTAGTTCGTCGCCTCGTATCGCCGATCGACGGGAAAGCGTGGGATAGAAATTGTCGCTTTGATTACATCCGTCGTCCAAAAGCTACAAATAGCACGGTTTTCGTCTTTTTCTCAAAACTCGCCCCGGCGGTCTGTCGCCAATACAGGGTATACTGCGAAGGCGGCAGAAGAGGGGCACAAGCCTCTAGCAGCACATGATGCACATGTCTGGTAATAGCAGTAATACCTCAACGCGCTGCAACGCTTGGCTGGTCTTAGTATAGCCAGCCGACAAGTAAACAGGTACGGGTGCCAAGTTGCCAACTACCCCGCGCCGATGACTAATACACCACTGTAGCTGGCCAACACATCTTCAAATCCACAGCGTTTTAGGCGACAGAAAGTCTGTATTTAAGCTTTTAAAATTTACTTAAAATAATATGCTGATTTGGACGGGTTTTCGGGCCTTGTTTAAGGGCCCGGGCCGTGCCCTTCGAACGGGGGCCCGTTGACAGCCCTAGTGATGATGCTCTGTTCTCGCTCAAATGTCATATTTCAATGCAGGCAATACATTTGTCTGTAGGTGAATGTAATTAGAAAAGTCATTATTGGCAGGCTCATGCATGCATGTAGAACCAGACCTTTTGAATCTTGTCCATGATAGATGCGTAGTTGCGATGTGTCAACCCATGTGATTCAATTCAATAACAAATGAATGTATATGTAATTGAGAATGCCAGATATGACTGTGATGTGAAACTTATCTCTTATATAGAAAGCTGTGTATATTTTTTATTTTAGTGCAACGATGAACGCTCATGTAATGCAGGACCATCCGGACCTCTTGAGAAACGACAGTGTGGCTGCTACTGTAACAGCTGCAGAGGATGAGGAAGATGGAGCCGACCACTGCTACTTCACGAAAAAGAACGACACACCACAGGCGCCTGAACCGCCAAAGGTGCGCCGTGTTGGCCGCAAGAAAGGCCGCCAGAAGAAGGTGGTCAAGTACGAATGGGATCGGATGAAAAAGTTGGACAACTACTCGTCGATCGAGGACCGAAGAGAACGGCGCCGGTTGAAGCAGCTGGTTAAAGAACAAGAGGACCGTCTGAAGAAACTAACTAAGTCAACATGTGCAAGAACACGTTCTTACCAGGAGCACCAAGAAATGAAGAACGGTGCCAAAACAGTTGGCACTGCAGACAGAGAGACCCAGCTCCGAGACAGGCACCTGCTGCAGTCACGAGCGGCAAGGGCGGCCGGACACGGAAGCGACGAAGACGAGTCTGGAATGACGGAATCCCTCGGCTCTGGCTTGTACGGCGTTCAACCGTATCTCGACCACGGATACTGCAAGTTTGAAAGCACCGGCCACGAGGAGAGGCTGAAACAGCGTCTTCCGGCGGCTTTGCACAGTCGTAACGCAGATGGATCGGTTGTAGACACCCCAGACGTGTCAGCGTTCCAGGAGTGCGAGACGCAGCTGCTCGGCCTTGGTGGCACCATGCCCTTAGTACGTAAGCGTGGCCGACCTCCAAATTCCGCGCTCAACAGGCCCGTGCTTGAAGCGCGTCGAAGGCTCGCTTCGGTTCTGGAGTCGGGGGCGTCGTCGTCGGGGGTGATGCAGTCGACCAACTTCCAGACGCTTCGCCTGGCGCCGCGTCCGACGCCTTCGACGTCTGCAGTGGAATCCGCTACGGCTGCAGAGGATGATGGACTTGACATCGCAGATTTCTTCGGCGCCGACACAGATATTCTGCATTCCAGCATCATTGACGAACTACTTGGTATGACACAGCCGTCGGGTGCTAGCTACCCGGCCGACGGTGCAGCCAGAAAGGTTCACCCTGCTCTGGTTGACGTGCCTCATGTGACTAAGTTTGCAGACCATTCCAACCGGGAGGTGCCAGAGGCAACCAGCGTCATAGATCACAGCTTTAGCGATGGGTTAGCCATCGACAGCGAGGCACCGCTGTCGGCTGATTTTGACGACATCGATCTTACGGAAGACGTCTATTCGCTGTTCATGGGCAACAACTCGGTTACTCCCAACAGCAACGGTGGAGCAACTCCGCTTGGAAATGGAGATGAGTCAAACAGAAGCGGTGCCTCAGCCATGTCGGGCGTCCAACAGGACATCCTCTCGTTAACAACTTTCCCAGCATCGACATCGCTTCTCACGAATTCACCTCAGCACCGAGGTCTTGTTAGTCCGAGACGAAACTCTCTGCTGATGAGAAACTCCGCTGGTCTGCAGACGCCACTACCGGCAGGAATGTCAAGTGCTGCTGCGGCAAACTCAACGATTTCAGCCGGAATGTTAGTTAACCAGCCAGCTAATGTTTACACGTCTGCAACAATCCCAACGCAGGCAACGTCTCTTCCAGCGGTTTCGGCGTTGCCACTAACCAATCCACAGCAGACGCGTCTTTTGAGTAATTCCACGGTTAATCCAGCAACGGCTGTAATCAGCGATGCCACTTTCCAAAGAACATCTTTCCCAGGGTATGCAGTGTCTGAGGGTGGGTCTCACTGGACTCAGCAGCCGTACCTCGACACCAGCGGCCTTCTGTCGCTGTCAGAGGCGGCCAATCTCTGCCTTTCTTCAGATAGTCGCAACACCAACGGTAGTCTCGTGCCATTTGTCAAACCGTTTAACATTTCAAAAGCTGGTCAGTTGGTCGAGGTTTCTCACCTGGGAGACATTGGCATTAAGGAAGGCAACCCTCCTTCTCACAGCGTTGAGAACAGCTCGCCAACGCAAGATGCATCGGATGCGTTGAATGGTGATTCAAGTCACAGTGAATCAAAAGATATTGGAAAAGAGACTTCGGATAACCAAAGTAAAAATCTTCGACTTATTAGATGGATTCTGTAAATTAGTTTCTGTCCGTTATAACTAAATGTTTGATTCTTTTTGTTTGTTTGGCATATTATGGTCGGGGATTTTGTCATTTATCTTCTGCTGGAAATTTATTAAAGTTGATTTCTTGGTTTGTGTTTGGTGTGTTTTGGTTGGGTAGCAGCTGTTGGTTTTGGTTGGTTGTAGTTCTTTGTTTACATTGGCTATTCTTTCATGGTCTGGTTACATGTATTTACAACATTGTATTGTTCTATATAGGCTGTAGTAGTTGACTTTCATTTATTTAG
The DNA here is from genome assembly GCA_020284085.1 of Aporrectodea caliginosa. Classification (NCBI taxonomy): domain Eukaryota; kingdom Metazoa; phylum Annelida; class Clitellata; order Crassiclitellata; family Lumbricidae; genus Aporrectodea; species Aporrectodea caliginosa. The sequence goes on along the minus strand of JACEVL010000382.1, from coordinate 1,094,707 downwards.
ACTTATCTATTTTGTTCTTGCTTTGAGTCTGTATTGCAGTTTTTATTCTGAAAGTCCAATATTTGATGCCTGCAAGTCTGCAGTAATTAGATGTGGCTAAATTAGTCAGCTCTGAAAACTAATCCTCAATTTTGGTGTCATGTGGTGACAGATTGCGAAATACGTTTGCCCTAATCCTCTGTGACTGAGGTTCAAATCCCGATGTGTGAAATTAGCAACATGTTTTCAAGACTGGTACGAAAGGTTGATGGGCTGCTTTGGTTTTGCATGTGCTGCAGTCAAAGTATCTGACAGGACTAGATACCTTTTTTCCCAGGACCTTACCCTAAAGGACTATTTTTATGTTGCTAGAGACAGGTCAGATGCGATGATTGCCTTAACTTACCTACCTGTACTTGCGTTGATGTGGCTAAAATTTTCTTATGCATCATTGCAGAGAAAAATCGTTTGGGGTAAACTTTGGTTGAATCATCATCTTACAAATGGCTATGTTATTGAGCTGCAGGCTAGACACTGGCTTGTTTAAAGTGAGCATGTGTTGAGTATTCAAATTTTCTATTAGTTCAACTGGAAAGATAGTCTGGCATTATATGTGAGTGTCTGTAAATATTCCAAACGGAATTAAAATTTAGTGATATGTACTCGGCTATGGGTAGCTTAAAAAACGACTATACTGACTGAACTAGTGCTTTGCAGAAACCTTTTTAAATCTCGACACCTTTCAGTTGAAGCTTGCCATAATCTTAACTGCCATCTGTTCTGGATGGCTATATATGAGCATTGGTGATTTTCAACTTGGCTAGTCATTCAATGAGGCTATACAACTACAACATGGTTGAAAGATTAGTAACATCACAATTTCTTGCACTAAACTACTTAGTGCAGGAAATTGTGATGTAGCCTAGAGTTACTACTCTTTCATTTTCTAGTAAAAAGAAAATCATATCAGAGGTTAAGAGAGAAACTTCTGAGTTGGACATTGCTGCTGTTGTGCCAAGTCATCTATACGCTTTTGCTGTTAGCTGACCCTAATTGTGTCTCTGGTCTATAGTCATCTAAGGTTGACAGTAGAGTGGTAATCCTTTGTAGTTTTGAATTCTTTTGCCAGTCCTTGTGTCTAGTTTTGCTAAGCTACTGAGTGGTTTTACCACTGCACTAAGTTGCCCTGGATCTCAGCTCTCGAGCAAGCCGAGTATGGTAGAAGTGTGATGCAACAGAGCCTTATTCACCTGTGATTACCATAGTCTAACAATCTGGTGTGTATTTTTTGGTTGGTAGTCATCACAGCTGTGCTTTTACCAGTACAAGCTTCAATCGTCAAAACTTTGTCATGTGACTTAACCTATTATGTAGTTACTGCTGTCATGGTATGTGATTTGCCTTAGATCTAAGGTGGAATTTGTGACTTACTGGTCTCATGAGTTTTTGTGGTTTCCTGTCATTAATATCATGGTGTTTGGAATCTTGGTTGTATTGTGGTGTTTGGAATTTTGATTGATAAATTACATTTACCTCATTCTTATTAATCTGTGCACTTAAGCTGCAGCCAGTCCATGTCTCGGGCGGAAATAACGTTCTGTGGAGGAGGTGGACTTCATTAAACTGTGAAGAACTTATGCTTCTGATGATTGTCTCTGAAAAGGCACTGCATGAGTTTGCGATTACATTGCAAGTGCAAAACTAGTTGTAGTGCTTTCTTAATGTCATTGTACAGTGTGGACTCATCTACACACCACTCCACATAATGGTTAATGCACCATGCAAGCAAGCACTAAATATTGCCACGACACTATCCCTTTTTACATTCTGCATCATAAGGCATGATGTCCCCTTCATGTTAGCTAGTCCACATTGTATTATTATACAAGTAAATTCTGTGCTGAGATGCTAAACTAACTGTAGTGCATTTTGAATTTGTAGAAGATGACCGTGCATCTTCAGGAAACCAGGATCATAACGAATCGGTTGCTGCAACTGGACGGTCGGATGGTCCTGTTGTTAGCTGTGAGCCAGAAGATCGTACGCTGGCGGAAGGGACAGTTGCAGACAATTCAGGAAACACGAATGTACCGTGATGAAAGCAGACCGGGAAATAGGATCGCTCTCCGACGAGCTGTGCATCGGTGGAACCATTTAGTTTTAAGGTCCTGTAAATAGAAATTAGGAGGAAGCACTTTTCCACATTTGCAACAGTTGTTTTGATTTTCCAGTTGAACTTCTTCAAAACGGGCTTTTAAAGCACACAGAACTGATTTAAAATTTCAGCTCTAAAAGTGTTTTAGCCGATGGCTCTCTCTGACACATCCACTGACCGATAGCGACACCGTTCTCCATTCCCGATTTCCATCGCATGGTGTTAATTTTACCATGTGACCGGCTGCTTGCGTGATTATGCATGAAGTATGTAGATCGAGAGCAGCTATAGACGAGGCGCTGTGTAAATGTGCGAATACAGTGTTCAGTTGGTGATTAATTTAACTACTAGCAAAACCTGGCCACTGTTTGTGCGTCTGTCTGTCCTTCGGATTTGGCTACTTGACTGTTGAATTTGTCACTTTCCTGTTATGGTCGTCAGACTGTGATGTTTAAAGACATGTGTAGTCTTTATTTGAGCATTTAAGGTTGACTAGAACATTTTCAGGCTTCTAATAAAATGGTCTTTTGTTGTGATGATGCAAAAGAGTCTGGTTCAACCCTACTTTTGCCGTGTCTTTGGACTGCTCTGTAGCACTTTCTGACCTAGGCTCGAAGATTTGATTTCTACCACAAATTCTCTGCTGTCATCATCATCAACCGTTTTATTTGTGCATGCACGAGTACACGATTTTAATATTGGCATTGAGTAGGTTTTTCATTACCTGAAGTTCTAATTTTATTTCTCAAACATTTCTACACTGTACACTGTTGGCCCTTTAGGGTGACCTGGGCTTAAGAAACGTCATCGCGCAGGACACGATAAATGCTTGCCTTTTAACAAGGAGATTACAGTCTGTAATTTTTAGTTATTGGTCTTTTAGCTGAGCTGCAAGGGCGCACTGTCACATGTTCTCATGCATTCTGTGTTTCTGACCCCAAGGAATGGCACGGAGTACTGTACTGATGTTTCTCAGATACTTGAAGAATCCCCTCAAGACTCACTTTCTCACAGGCTTTTAAAAATCTTGATGTCTTTAACTACTGTTCACCTGGCGACTGACCAACCGGATCTTAGATTTACCAGTAGGTTTCTGTGTCACTTCATGTGCATTAAAAGTTTTGTGATGATAATAGATAATAATCTAATGACTTGTGCAGATGGCATCAATCAGAAAGCTGGAGACATCAACATGTGGTCACTTTCATGTGAAGTCGTCCGTGCCAGGCTGTTCACAATCTTGTTCCAACTGTTATGTATTTAGAATGGTTTATAGATGCCAAATAATTAAGAAAATTCGTAATGAACAGAATATTGCAGCAAACAGAATCCGAGACCTGGGCTACTAAGTTGGTCCCAATGGGCATTCTTGTCCTATAAGTTAGGTGATATGTACCAGGCAGTTCAGTTTATAGCGTATATATTTATAGCTTATATGTTTGAGAACCAATGACAAACAAGTTTTCTGGTGTTTCCAGGAAGGAGATTCAAGACAGTCCAATGCAAAATATTTTGTGCTGCCCAGATGCAGCAGAGCCCTTGTTTGTCGACATGGCTGGTTTGGGACATGAGCAGAGGACTCCCTTATGTATGTATTCTGGGACCCATCCAACCATTGATGTGTACCCAAAGATGAGGAACTAGAATGGAATCTTGTCCTTAACCGGAAACCAGTGCAGTGTCTCTTACATGTATATGAAATGTGCATTAATTTTATTGCAGCAATATGAACTACAGAACAATTTATGCAAAGACTGTGTTGGGGTCAGCAAGGTCATTTTTTCACCTTCCCAGCACACATGATATGATCTACATACATGTAGATAATACACATTAAAATTTAAAACAAAGTCACTGTTTATTACTGTATGTCCTCACAGCACAAACTAACGATATACATGCAGATTTACATGACAAAGAGTAAACCCAAATTAATTTCACGGATTACCAAAACATATGGAGGCTGCCTAACCACTTAACCTAGCCAATGCCAATTTCATCACAAGTGTCCCTGTTTCTCAAATCAAAGGCTTTGAGACTAACATTCGTAAAAGTAGAATACATGATTGAAAACACAAGTGATTATGATGAACAGTAGAGCCTAGCATGACTCATGATGAACAGGGGGGTTAGATTAGTATATGTATTAAAAATATTCAACAAAAGCTGACAAATAATACAATACATGTAATTGTCCTTGACAATCCATACAAATAAACCAATTTTGTCAGCACTACTTTAATACATCAAGCGGTCAATAGCTGGTTAGATCCTATTGACTGCTAAACATCATGTTTCTGATGTTGACTAGTAACACTAGACTACAGAATAGTCTCAAAGTTACCCAAAACAGTGTCTAAAAACAGCCCCATCCACAAGGCACCTAAATGGGGCCTAACTCTGCCTAATAAAGAAACCTAACACCACTTAGCAATACATTGTCAAGCACCCAAATAACTTGTAACATGGAAAATTGCCACACGAAGGACACACTGTACATGCATTAAATAGTCCGCAAATCTTGCAAATTAACTACACGACCTCCATCTGACACAAAACACATACGTAGCGATACTCTGAGTCTCAGAATGTTGGTGCTATAAAAATTTGACCAACAGTTTCTGTTGCAAGATGCAGCTTCAGGAAACCTGAAGCAGACAATATGTATTCACAACAGTTCTGAAGCATCAGAAGACTATTCAGTCGTTATATCATATTACATCATTATAGGCTAGCATAGAGAACACCCCTGATTAGTTAGTTACGAATTGGTGCTATACATATATTCAATTACAATTATAATCGAGGAGTGTAACCGAAATGCCAAATTTGTCAAAGAACCTCAAAGAAAATTGTTCACATTTGTATACTGCGGAGAAGTGCTTTCTTGGCTATATATGCCATAAGAATGTAGACTGACATCCGTATGCAACAATAATGCAAGCGATCAACTATACAACAGGTACCCCTATTGTATTAAGCAGTTATACAATAGTTGTCAATTTCACACGAGAGACCCAGGATTTGAACCAATCTCACAGAGGTCCACTAACTGACCATATCTCCTATAGTCTGCAGGCTCTCCCTATTCTATCCTAGTATCAGGTCTCACCAGTAATTACCATACATAACAATTATATTAAATATAGACAACATTTAACATTACAGACTATAAATTATATTTATTTATGGCGGAGTAAGAGGCGTAATGTGCCATCAGCTTGGCTATTTTGCCAATATCATCATCAACTTAGGCACTTAAAAGGTGCTATATGAATGTCTGGTTACGTTACATTACAGTATTTCACAATTCCAATTTAGACGGTGACAACATGGCCCTATTCACAGTAGGCAGCAACTCAACATTCTGGACAGTTACTTTACAACAATGCAATCTGGATATAATAATATCAAGTTCTTGTTTTGCACTATTCAGCATTTTACAATAATACAGAGCTACAATAATTTGTAAAGTAATCACGCCAGTTCATCAATATTCAACTGCAGTCACTGAATTTAAATGCCACTGAGGTTTTTCCTCAACTTATGAAAAAGAGCAACCATTGGTCTTCCACTGACGTTGGTAACTTTGTTTCTTTGGTTTTCCTTGACTGCGTGTTTACAATGACCTGTTCAGTGGGTCTTCAACAGTGTAGTGGTTAGCGTGCTGGACTGTCAATCAAGAGGTCAGGAGGTCAAATCCCCGCCAGGGCAGAAAATTGGGTTCGAGATTTCTGTTCCACCAGCACCCCCCCAGCCAACTGAGCTATAATGAGTACACTGACCGTACACCGTGGGATCGATGAGAGAGAGGATTGGCACCCCCTCATATGCCAAGGCTAAGAAAATGAAGTCGCTAACACTTCATACCCATGGCTGCCTCAGGGCTAGCTTAAGGGCTGAAAGTGATTGGGAAACCAATGCAGCTCGTCATTAAAGCATTTAGCTAGCCCAGAGAGGCAGCCATGGGTATGAAGTGTTAGCAACTTCATTTCTTAGCCTCGTCCATATGAGAGCAGGTGGCCAACCTTGCCATCGCATCTTCCCACTGACAGTGTACAGTCATTGCGCTCATTATAGCTCAGCTGGTGACGGGGCATACGTGAAGCCAAAATCTCAAAACGAACTTCTACCCTCGCCGGAATTTGAACCCCCCTAACGCCTCAGTTGACAGTCCAAGAACGCTAACCACTATCGTGCATCCCAAGGAACTGCAAAAGTGATAATAAATAAGTGCCTGTCAGACAATAAACAGTGAACGAAATTGACAACTCATACAGAAAACAGTGCTTTCATTAGAAAGAAAACAATCCCACACACCACTAACACTTTAACGATGAGAGCGTACTAAAAGTGACTGGGAAACCAATGCAGCTCGTCGTTAAAGTGTTAATGCCCAGTTTTGCTGGGAATATAACATAGCCAAAACAAATCAAACTGTTAACAGGACATGCAAGTTACTTTATGGAAGCCACATGTTTGTGTCAATACAAAGCTGGCAGATGGAAATAAGTTAAGCAAAACGGAGCCGGGTTAGTATTGGTGGTATACCCCGCAGTCGATCGAGTCGAGTGTATACGATCGACTTGGCTCGGCCGACGATCGACTCGATCGACTTTGTCGACTCGCCGACCTTTTGACGACTCGATCGACTTGGCTCGGACGACGATCGACTTCGTCGACTTGAACCGTAGTCTGCTGGCCAAAATTGCTGACGAGTGACGACTGTTGCATTCTTATATTCCAGAACCTAAATTAGTCCTACTCATGAATTTCAATTGCACACTCTTCCTCAAACTGTCAAACTGTAATTGAACTGGTAAGTAACATTTCAGGCACTATAATGATATCGTGTATGCCTGTGGTTGACTTGTAAGGATTATTAAGCCTCGCCTAATCCGTCGGCAAGAGGACATGTAATGTCTATATCACATCCTTCGCTGAGGCGCTATGTAAATCTTCGTGATGAATTAAGAGTTAGTTCAAGAAACTTGAAACTTCTCACGATGAGTGAAGTTAGTGTGAGGTTCAGGCTTGGAATCTCTTGGAGGGTTCTGACACAGAGTTAGTTCAAGAAACTTGAAATTTCTCACGATGACTGAAGTTAGTTAGAGGTTCAGGCTTGGAACCTCTTGGAGGGTTCTGTCACAGGTCAGCATATGCTCCAGATTACAGACATACAAATGCTCGAAATCATCTACTAAAGTTGCAAGTATTTTCCCTCGAATTTACATGACACTAATTGCATTTCATTTATTTACATTTCCAATCAGGAGGGTAACAATGTAGGCATTTTGGTCTTGAAAAAGATAGGGCGACTAGGGCAAATAATTATATGAATCGTGGGCGGCATCTGCGGCTCCCATTAATACTCAATGTAGAGTGGACCAAAATGCTGCCACACATCCGAATGAGAAGTCGACGCATTCAGTCTTGTTCCAACGTACAGACTTTCGAACGTTTTGAGATCATCGTTACTGACTACAGAGCTAAAATTTTCTGCAACTACGGCATTCTTAACGCATCTTAATCGCTCCAATTTTCACCGTAAAACTGTCAAAAAGTATCTATAACTTCCACTAATAAGAATTAAAGCTCCAAAAGGTTCATTATTTGCGCTGAACTTCATATTAGGTTCATACGGTAGTCGTGTGTTTACACATAATTAAGTCATTATATCATAAGGTCTGTCATTTTGTGAAAAATGGTAAGTAAAATATTTCAGAGTCGAGTCAAGTCGAGGAAAAAACGATCGACTCGACTTGGCCGAGTTCACGATCGACTCGATCGGCGAGTCGATCGACTCGACGATTTTTCGATCGACTCGACTTGGCCAAGTTACGATCGACTCGATCGATCGACTCGATCGGCTGCGGGGTATAATTGGTGGCTGTCTCTGGAACAACACACCATTTCACCAAATTTCATCAACCAACAAAATTGCACCTCTTGCTTAAAAACAGACTTGTGTATTTACACTTTCTTCAAACTAAAAGACGGTGTCACCTTGATCTAAAAATTAAAAAAACTAGATCGCTTTTGTACAACCTTATCCATAAACATTTTCTGCAGTCCATGGTTCAAAGATATGTGGCGGACAAAGGTCACAATAAAAATACCATACTGTGATCTCTACATGCAAATAACAAAATTCCAGCATGATCATGAAAAGGTATACCAAATCCCAACAATCCAATATATGGTTTAAAAAAACAGGGATCATTCCAAAAATTCCAAGTTCAATCTTCATGCACAAACAATACAACTGTTAATCTGAACGAAAACAACCAGTTTACAGAATCTGTACAAAAACGGCAATATCTGGCAACAGGAGAAGATACCATTGTGGCTAAAACAGTCAGTGATCTTGTATGATAATCTGACATTCTAACTTCTATGCTGTCATTACAATAATGCATGTCCGCCGGTCAATACCAGGCCAGTTCAGATGGCAGTAAGAAACAAATGCCCATTAATTTACTGTCCGTCTGTCTGTCCGTCACCTAGTGCATGTGGTCCGCAGTTGGCACAGACTGGATTTGTTGTGGAGTTTGTTCCACCGTAATCATTGTATCCTCAGATGGAGCTGGTTATTGAAGGGAGGTGCGACAAGAACACTGAACCATTAACAGTGATTGTTAATTATGCAAACTGATAAAATATTAGTAAGTGCATGCAAGTGATCTTGCCACACATTGCATGCTTTCACCAGACACGACTTTTACGCATGCACCAATCTGAAAAAACTGAAACTTCCAAACCACCACAAATACTTTACATCAAGCTGTAATTACATTACTCCATAAGTACATGCATAAACAAACCGGAGAAAACTTTGTAAAGTCAAAGTTCAGTGTTCTGTTTAGACTACGGTCAAAAAAGCAATTGTTTACAGCCTGCTGGCGCTGACTGACTAAATTACAGTAATGACTCGTTATTTACAACGGCTTTTCGTATCTGGCGTACAGCGACCCTCCTGACTGAACCCTAGCATGGTTGAATCACTGAAGAGGAGTCTCAGAGAAAGCGGTGAAACTGCGCACGCGAGAAAACATTAGTGGAGGATAAGCTTTGTTGCTCAGTTCAAAGTCAACAATAGTCTCTTCCCCGGATCTAAACAAAGACATAACAACAAAATTCAATAACAATAGAGAACAATAGAAACAGCAATAATAACACCGCATGACCGACGGTTTGAGCTTGCTGACAGGACTCAAATTAATGACCCACAGACCAGTGGTCTGCGGCACATTACCGGGTTATGCTTCTTTAGTTGTAATCTTACAACTAAAATAACTGGTTACTGGGCCATGGAAGGGTAACTGGAATTACAATTTTGATCGTACTCAAATAAAATATTAAACTGTATATGCTAAAGGCTACAAAATGTTTTTGACATTAACTTAAAACAATATTATTCAGTAATAAGCCTATTTAATACAGTTTTCATACATAATAAACAGTTTTAAACATGCAAGCAACAGTAACAAACGTATAGTTGTAACAATATCATGAAATCAAGCAAACAAACAAATCACAATAGCAATCCACCTCAAACAAACAAACACAATCAACAACAAGTCATCACAGTTTATTATAAGTAAGTGTAGCCTCTATTTAGGCTACTCCATTAGCAAACACACAATTGCATTGACTGACTTTCGCCCGAAAATCTTTCTTTTGTTCGTGAGTACACGAAATTCTCATTGAAGGAATTTTTCCCTTCTTAGGACGGCCAAACATCTAGTACTATAATAATAAAATATTCATTTACCTGTAAATTGTATGCACATCATAGTGAGTCCATGTCAAGTGCCAGTGCGGTTTGCCATTGAGGGATCGCACTGTGAATTCCTGCAAATAGGGAGAATCCTCTTAAAAACCAAACCAGCTTCAGATTTACTGACCCTGCATGTGCAATAAGTGCTTTAAATAAAGAATAAATAAAGAAAATCTTTTATTTATCTAGAAGTTGTCCTTTTCCAAAACATCTGAAGAGTTTAACTAAAATCCTTAAAGTAATGTATGAAAGAATTGACACTTTAACGATGAGCTGCATTGGTTTTCCAGTTATTTTTATTACTCTGTTAAGTGTAAGATGCTTGGGTTTTATAATACCGGTACTTATTTACATCATATATTTAATGATCTTGGTAAGGTAAGGTAAGGTCGGGTTAAAAAATCAGCCAGGTATCTTCAGAGAAGAAGCACTGTGTTTGGATTCAAACCCACAACATAGAGGGAAAAATGGCAGCACAATGCACATATGGCGCTCTACTCTTTATATAGCCCAGTCTGTATTAGGTCTCTGAGCCTCTTCAATGCCTTCCTTACTCACTTACTCTCAAAGCAAGAGAGCAGCAAGCAGGACATCCACAAATAACCACTCTTACGACTCATGTGTTTTCGTTTGCTTGGGTCTCGTGTATGAACATGTTATACCTGCGTTTGCATATGTACCCACATGTGGATCTGTGTGTGTGTGTGTGTGTGTGTGTGTGTGTGTGTGTGTGCTTGCGTACGTGCATGTGTTACGCTTGTGTAGCTGCCATTGTATGTGTTCATGTACTGCCTATGTGTCGCAGTGCATGTATCCATGTGTAAGTCTATATTTGTGTGTACATGTTATCTGTCCATATGTGGATCTATGTAATTGTGGGTGAACATGTTTCATCATTTCTGCCAGTGTGTGTATCTGTGGCAGAGATGTGCATCACTAACAGCGTCGAAGCTCTGTTCCGCATCACTGTTGTAGTTCTGCTGGTTTCTTTGGCGCCGGTAGCGATACACGGCTGGCAGGTAGTCCACCACCTGCTTCCTTTTGAGCACCAAGTTCACCTGTACAAAACAATACCCACACAAATGTTAGTATGTATGTATGTATGAACACTTGTTATAGCGCCCCTTCAAGATTTCTACTCAGTCCCATCTCAAGCGCGGACACTGAATCACGTTTACGCCAAGCGCATATAATTGCGTTGAAGGACTTGCACAGGGTCCCTACTTCGGCATGACGTGGATTCGAACCCGCAACCCTCCGATGCAAGGCACCGACATAACTCTACACCACCGTGCCCCACATGATGCTACCAATCTGCATCAGCATCCCATCTCTGTGCAACATGTTTAGCCATACAATATAATTGTGTTTGATACTGCCATCCTTCCAAAGTTCAGAAGTGCACACACGACCATATGACAGAACACCGATAGTGCTGAGCAATTGTGCTTGAAGGAATTGCTCAAGGTTTAGGTTCTTTACAAGGGGACTGCCCGAGTGGAGGCGCGAACCCATACTCTCTGCATCATGGGCCCATGGGCGTCCGGAGGGGAGCAAGGGGGCATTTGGCCCTGGATTTAGCACATATTTAAACAAATTTACTTATCATCTTAGTTTTTAACAATGAATGGCTCTGATTTTTTCCACAGTTTTATTTTTTATCAAAACTAGTCAAGATAACCTGAAAAAATAATAAAAATATATAAAAACATTGAAACTTTTAAGTTTTGTGTTTGAAATAAACGTTCAGATATAGCTGAAAACAGATCCCAGAATGATAAAAACAGGCTCCATATCATGTAAAATGCTTCCAAAAGAGCTGGCGGCTGTTGGGATCTGCACCAGACGCCCTAATCATGGGAGCAAGCGCTGAGGGTGATGTGGTAAGTTGCTTTCAGCACCCTTGTTAGTCCTGTACCAACAATTCAAAACTTTGCCCCCTTACAAAAATTGTTTGCCACCTCCACCCCCCAAAATTCTTGCAGACTTTTTTTGCGCCAAGTGCTTTGTCCATTCGGCTACCAAGCCCCACATAGGAACTGAGCTGTGAACTCTTCTGTAATGATCGAGCAGGGTTATGTCTTATATAACTTTCTCTTGTAGCAGCACTACATAAATTTCTAACTACACTCAGAAATACACAAAGTAAGTAAGTATGGTCTTTAACAAAGTAACAAAGCAATCATACAGAACCCCTGTATGATGCACAGTGCTGTAGATTAATAAGTAAAATCCTACCCGATCGCCTGCCAATTTATAGTAACCGGTCAGTAGTCCTTGAATCACGCTGCCCCTTGTTCGCAGGTTTGGCAAAGCGGTCAGTGGGTCATCTGGAGTAGTCAGCATAAGGACTTTCCCTAAAGAAACAGGAACTCATTGTCAACCAGTGCTTTGTACAGTCAATCAATCAATCAATCAATCAATCAATTCATATCAATGTGCCACCTTCAAGATCCCTACTCAGAGGCACTCCCGACCCAGGCCATACAGAAGAAAGCAGTCTTCAACAGTTGGTGAAACCGAGAACAGTTTGGGAGGTGTCGTAAATCTAAGGGAAGCCCATTCCAGCCTCCAGGTTGTTGGAGCAACCACAGAGAAGGAACAACTCTGCATTGTCACAGAGCAGGCGACTGGGACCACCAAGTCACCATGGACAGAGGGGACCTGCTGGCTCCCAAAACCACACAACTGGACCGCCCAGCCAAGAAAGATGCGAGTCAGTCAAGCGGACAGCCAGCGAGTTCAAAAGAGATAGAGAGGTGCCTGAGAAAGTGTCCAACAAATTCAGCCAGTGCAAATTACAAGTGTACTTAATTATTCAGCTACTAATCAGTACTATACAAGTAATTAAATCAGATTAGATTTGAACATAAAGAACACGTACATGCATTAGTTTATTGTGAGGCCATTCTCTGAAGTCATATACATGAAAATGCCTAGGCATAATTTCCCAACACCAGTAATCTCGGCTCAGTTCAACACGTATTTCCACCTGTTGAAGCAACTGTTCTCTACCAGCACTGTGTAAATATACGTATATGGTTACATTACTGGTACATTATGCAAACGTCCTGCAAAAACCTTACCTTCTGGAAAGAATCGAATGTAACGATAATAGTTGACCACTTGAAACGGGCAGTAGTAGTTGTCGAGACCCTTCTCTCCCTGTCGGTAATAAGTGGATTTTCCAATATAACATCCTACAGAATTCACACAACACTTGATAATGCCATTACCCTAATGACAAAAGCCCACAACAGCCTAGAGAGGAAATGCAACTGATGTGGCACACGGTTGCCGATTGGTTAGAGCACTCGCCTTATAATGTGGAGAGTAGGGGCTTAAGCCTCCCCGAGATAGCCGTGTTGGGACTTGCACAAGTCTTTCACTGCCGTCAACTGATGGCTGGTCATTGGTCATTAGATAGTGGCATATCAGGGCCGGCCTTAGTCACAGGCAAAGCAGGCAGTTGCCTGAGGGCGCCACAATCTAGGGGGCCATTTTCACAAAAAGTGTGTTTTAACAGTTTTTCACATATAGCCATTTTTCAATTAAAATTATTATTTTCATTTGAATTCAAAACTTTTGCGTATGGAACAAATTTTAAAACAATTATTGGATTCATTGCACTTTTTCAAGTAGACCTAATTCAATTTCGACACCCCACAAATTTAATTTTACCATTAAAATTCAATTATTCCTGCGTGTTTGTACTCTGTAGTTTGTGTCTGACACTGTCTATAATAGACCTGACCGTCCGTTTATCTGTTGCCGACATAGGGCCTACATAGTGACAGCTTCGACTGAAAATGCCAACAACTGAAGAGATATTATTGTAGTATAAAATATTTAATCAATGTATAGCTCTATTTGTTGACTGCTGAGCAGACATCGCACTTGCATCAACTAAGTTAATTACCTGTAATAATCTGTGCATTTACATTTTTATAGCAGTTTTCTTAATTATATCTATCTAATTATATCTAATCAATTTATAGATTTGATCTTATAAAATAAACATTGTAATTTTAAAAAGTAGGTATAGCCCTGTAAAGCGACAGAAGTTATCGGGTGCTCTAAATTGTAAGAAAAACACGACAGAGAAGTTGTATCAAAAGCAAAAAGGATGGCTTTTCAACTATTTCAACGAAACTGAAACTACTTTAGCTGTTAGTGTTATTGCCCAGTCATCAGCTAGTAGGCCTAATTCGTTTGTAAAATACTAGTATTGAGGGTATTTTCTTAAATTGCTTTCAGCTTTATAAAAATGTTGGTAAAAAACTACTAGCAGAACAGAATTCTGATTACTAAAACAAATAATTTTTAATAAATAATTTTTTCTTTTTCGGTACTTTGAATTTTTCGGAATGCCTAATTTGAAGTCTTATTGCTTGTTACCATCCCTCCAAATTCAAAATTATCCAGGGTTGAGTGTACTAAATAAAAAGTAATAATAAATAAATAACTCAGTTGAGCGTAAATCTTTTGGCGGGTTCATCATTGAGTTGTGCTGTGGGGTGGACTTGGAGACGGGATCAGAGGGCGCCAAATGTATGCTTTGCCTGGGGCGCCATTTGGGCTAGGGCCGGCCCTGGGCACTTAGGAAATGTATAATAATAATACATCTATTATGGGCCTAAATAAAGTAATCTAATTATCATCTCAACTACAATGTTATTTATCATATATATCACTTTTAACTGAGTTTCATTGTGAATTTGAGAGTTAGGATGATGGACTGGAAAAACAGAGATCTATCTGTTATTGCGATCTATGCAAGAGCAAATGAAGGGTTCAGAGCAATAACCAGGTATGTCGGAAATTATGAGTTTTGGGAAAATGGCTTAAAAGATCTGCCGGATGCACAATTCCATATTATGTTGACATATTTGTTTTTCAAAAATGACTATCAAAAATATTCGGATCTGCACGAAATTTACAGGGTAAATAGAATACTATATTCCAAACACGCTGGCATACTTTTTAGCAAAGAAGTGGTATGTCGACATAACTGGTTATTGCTCTGAACCCTTCAAATGATATTCCAAATTCTCTTCCATATGCATCTTTAGTTATCTGATCGATACACAACTGCCACTTGAAAGGAGATGAGACTTTCACGAAAAACAACAGACACCAAACTTACTCTGTAAAAGCTCAGAAAGGAATTCTTATGCAGTTCTTACCTGTACATGTCTATCTGAAAAATGAATCTCATTTTATAACAGTTTACTTGGGCATAAATTTGTGATGACATTTCTGCTCTACCTGTGCCACCTAGCCAACTCAGTTATAACGAGTGCACTGACTGCACACTGTATATAGGAAGAACAGGCGGCGAGGGAGAGCACTGGCTACCCACCGTCATTTGCCGAAAAATGAAGTTGATAACACTTCATACCCAAGGCTTCCCCAGAGCTAGCCGACGGAACTGCTTAAGTCAGTCATACCATTATATCGAAGGTGAGGTCGTTCTATGTACATGTTTCTGTATGTTCCAAAAGTCTTCGGACGACCACAGTTCAAGCCCCACGTCCTAAAACAACAAGAACACACTTCTCAGAGATTCTAAAAAGGAAAAGGTACAGTTCAGTGCTCTCTCTCTCTCTCTCTCTCTCTCTCTCTCTCTCTCTCTGCTTCCCTCTGTGTGTCTGTCTGACTTTCTGGCAACTTAGCTGAGCATATCCATGTCAGCAACATGATGTTCAACATGTTATTCTTCTATGCTGCACAAAATTTGAAATTTAGGAAAACGGTTTTATAAATCACTCAAGTCTTTTTACTTTTGCCGTGGCTGTGCTGGGAGCGCTCCGAGTAGATTTCTTGAAGAGGCGCTATATAAATCTCCAGAATGAACAATACACAAAAACGATCATTATGTAATAAATTATTAAATTAATAAATTATTAAATTAATAAATTATTCATACGCTTACAGGTACATGAATGACTCTGTGAACCACACCAAGATGCTCAGCCACAAATTCAGGCTATCTTTTTCAGTCTATAGATGCTTAACACAATTCAGAATTCTTAAACAAATTTTAACATAATAATAATAATTATTATTATTATTATTATTCCTACCTCGGGCAAAAAAATAAATAAAAAATATATAAATAATAATAACAAGTAAGAAAACGATTTACACAGCGCTGCAGCTCAGCCGAGGAAAAGGACGCTATACATCATGATTTAGAAAAATTGATGACAGTCATACAAAGGTTTAAGAACAACAAGGAAATTAGGCAGATCTATAAACAAAAGCCATGAACCGACCTCATGCAAATTAGGCGCCATAATTCGTCATCTCGCGCACAAAGGTAGAAACCTCGGCAGACCTACAATAAAAACCATCACAAATTAGCCTTAAAGAATGCACACACCAAATACCAAATAACATCGCTAAATCCATGTAAGCACAAGTACTACAGTTGACTGACAGCTGGGTCTATCTACAGACTAACAACCAGCTGATGGTTGACCACCTGAGAAGAAGCTGATTCTCACAGCTTGACTGTCTTGGGCACAGCAATTCTGAGATTACAACAACATTGGCACAACAGAAAAATCATGTTTACAATGTTTACTAAACAGACAATTCGACTTCGGTCTGCATCAATAAAGGTTTACGACTGAGTGACTTACTTGCTCAGATGTGGCGCTTGAGTGCGGATATGAGCGAGTGACTGATCAACTCAGTAAATGTGCAAAAGCGGGTTTGAATGTAAGAGAGGCTTCTGGTGTAAAACAACAAAAAATCTCACAGTAGAAAGTTGTTCCAGTGAATGCACGTCGAGATCTGAAGACACAACCCACTTGAAGATGTAGGTGAGAACTTCAAATGGCAGACGCGATATGTGCACAGCCTAGCAAAACCAACACCAATCAATATTACACTTCTGTACAGTTTTAAGACGGCACTAAGTACAAAGGATCTGTCGATGACTGATTGCCAGTGAATGAGCATTTATAATGATTATATTGCATGGGAACCACTATGACAACATGACAAGGTTCAACCGAGTGCAGAAGAAATTTTGTGATTATGACAGCACTAAGGAATTATGCATTAACGTACTACAGCCATTATAACAAAATAATTAGGAGCTCAAACAATTAATTTTACAACGTCTAGACCGCTTCTAATTAATTTTACAACTTCTAAACTTAATTTTACAACTTCTAGCCTCTAATTAATTTTACAACTTCTAGACTGCTTCTGTGATGACGATAATTATTATATTGCATTCATTATGCACACAAGGTCAGTAAATTTTAATCTAAGATGATTGCTGGAAAGACTTGCTTAAACTAAGGCAGTCAGAGGACCTCTGGTGGTATGCAGATGTGTCTAAAGAGTCTCTGAAGTTCATCAGAATGCACCATAAAATAAACAGTGAAGCCAATTTTGATACAAAACATATGCTCCACTGGGATCATAGTATTGTTTATTTTCATTGGGAGCGAGTGGTGTGGATGAATTGACAGTCTGCACAACTCACTCTCTGATCTGTGTTTGGTTGGCAGATCCTGTGTTCATCTTGGATGATTCGTAGTCTCTGGAAGTGCTGAATCAAATCTGTCAAGTCATCGTCGACCTCGCCCGCATCACTGCTTTCCAATAGAAATAACAATTCTCAAATTTAACACTTTAATGATGAGCTGCATTGGTTTCCCGGTCGCTTTTAGTATACTCTCGTCATTAAAGTGTTAAACATCGATCACAGATCCATATAACTCCTTTTAAGAAAGCAAGAAAAACCAGCCTAAGAAGTACATCATGAAATATACGACACATGCTCCACACTTTTCTACAAAGTGGATGGACCATTTAGTGCATAAACTGCTCACAATCATGTCCAAAGGTCTGAACATAATTCACCTTTGCACTAAATCTAGCTTACTAAGCACGGAAAGTATTTCCAACAAATAGACAGACAAAAGATGAGTTTCTCTTTTACAGACTGTATTGTCATTTTATTGTATTGTAAACATTTAAACATTTATAAAGCGCCCCTTGTCGGATGAACCATTCAGAAGCGATCAATGTTTCTTTTACACACTGACGCAGTTCAGATTAATTCTCTTCTACAGTTTGAAACAGCTCAAACAAACACAAAACCAAGTATTCTAGGAAAGTTTAACTGGTCTAATCTAATCTAATCTAATAACTTCTGTAAGCATTGATCACCATGGTCACTTTGACTGAAGTCACAATCAAATCATAATCAATTGGAGAAGCCAGGTCAAAATCCGATCTATCAAAGCAATCAGAAGCAGACTAAGGTGGGCATACAAGTTGAAACAGATGAGAGTAAACAGTATTAGCTCATAGATTCAATGAATCAGTGATTACTTGCAGCAAAACTTAAATATCAGCAAGTCTAACATTACCTCAATCCCAAAGAGCTTTCACTTTCCTCTCGTGCACGTTCTGCAGAAAATAAAACTTTCCTTCAAAACCCATTACATCAGAGCAGAGATGCTATTGTAACAGTAAACCTTTGACTCAAGACAGAAGTCTGTCTATGAATTTCCTGTCCCAAGATACTGTAAAACCTGTCCACAAATATACTTAAAAAATACACGGCCCTTCATTGCTAAACACGAAGTTCCCTTGGAGCTAAAAATATGCATTTAAAACAAAATTAAAACATAGTACAGGGTTATGATCACCAATGGACATCAATTTTATTGCAGGCTACTTTAAAACTTAAATATCAAAGTAACTGTCAGCAGTCATCTTCCTGACTGATTTCGCTAATGCTGTAAAGCTCCTAAATTTCTCAGTGCTGCACGAAAGCCACATCATTGGCTTATTCAACGGCACTATATAAAATCAAGTCCACAATAGCCAGGTCCACAAATCAATAATGCCATCTAAATCAATTTTCATTAAAAGTTCAGCAGAAGACAATGAGGACATTAATTATTTATTATTTACCTCGTCTGCCAAGTTTGAAATCTCCAATCCGAGACTCTATGTCTGGAACGAGTTGAACAGCTTTCCTGTAGTAAAGTATTGCTGCAAAAGAACAAAGCCAACTAATCAATCAAACCAGGTGATGTATACACAAGTGTGTGTGTGTATGTATGTATGTGTGTGTGTGTGTGTGTATGTGTACGTATGTGTGTGTATGTATGTATGTGTGTGTATGTATAAGCATGTATGTATGCAATATATATATTGTATATCTATGTATTGATATTGTATTCACCGGTATATCACGTACATACATATGCATGTTTCGGTGTAGGTGTATATGCAGACACATTAACTTGCATTTACTTACACACACACACTACTTGCAAGCATGTATGCATGTAATATGTATGTATGGTTGTAGGTAACTGGATATTCATATACCATCATTTAAAAAATTTAAAAACCTTCCAATGGCAATCAAAGATGGTATTGTAACAGATCTGACTAGTGACATTTAAAAGAAGCTGACAAGCAGAAATCATGTGACTGCAAAAGACAACAATTTTTCATCAGATCCAACAGAGGAACCTCAGCAGTCCAGAAAGCAAGAACTTGTCCACAAAGCAAAACAAATGCCAAGTACACCTCAAATTAGAACTCAGTAATGATGAAGATGATCAGTAGCTAAAGTTGAGAGGTCGCCATAAGTAAGGAATGATAACTTCCAATTTCTTCACCTTGGCATAATATTACATTAAATACAAGGAAAAAATTTGTGTCACTACTTGTGTTTTGTGTACCATTAGGTATCTAATCAACATTTAAAAAGTCTGGATTGGCAACCTTGCAAGCTAACCAGATTACCATCAACCCATTTGCAATCAATAATGAAATACAGGTATTATTGGACGTACTGCTAAGTACTCTGTCAAATGTGAACACATGAGAAGTTATTTTATATGAATGGAAATGATTACAGAAATTTAAAAATTAAAATACAAAATGAAACCAGTAAAAAAATCTGGAAAAACTAAGCATTGAACAGACATGAGCATACCATCATACACCCTTCCACACTGCTCTGCATTCACTCCTTGCAGGAAAAGGAATCTAGCCTACAAATGTACACAGCAAATAAATGAAACAGTAAGCCAGTCGTTTTCAACCTTAATTCTGATCTTTATTATCAGTCACGAAGATCACATAAAACTCATACAGATTTAAAAACGACAAATATGGACTTTTATTTGAACTTGAAATTGTGTAGTCTTTGGGCAAGGCTCCGTGGGCCAGAAAAACGGGCCGGCTCCTTGACACCCCGTCATATAGATTAGCACAGATTAGTTTGGTCTTGAAGCAGTTCTAAATACATTTTCAATTGCAATAATGATCAAATTCATCATAACCAACATCATCATCACTAACATCATCATTTCCAACATCATCATAAGCATATTACAAGCATACAAAAACAATCAGATACAAATCTACGAAGGCCCTGAGTTAAAGCCGTCACATAAACGTTGAGCTGCATAACGTTACATTACATCAAGAAACACCAGTAGCCACAGCAAACTTGAGTCACACAGGAAATGCTACACATTCAATGAAGACTTTTAACAACACATGCCTGATCTTCTGCACTGGGTTCATCTGAGTCCACATCGAAGGTCTGTGGAGATGCACCTGAATTACCAACGCTCCTAGTGCTGCCACCTGGTGTGTACTCCCGGTACTGCTGCTGAATCTCACGGTGCCATTGCTCCCGGAATCGCTCGAGCTCTACCTCAACGTTCAGAGGCTCGGACATCGTCCCTTGCTCGGCCCAATCATCGTCATCAGGGTCAGGTAAAATGAAATCATCTGCCTGTCATAAGAAGTCAAAACGAATGAAATACATATAAGAAACAGAGGCAAAACTCCGAATACCGGTCCCAAATTCTATAACATTGAGAATGTATGTGAAATGGTTACTTACTTCGTGAAATGTCCAAGCACGACGGATAACATTTCCGGTTTCCGGTTTATTTCGAGAAATTCAAATGTTTTGAAGAAATTTGGTAAGATATGGCAGGTAGACCAGCAGCTCCAATAAATATCAATGCAAACGTTTTGTCAGCAGCCGAAGTCGCGGAAATGAAAGTAACTCCGCGAGAATTGTATGCGATTATGTCCGACAAACGTGAATGGTTGCAATGGCTCGCCCGACACCGCTTGATCCGAAAACGTGGACTGCGGAACGTGTCACCGTCCAATGTCATTAGTCGGTCGAGCTGAATGTAGCGACGGTTTTTCCTGGCGTTGTCGCCAATGCAACACCCGCAGTAGCATTAGAACTGGTTCCTTTTTTGCTAACTGTGAATTAAAAACTGAACAGATACTTATGATGATGTACTACTGGATACACGAAGTTCAGTCAAAACATGTGATGTTATTCGAGAGTCTCGTTAGCTGGGACACTATTGTAAATTATAACAACTATTTCCGTAAAGAATGCTATGAATGGTTTCATACAACTGATCAAATGTTGGGAGGCTTCGATGATGACGGTCAGTCTGTGTTCGTGGAGATGGACGAAAGTTATTTTTTGCGCAGAAAATATCATCGTGGCCAACGACGTCGTGGTCAGTGGGTTGTTGGTTTGGTTGAGCGTGGTAGCGGACGATGCTGGCTGGAGGTCGTTGCCCGTAGAGATGCGCCCACACTTGAGCGCATCATCAGTGATCATGTGTTGCCAGGCACAACGATCGTCACGGACGCTTGGCGTGGTTATCAAAATGTCGGTGCACTGAATAACGGAGTCTATGACCACGCTGTTATTATTCATGCCAATGAATTTGTACATTCTGACGACCACAACATTCACACGGAAAGTATTGAAGGGCTTTGGATGCGGGCTAAGCGTTTAACAACACATGCCTGATCTTCTGCGCTGGGTTCATCTGAGTCCACATCGCAGGTCAGTGGAGATGCACCTGCGTATTATGCACAAACAGCACTGTGTTCTGCTGCTACTCCCGGTACTGCTGCTGAATCTCACGGTGCCATTTAGCCTGAATCGTTACGAGCTCTACCTGAACGATTCAGAATAGCTCCTACATATTTCCCTTGCTTCGGCCCAATCATCGTTCCGGGTCAGGTAAAATGAAATCATTTCAATGTCATAAGAATTCAACAGAATGAAATACATATAAGAAACAGAAAAGATCTATGAAGATTTAAACTTGATCAACAAAAAGTGGCAGCAAGAGGGGTATGCTTGTTGGCTAAACTTCTATGCATTAGGGGCCTACAAGAAGAGGAATTATGATACTTCACCCATTTCATAGCCCTTGCTTTAATTTCTAAATGTAATTAAACCCATGCACAAGTGCACATGGATCACGAAAGGTTTTCTGAAAATCAAATTCAAAAGCAAATGACCAATGGAGTTAACAGATGAAATTATTGGAATGGCTCAAACCTCAGCGCTTAATTACTTCCGGGGTAGTTGGCTCGAGATCTATGCAAAACATAAACTGAAATTAGGTCTTACGAGAATGGAGACCCAGATCAGTTATTCCAGAGTTTCTGACGAAAGTTGGATTCAGTTGCAAGTGGCCCTAAACCAGTTCGTAAATTAATTAAAATACAACACAGCTGGGCAATGACTTTGGAACGGACAGGGTTTATGAACCTAGATTTTTCAAAAGCTTTTGACTCTGTGCGCCATTCCACCCTTGCACAAAAGCTTTCCCAGCTGGAAATCCCAGATCATATCTACAATTGGCTGGTTGAATTTTTGCAAGACAGAAAACACTTGACATGCTTCTCCAGGCTGAAATCAACCATTGCATCCATCAACGCCAGCGTTGTTCAAGGCTCTGGGGTAGGCCCATCATCTTACATCGCCGATGCCTCGGATTTGCACCCAGTCAATCCTCAGAACTTGATCAGAAAGTATGCGGATGACACTTATTTAATTATAGGTGCCTCCATGAGGAGTTCCACTCTGCAGGAGTTGGAAAATGTATCGGAATGGGCCGTGAGGAACAATCTACGACTCAACGAGAGCAAATCCCAGGAAATGATCATCCACCGTCGACGTGTCAAAGGAACATCTGACCCACCTACCTTAGGAATCGTGAGAGTAACGTCAATGCTCATGCTCGGAGTGACAATTGCAAACGATCTTAGTGCTTCTTCCCATGTCAACAGGATCCTAAGTGCATGTTCTGGTTCGCTCCACGCTCTCAGAGTCCTCAGGGCACACGGTCTCCCTCCGACAGCGCTCCATGAAGTTGCACGTGCAACTACCATCTCTCGCCTTCTCTATGCCTCCCCTGCTTGGTGGGGATTCACCACCGCAAGTGACCGACTAAAACTCCAACGTTTCCTGCAAAGGGCCAAACGACTGGGCTACCTTCCTCCTCAACAACAGGATTTAGACCGAATGATGGAAGAAGCAGATGTCAAACTCCTGCTTGCGGTCAACCGGAACTCACAACATGTGCTTAGAGGCCTCTTTCCTCCGACCGTTTGTAGGCCTTATGCTCTGCGCCCTAGACCTCATGAATATGAACTCCCAAAAAAGATTACCACAATTTCATCTCTAGGGTTCTATATCGTACCATTCGGGATGTTAAGTTTTAACTCTCAATCCTGACTATAGGCATAAACTTATAGTTTTTAATTTCATTACTTTCATTATCTCATGTAAACAGGTTGCGGTATGTCAACTTTGTATCTTAATAATAAACGAAATCTACTACTAAATAGGTCTAACCCGCCTACGAAACCACTGTCCTTCAAACCCTTATGTAACGTCAGAATCGTATGCAAAACATGTTCCACTATCAAAGTCATGGCAAATGTTGCATTTGCCTACCATTTCGTTGCGAGGATAAGGTTGTCATATAACAGAGATGATCAGATCACGCCAAGAGTAGCAAATTACTGAGCTGTAGTAAAGACGAGATTTCAACACAGCGGCCATCTTTCTTCTCCAGAATCGTGCACAGGGTTGCCAGATTTCGGAAGTGCGTGGTCGCGAAATCACGTCACAAAGTAGCCCAAAAGTCGCGAGCTGAGCAGCTAACTAAAAACATTAGTAAATTTTGGCTATGACATCAAAATACGTACTTTATTGGTTTCGCCAAGACATGTGATGAAAGCATTGAAGTAAACATTGAGATGGCAGACTGATTAGTGCCAACCCTAGACTAGGACGTACTCCGTAGGGCATGTGTTTCTTATTACGTTAGCAACACCACATCAACACCCATGGATGTTCGACTTCAAAACTGCCTCCACCATTGCTACCTCCATTGTCCACTCAAAGCTCGACTATTGCAATTCCATCTTTCTCAACCTTGAAGCCACACAACTTAAGCGTCTGCAGCTCATCCAAAACTCACTAGCCAGAGCCGTCACCAGAACGCCCAAGCATCATCACATCACTCCCATCCTCAAATCACTCCATTGGTTAAAATCCCAGAGCGAATTCACTTCAAGGTCCTCTCGCTAACCTACAACTCCCTACAACACTCCCAGCCCAGATATCTCCGCGAACTCTTCACCATCCAGCCAACCCGTTCTACCCGATCATCCTCCGTTCTCACTCTTTCTAGGCCCCCGGCCACAACTCATCTCAAGTTCTCCAACCGAGCAATATCCAACACTGCACCGCGTCTCTGGAACGATCTACCTCCTGAATTCCGCACTTTTCGGTTCCTCCACCATCATCGCCAATCATCCACCATCATCTGCCTCAGGCTCCTCTATCCATCACCCCAAGGCTTTCCACTCGAAACTAAAGTCTCTCCTTTTCAACTCTTATCCTGACTCTTCTGATCCTGTACCTTTCAATCCTCGACCTAAAAGACACCCGCCTTAACATCTGCTGTGCCCTCTCTGATCCTCTGGAAACCGGACTCGGACCTCCTCGGACTACTCTTTTGGACAACCCCTCTGACTAGACGCAGCGCTCGTGAATAAGCTGGTGCCCTGCACTTGGCTTTCGAGTGGCGCTTTAGAAGTTTGGAGATTACGATTACGAATACGATTACGAACACCACATCAAAATAGTAGCTGGTAAACAGTGACCTATAGTAGCCTAATGCGGTGAGAATTCATAAAGTCGCCGTAGCGACCGCGGGACAATTCAAAAGTAGCCCAAATATCGCAAAGTCGCGAGGACGAAATTTTCAGTCGCGAGCGCATTGAAAAGTAGCCCAACTCGCGCTTTTTGCGACGACCTGGCAACCATGATCGTGCATTGCCTCATTGCCAAGGATTCTGTCCTTGCCTCATTGCTATGTAATTAGCGTCACTGCTACACGATGTTCGAAAAAACTTCAAAACCTAACAAATAACGGCTATCATTTCCAATGTCTGACCCATCCTACGAAGTCACCAAAACTCCACCTCTCGCTATCTCTCCACAGGTCTTTCATTCGAAACTGAAAACACTGCTTTTTGACAAATCCTATCCTGAATCCAACACTTCTCCCTGCCTACCTCGCCGTCTGAACACCAAACACCATCCACCTTAGCCGCCTGCCTGCCTGTCTGCCTGCCTGACTCTCTGGATTTTGACCTCTGCCTATCGATTTTGATTTTATTGAGCGCCTGTGAATAAGCTGGTTCCCGCGACTTCGCTTTTGTGTGCGCTGTAGAAGTTTCGAGTTTACGATTACGATTACGATTAGGCCTACGATGTCTGTCTCTTTTAATCTGGCATGCATTCATTGCATTTTATAATTAGGCCTATGTTAAAAGTTTTTTTAAGTAGTAGATATATCAGAAAACTTTATTACTCGAGATCCGCATGCGATATTTTTGCATGGTATGCAAATCGATTCAACAAGCACCTGCTTAGATAAAATTTAATGTAATTTCGAAACGTACGCCTACATCGTCATCGCAATCGTTAACTAGAACTTTTACTGTAACAGCGCCTACAAAAGCGAAGTCGCGGGAACCAGATTATTCACAGGCGCTCAATCAAAACAAAATCGATAGGCAGAGGATCAAAATCCAGAGAGTCAGACAGGCAGGCAGACAGAAGGCTTAGGCGGATGGTGTTTAGAGTTGCAACGGAAACAGTGCATATTTTAACGGGTTTGGACCAGTGGCGTCACTAGGGTTGGTGTCACCCAATGAGATATTATTATCATCGCTAGAGCCCGTATGACGTATAACCCCTTCGCTAATTTTTGAAGCCAAAAAGCCCACAACCATAGATATAATAACACCTTATCGAGAGCTCCGCAGTTAATTTATATTGAAATGACGCGTTTTGATTGGTTGAAATTCATGAACGCAGTCAAGCTTAAGCGAGACTTTAATTTCTTTTCGAAGCTTACGCCTTGCAAAAAATACAACATACACAAAATAACAACTTATCGATTAAATAATATTCCAGCGGCCTTGTTTTCTGGCTTTAATAAGTTGCTACATCCACACACTACACAATTTAACTTCGATCGTTTCGCCATTTTTAGAGGTCACAGGGTCAAGGCCGTTGGATTGGCTTCGGGGTCACAGCCTCAAAAAAGATGGCGGATGCGGGCTCTAGTGATATATTTTATATTATACATCTCTATGGTGTCACCCGGTGCGGTAACCATAGAGATGTATAATATATAAATATATCACTAGAGGCCCTGATCTGCTGTTATTTTTGACGCCGCCGATTCAAAAGGCCTTGACCCTTGGGCTATACAAAATGGCGGAAACGATCGAAGTTAAATTGTGTAGTGTGTGGATGTAACAACTTATTAAAGTCCGAAAACGAGGCCGCTGGAATATTATTTAATGGATAAGTTGTTATTTTGTGTCTGTTGTACTTTTTGCAAGGCGTAAGCTTCGAAAAGAAATTAAAGTCTCGCTTAAGCTTGACTGCGTCCATGAATTTCAACCAATCAAAACGCGTCATTTCATTTAAATTAACTGCGAAGCTCTCAATAAGGTGTTATTATATCTATGGTTGTGGCTTCAAAAAAATAGCGAAGGGAAGATACGGCATATTCCCTCTAGCGATGATAATAATATCTCATTGGCGGTAACTCATGGTGGCACCCCATGTATAGTCCGCGTATACACCCGCCCTTTCCAGACCAAGCAGAATCCTTAACGATTTTTGTTCTAATGTTTAATACCCGTAAATCGTAATTCCTGTATATAACAGAATGTAATGGTAAAAATAGTGATATTAACAACTAGCAGAATTAAAATTACAAATGCATATTTTTTTATTTTATTTCTTATTTTAATCATTAACCATCAAGTCAGCAGTTACATCATTAAAAATCAAATTAGCAAATATTGGTGGACTGTGGAGGGCAATGAAGGTGTCTGCTCTGCAGCCTCCTTATAAAATAATGTTTAAAGAATACAGAAAATTATATTATAATTTATAATAACTACAGTAGTGTCACAAATTGGCAAATTTTGTATAATAAGGAAAAATAATTGGAAATTTTGGCTGATTATTTATTAAAACATTGTAATAATAAGAATATTATCAATTAAAATCAGGTTAGCAATTAAAAATATTAGGCAATATAGGGGCCTACTCATAAATGAAATAATACAAAAACAGGAACAAACACGCAAGCATTTCAGCACTTAGTGAACATCTCGACTAGATCAGAACTTTCCTTTCCTAGCTTTCAAGACTGCGAACTTGTGAATCACTTAATCGAAATCAGTGCCTTTCGGCAACAGGCAACTCACTTTCAATTGATAATATCGCAAGATCGGAAAGCCTTGACTGTCCCATGGTAGATCGTAAATAGTTCTTTATAAGTTTAGTCTTTGAAAAGCTTCTCTCACATAAAGCCAAAGACACACAGATCGTCAGAAATAATTTTAGGCTTACTGAAAGGGCTGGGGGAGATTCCACGAAACCCCATTCAGCAACGAATGTCAAAACGTCTTATATTGCCCAATCTTTGGCTTACTCCAGATTAATCTCTGCTGCTTTCAGATGCCTTCTCAGCCTTGGTATTTCTATTAAAAGTGTACTTTCAGTAGTCAATTTTGGAATGGACACCTTCAAATCTTCTTCAGAGGCAGCTATCAGACTATTGCTTGAACAGTCTCAGACATGGCTGCTATACTTCTTTGATGGCTTGTTCAATTGAATGCTTCACCAGGTGACTGTGCTTCTCGTTTAGAGAAAGTCCTAGTGCCTCGAGCTTTTTCACCAAATTGAAGCATTACTATTGTAATTGGGTAATATTGACCGCACTGACCGTAGCGCATTAGAAAGCTCTAACAAGTAAATTAGTTTAGAGTTTCAGCTTTAAATAAATTGATACAATACATGTAAGCTGGGCTTACAAAAAATGTTTTGTTGCCTGTTACTGTTAATCTAAAAATAATAAATGTCTGCCGAAACTCTGCACAAAATTTGTTTAGACAGTCATTTTGTCACTTTGGTGTCACCCCTACGATGGTGACACCCGGTGCGGTCCGCACCCCCTAGTGACGCCACTGGTTTGGACTACTGGGACAAAGTCTGCTACTCTACTTTCAATGTTATTGAAACTAACATTGAAAGTAAAGTATTACATGGGACATCACAAACCAGTGTTGTGCACGAGACCAAAATTCCAAGACCGAGACCAAGACCGCGGGGTCCAAGACCAAGACCGAGACCAAGACCGCGTGGTTCAAGACCAAGACCGAGACCAAGACCGCGTGGTCCAAGACCGAGACCAAGACCACGTGGTCCAAGACCGAGACCAAGACCGCATCATCCAGGACCAAGACCTGTGGTCTCATGAAGAGCACACCATAGCTAAACACATTACACATCTCAGCAGGTGCAGGTGTTGCGGAATACAAAAAACTTTTCCAGTTGGAGAAAAATTCCCCACCAAATACCTGATCTGCATCGTTTACCCGGCTACTGATTTTCCCTCGAGAACTGCATCAGTGTAAGCTTAACTAGTCACTATAGCACCAGAGATCATGGTTAACTGTGCCTCAACGTATTCTTGTCGATTGTGATAAGAAGCGAACAACGCGGTCCTCTCTCGCTTTCTCCTGTATAGGCAGATCGTAGCATGAATTCGAAGCTATCTCAGAAGTCCCTGAATAACCGAAAATATCGACACCATTTAACAAATAATCCACTCTAGTTCCAACCAAAGGCCAAACCAAAGGCGCAAGACCAAGACCAAAGGCGAATCACCGAGACCAGACGCCTAAGACCAAGACCACACCTTTAAGACCAAGACCAAGACCGCACCTTTAAAGACCAAGACCGAGACCAAGACCGGCACATTCGAGACCGAGACCAAGACCAAGACCGCATTTTTTCGGTCTCGAGACGGTCTCGAGACCAAGACCGCGGTCTCGAGACCACATCACTGAACAAAACTACTAGGACAAATCCTAAAACTACTGGGGCAAATCTTAAAACTACTGGGACATTTGCCCCAGTAGTTATACAGTTAAAATATGCGCTGAACGGAAAGGTAGGCCTAGGTATAGGGGGATGTATGTAAATGTTCGAGATTTCTATGCGACCGTATAATATGCATTAGCCTATGGACTCGACCCTGCTCATTTGACCATCCCGTTTGAATGGACGCCAAGCCATTTAGGGTCCCCGTGCTAGGACCGTACGTGCTAGCCAGAGAATTTAAATCTCTGAAATAGGCCAGCATCGGGAAGCGAACCGCGACCCGCATGCTCTCTTTCACAAAGTCGTAATAGACGCAGCCTACGCCCTGACCAATTTAACTAAAAAATAATGAAGTGGACGTTTCAGGATAGGATTTGTGAAAAAGCAGTGTTTTCACTTTCGCGTGAAAGACGTCAAGGACGTGTGGAGAAATAGCGATCGAGAGGTGTCACAGTGGTTTTGGTGAGTTCTTAGGATGGGTCAGCTATTTGTGTCGCGTGTGTGTGTATATATATACATATATATATATATTATAGCGATAGCGCATTGGATAACATCTGGCGTAGAGAACGAGAGGTACTGAGTTCGAGCCCCCGTTGGGCAGACATGCTTTGTAGGCTGCTATTAGCGCCGTGTATTGCAGGCTGTCTGTTCTGTTAGTAGTTAAGATTGTTTCAATTGCATAACATGTAAATGTACAGCGCATGCAGTGCGTTTGTCAGGCGCTTCAATAAAGAAAAGATTATTAAATATATATATATATATATATGTGTGTATATATATATATATATGTATATATATATGTATATATATATATATATATATATATATATATATATATATATATATATATATATATAGAGAGGCCTTCTGGCGTAAGTTTGTTCCAAAGAGGTGGTACAGCGATGCAGGGCCGGATTTAGGTTGGTGGGGGCCCTGAGGCAAACACTAAGCCAAACAGTATGGAATACTTTTTTATTAATTAACTATTAACTAATAACTGTAGTCTGTAGGTAAGTTACATCTTTAACTGTACAGTCTGTACTACAGAGTACAGACAGACTCACTTGAAGTCACTTCACTCACAGAGTCACAGTCACAGTAATGACAGTAATCACAGTATGATCAACTTATTGACACTTTTCTTGCTTTGCTATTAGCGAAGTCTTTAATGATGTCACGAAAGTCAATGCTTCGCAAGACATCGCTTTCAATGCTTATCAGTGACAGCCAATTCAACTTCTCCTGGTCCAAAGTTGTTCTAAGACGATTTTTTATTATTTTAAGCTTGGAAAAGGATCTTTCTCCACTGCAATTTGAGACCATCATACATAGATATATGCGCAGCATGATATCAATGTTAGGAAACACAGACTTCAAATCTTTTGTGGCCATCATTGTGTACATCCACTGTATATGCTCTGCAAGAAATGTGTCGTATTGACCTAGCAGCTCAATTATGCCCAGAAAATTTCCATTTCCGGGTGAGCCCACAGTTTCATTATCACCGCGAAATGCAAGGCCGCGCTCTGCAATAAACGTGATGACACTCACGACACGCTGCAAGACATTGCGCCAGTACATGGAAGTTTTATTGAGCTGCTCTTCAAGTTCGTGGTCTATGCGTCCTACTGCATGAGCTCTTTGTACCAGGCTGCAAAGAGAGTCACTGTGACTTGATGATTTTTCGTGCATCTCAATGGCACGTCCTGCGTTCTTCCAGTTATCAAACCCTTCACATGTTAGTGGTGCTTCGACGGTCGAGAACAGTCTACAGCCTACAGGGATAACAATACAATCGGCCAGAACTTTGCAGGTGAATAACAGAGCCATGTCCGCCTGACAATCTCACCATTCGGGTGAGAGCGTTTAAACATTTGCTCACTACATGACCGTTTGATAATCTTGCCGGATTGCTTGTGTGTAGTATATCGCACAGATTTGCTAAAGTCAACTCTTTTGATATTTTGTAGATCGGCGGTATCCTTTGATGACCAGAAATCAATCATTGCTGAGGTACATTTTGCTGGCCACAAACCTATGTCATTGTTACATCCATGATTTAGAGACGTTCTCGTCGCATCAGTATTGACGTCCACGTCGTCACTACCAGCATCCATTACAATGTCCACACCTTTTGCTGTCACAGTACCATCACTACAATTTACCTCAGGCACAGGGTCAGACTCAATCTTCGCTAGTAAGGACTCTAAGGATGAAGACGGTTTATCGTCTGCTTCAGAAGATTCTCCGACAGTTGCCACGCTAGAAGTTCTCGTCAAAAAATCAAAAATGTTTCCAGATTTTTTGGCATCTTCCTGTTGTTTTAAATGTTTCTCATTTGATAATTTTCTCTTCTTAGCACCACTACCATACTGTCGCGGTGTTTTGTGCCGGTCTCCTGGTCTGCTCATGATGACCACTTAATAAATTTCAATAGAAAAATTATTATAAGTGACTTACGGATTTCAGGATAACAATCATAACATCATAATTATTAATTTATTATATTTCTTGTCTGTTTTGAAATTTATCTTATTTTACAATTTCAACGTGACAATGTCTGCCGTTTTGCCGGAAATCAACATCAGACTCAGTTTATAATATATTTATATAGCGCTTATACATTTTTATATCGCGACGCTGACAATTAGTTACAAGTAATATGACTAATATCTACTATTTTTAGTTTTGTAGGTCTATTTACAATATTTATTACATTTATTTCTATTTATCTATTTTTTGGTGTTTGGTGGAATTGGTGGGGGCCCTGAGGCAGCTGCCTCATTTGCCCCATAGTAAATCCGGCCCTGCAGCTATGGCTATAGCGCTAGAGTGAATCAAGGTCTTCTCGCGATATATTATGAACTCATTATATTTCTTTGTTGAATACAATAATAATCCAGTATATAGGCATAGGCCTATGTTTACTTTGTCAGAGAAGAGTTGGTGTGATAGGAAACTTAAGGGGTATCATCGACTTTCCCCAGCTTACCTTTCCTTCCCTGCCAGCATGCCCATAAAGAACCCATCTAATTTTTATATGGGCCTGGGCTAGCCCATATCGGCCCCATCTGGGCACGAGGTGAGGAGATCATTATCCGATTAAAATTGTATGTTGGAGACAAGTGGGCTCATGCAAGGGCCTGGGCTGCCCACATCGAACCCAAATACACCTGTAGAATGGAGGTCAGAAGCCCATTAACCGACATTTCCAATATCCGAGTTTTAGGTGGGCGATAAGTGGGCTCGTGGGCTTAGGCTGCCCACCTTGAGCCAACTTGGGACTGCTGACAGAAGTCCATTAAGCGACGTTTGCGACATCTGATATTTGGACGGGCGATAAGTTAATTGACTCGATCGGTTCTCCTTTACAAAATCTCTAAAACGAAGGTTTTATAGGAATAACCTCACTCGGTTCTCCTTTACAAAATCTCTAAAACGAAGGTTTTATAGGAATAACCTCACTCGGTTCTCCTTTACAAAATCTCTAAAACGAAGGTTTTATAGGAATAACCTCACTCGGTTCTCCTTTACAAAATCTCTAAAACCCAAAGGTTTTATAGGAATAACCTCACTCGGTTCTCCTTTACAAAATGCTATAACCCGAAGGTTTTATAGGAATAACCTCACTCGGTTCTCCTTTAAAATGTTCTAAAAGGTTTTCTAGGAATAACCTCACTCGGTTCTCCTTTACAAAAGCTCTAACTAAGGAATAACCTCACTCGGTTCTCCTTTACAAAATGCTATAACCCGAAGGTTTTATAGGAATAACCTCACTCGGTTCTCCTTTACAAAAGCTCTAACCCGAAGGTTTTATAGGAATAACCTCACTCGGTTCTCCTTTACAAAATGCTATAACCCGAAGGTTTTATAGGAATAACCTCACTCGGTTCTAACCTGAAGGTTTACAGGAATAACATCTCTTCTCTTTAAAAAAGCTCGAAGGTTTTATAGGAATAACCTCACTCGGTTCTCCTTTACAAAAGCTCTAACCCGAAGGTTTTATAGGAATAACCTCACTCGGCTCCCAAAATTACAAAAGCTCTAACCTCGAAGGTTTTATAGGAATAACCTCACTCGGTTCTCCTTTACAAAAGCTCTAACCCGAGAGTTTTATAGGAATAACCTCACTCGGCTCTCCTTTACAAAAGCTCTAACCCGAAGGTTTTATAGAATAACCTCACTCGGCTCTCCTTTTTACAAAAGCTCTAACCCTGAGAGTTTTATAGGAATAACCTCACTCGGCTCTCCTTTACAAAAGCTCTAACCCGAAGGTTTTATAGGAATAACCTCACTCGGCTCTCCTTTACAAAAGCTCTAACCCGAAGGTTTTATAGGAATAACCTCACTCGGTTCCTTTACAAAAGCTTTACAAAAGCTCTAACCTCACTCGGTTCTTTACAAAAAGTTTTACAAAAGCTCTAACCCCCGAAGGTTTTCTAGGAATAACCTCACTCGGTTCTCCTTTAAAAAACTATAACCCGAAGGTTTTATAGGAATAACCTCACTCGGTTCTCCTTTACAAACAAGTTGAGCAATTCTTACGTTCAGCCGAACTTCGATTTCCGCTTCTTTGTGATCGATGAGTAGCCTATCGATGAGGTTCTGTTCGAAATAATAATGTCGTGTGGATTGTTGGTCGATTTGTGTCTTCAAAAGCAATTGACAGTTTTTCATCGAATTTTGAATTAATTTTTTCTGTTAAAAATTTTCGATGATCTTCTGTTCAAAGTTACATGACTGTGGTGTCGATCTTTAGATTTGTGTCACCAAATGGCCTACCGTTTTTCGTCGAATTTCATCTTTCTGTTTCTCCGGATTGACGAATTTCAATATTTTTTCCTCAAAGTGTTTGCCGTTAGCTAGGTCTACGTCTGGTGACTCTGGTCGCCTTCACAATCGGTCAAAAGATGACGTCATCAGAACAACAATCGCGAGATGACGGCTTTATACAATTTACGTCATCAGTTCGCAAAGTAAGTAAGTAAGTTCGTGGCATTCACTTTCTCATTTCTTCCTAAGTCAAAGATTTCTTGCTGTAGAACCAACATGAATTGTCTGGTAGGCTTAAACTAATAGGCCTAATTCAAATGCCGACCTTCAGTGATCGAAAAAGGCCTGTTGAAACGGAAATTATGAATCACTGTACCTTTACGTGAAATTGTGAAACTGCGTTACCCATCACTGTTCACTTGTGTTCAGGCTTTGGGGTCGTCCATTAATTATGTCAACAAATTTTTTTTTTGTTACCCCTCCCCTTGTCAACAACTGTCAAACATTGACGGACCTCCCAAAATTATGTCAACAATCCCAGAACCCCCTACCAGCAGCATAGCCAGACTGAAATTTTTATTTTTTTCTCAATTACCTTTTTCTGGAGATTTGAACTCCGATGACCTTTTAGAAATTTTTTAGATGACCATTTTTAGACATTTACTCTCTTTTCGCTACCTTTTTGGGATTCATTCGGGAAAAAAATTTGTTGACGTCAACTTGAACTGAACCCAACCCCCCCCAACCCCCTGTCAACAATAGGCCTAATCAAACTTTTCCAAACCCCTTTGAAACCCTATTTTGTTGACATAATTAATGGACGACCTGTTCAGGCTTTTCATTCAAGACGCTATAGGCTAGTCGATTGCTTCATATGACCTTTTTTGTCACAGTCCAACGGCATGACTCCTACTCTATAGGTTTGGCTCATACTCTCTCGCTTTGGCTTCTACTCTATCGGTTTGGCTAATAGGTATCTAATCAATCGGTTTGGGTACTACTCTATCGGTTTGGGCACTACTCTACCGGTTTCGGTCCTACGTACTCTATTGGTCTGGGCCCTATACTATCGGCATACTACCTGCTGTATCGCTTTGGGTCTATACTCTATCGGTTTGCCTCTTACACTATCAGCTTGTCTCCTACTCTATCGGTTTTTTCCTACACTATCGGTTTTGTTCCTACACTATCGTTTTCGTTCCTACACGATCAGTTTTGTTCCTACACGATCGGTTTTTTCCTACACTATCGCTTTGCCTCCTACACTAACGGTTTTGTTCCTACACTATCGGTTTGCCTCCTACACTATCGGTGTTGTCCCTACACTATCGGTTTGCCACCTTCACTATCGGTTTTGTTCCTACACTATCGGTTTTGTTCCTGCACTATCGGTTTTGTTCCTACACTATCGGTTTTGTTCCTACACTATCGGTTTGCCTCCTACACTATCGGTGTTGTCCCTACACTATCGGTTTGCCTCCTTCACTATCGGTTTTGTTCCTACACTATCGGTTTGCCTTCTACACTATCGGTTTGTCTCTTACTCTATCGGTTTTGTTCCTACACTCTCGGTTTTGTTTCCTACACTATCGGTTTGACTTCTACACTATCGGTTTGCCTCCTACTCTATCGGTTTTGTTCCTACACTATCGGTTTTATTCCTATATACTATCGGTTTTGTTCCTACACTATCGGTTTTGTTGCTGCGCTATTAGTTTTGTTCCTACACTATCGGTTTGCCTTCTACACTATCGGTTTTGTTCCTACTCTATTGGGTTGCCTCCTACTCTATCGGTTTGCCTCTTACACTATCGGTTAGCCTCCTACTCTATCGGTTTTGTTCCTACACTGTCGGTTTGCCTACTTCGCTATCGGTTTTGTTCCTACAATATCGGTTTTGTTCCTACAATATCGGTTTTGTTCCTACACTATCGGTTTTGTTCCTAAAATATCGGTTTGCCTACTTCGCTATCGGTTTTGTTTCTACAATATCGGTTTTGTTCCTACACTATCGCTTTTGTTCCTAAAATATCGGTTTGCCTCCTTCACTATCGGTTTTGTTCCTACAATGTCGGTTTGGCTCCTACACTATCGGTTTTGTTCCTACTCTATTATAGTCTGTAGGTGCCTAATTGAATCTGATTTTAGAAAGTCTGTATTAGCCTATGGACTCGACCCTGCTCATTTTTCACCATCGCCACGCTTTACGTGATGTGTGACAGAGGCTTTTGTTCGATTGTTGTTGCCAAGGGAGTAACTTTGTCAACTACAAGATATGCATTATAACACCAATATATGCAACGGAACAGTAAGTAAGTAAGCCTGCGTGAAGGCAATGTCTATCAGCATTGCGATACCGGTAGTTAGACAAAGTATGCAATATTACAACGCCGTTAATTGTCGTTGCTTGAACTTGCTTCAAATTGTAAAATAACGCTGTCATGTCGCAAACAGATATTTCAGCACAGGGTCAAGAATTGGTGGTGACTGTCACCAGCACTTTTAAAAGTGGTGGTGATCGGACGTAGACCACCGTGGCAATAAAAAGTTAGGCTTATGGCTGCTGGGAGACTTCTATTTTGGGCTCCATCTTCCTGACGACCACCCTGTCCAGTTTGACCTTCTTCGGAATGTAGAGGCAGACGTCCTTCTCCACACTGAAGCGATATCCGTCCTTCCCGGTCAACCAGTACGTCCTCAGAAACACGTTCTCCTGAACAGGTACACATCACGAACACTTGTCATTATGGGGAAATTCTAAGAGAATGGGTTTTATGTGTACTGTACACATAAAACCCATTCTCTTAGAATTTCCCGTGTACAGCCTATATGATAGGACAAGTCTATTACGGCCCAATGCCAGTAAATCTAACATAGGGCGCTAAACAATTAAAAGAGCGCGAACAGCTTTTCCAGCTTTTGTCCTAAAGAGTAGTCCGAGGGAAGTCCGAGTCCGGTTTCCAGATAATTAGAGAGGCACAGCAGATGTTAAGGAGGGTGTCGTTTAGGTAGAGAATAAGAAAGTACAGGATCAGATGCAACGGCGTAACTTTGCCCCAGAAAGTGGTGGTGACCAATCCGCTCCTGATTTTTAACGTAGGCCTATTACTGGAACGCTAGCTATGCGCAAGACACCAGCTTATTCACAAGCGCTGCGTTAAATCAGAGGGTTGTCCAGAGAGTGTTCGATGGTGTTTCAAGTCCAGCCGCGAAGGGCACAAGAGACTAACAGCGTCGAAGTCTCAGAGACACGCTATAGTATACGACGCATTGTCCGGCTGCTACTGCGGCTTTTAGATCAAATCAATCAATCAATCAAATCTCAAATAAGCAGGGAGATTATCGTTAGGCTACTACTGTACTACCAATAATCGACGTTATGGTATCAAGAGTCATTGTCAATGCTAAATGTTTATCCCGTAGTTTAGGTTGGCAAATTAGTTTAACAAATTAGTTTGACGTCTTGACGCTATAAGCAGGTTACCAATGTCCGTCATAATTGTCAGCAATCCAGCTTCCATTTACGAGAAAATATTCAGCAATCAAACTTCTGTTTAACCAAGAATATTTCGTCAATCCAACTTCCCTTTAGGGAAGAATTGTTTTCGCCATTCCCACTTCAATTTAAGCAAAAGCACGTAATCAATCCAGCTTCTATTTACGGAAACAATTATTTCCATCAATCCAACTTCTATTTAAACAAAGAATTAGTTTCATCAATCCAACTTCCATTAAGGCCAACAATTATTTTAATAGATCCAGCTTCCATTTTAAATTGACAATTTAAACTAATTTACCAGCCTAAACTACGGTTTGCCCGCTAAATTACCATAGACTGCAGATAGAGCTTACAGCCTACCACGGAAACAGGATACATTGCATGCACAATAATATAACCTTTCGCGGTTTCTTTACAATGAATCCATCCATTTTTCTCATATGAATTTGATAATTTGACCTTTCGTAGAAACGAAATTGATAACGTTACTGACGTCCCCAAATTATGAAACCAAACACATGCAAGTAATGTAGTGTGGACACACTGTGGAGGCCTCTATCAGCATTGCCACCATTGCCATGTTAGGTATGCATGAATAGCCAAGAAGGTAGACGGCCAAAATGCTTTCATGTTAAAAATATATTTCATTGCAAGAGCAAAAAGTGGTGGTGACTATCACCACCACTTTTAAAAGTGGTGGTGACCGGACACCACCGTCACAATAGAAAGTTACGCCTATGATCAGATGATTCGAACTGTCGGGGCAAGAGTTCTTGAAAAGGAGAGACTTTAGCTTCGAGTGGAAAGCCTTGATGGATAGAGGAGCCTAAGACAGATGATGGTGGGTGATTGGCGATGATGCTGGAGGAATCATCACAATGGCCCACACATCTCTATAACACGGAAGCAGTAGGACAAAAGCAATGTTCCTACACCGACGGTGTAGTAGGCTTATATATATAGGAACTCGACTTTTGTTCTGTTTATAGCCGGGGTTTAGTCGGAAACGCTTCTGATTAGATAACCATGAAGGGGCGCTATATAAATCTCCTAAAAGAATTAATGATGACCCACAATCACGTCCTAACATCTCGTATTAACAGCTCTCCTTAACAGGCCCTGTAAAAATATGAACATCTATAGATTCTATAGCTAAACGGCCGTTTGCAAAAACGTAGTATAGCCTAAATCAAATCAAATCAAATCATTTTTATTGAACCATCATGTCAAGAAACAAAATACAAATTAAAAAAAAAAAATACATTTAAGCAGAAAATCATCCAAGGATAATTAGGTTGAAAACAGTTGAGAATGAAGCGATAAATCATTAAGAAGAGAGGCAATAGAACAGGATAGTATGGTCAATAAGGGAGACCTAAAGGGACCTAGGTCCCGCTAAGAAGGTCCCCACTTTCAATATTAGAAGAAAATGGCCAGTTCCCAAAAAATTACGAGGCAGTGGTGAGTATCATAGCAGATCAATTCACAACAGGTCAACAAAAGACATTAAAATGATTCTTCACTGATCAGTTAGGCAGTACATTTTTAAATAACATATTAATATAATAATTGCAGTAAAAGTGAAGACAGAGAATAAGGATTACATATAAAGGGTAATAAAAGAAAGGAAAGGAGGAAAGGAAAAAGAGGAGAAGTAACTCAGGAGAAAGAAAATAAAATAAAGAGTATAAACAAAAAATACGAGCTAGAAACACATAAGGAGTAAGATAAAAGTGTAAGAAGAGCTGAGGACCACGGCAGTACCTGTACATCAAACTTACAGGAGTTAAGATCCATTAGACAGAAGATGTTCCCGGAGTTTCCGTTTAAACGCAGTGAGGTGAGGAATATGTCTTAAGGAGGGAGAAAGACTATTCCAAAGTCTGGGACCCCATATAACTAGTGAGAATTTGCGTATGTTGGTGCGTGAGAAATCAATGATATACTTATTTCCTTTATTACGTGTATAGTGTGAGTGCTGATCAGAAATATATTTAAAGTAGTTAGAGAATGCATTTGGGAGCTGGTTGTTTGTATATCGGTGCATGAATTCACCCACTTGATAAATATTAATTTGTTCAATTTTCAATATTCCCAAGTCATGAAATAGTGCAGAGGTATGAGAATTGAAAGGGGCCCTGGCCAGGACTCGAACAATACGCTTTTGAAGTATAAGAAGCCTCTTTAATTTGGTTTTATAATTAGATGCCCATACTAAATTGCCATAAGACAGGTAAGGATACACGAGGGAGTAGTAAAGGCTCAATAAAATTTTATTCGGTAAATGTGCTGAGATGCGTGTAATAACCCCTATAGATTTAGCTACTTTAGCTGAGATGTGGGTAAGGTGTTCAGACCAACCAACGTGTTGGTCAATAAAGACCCCCAGGAACTTAACAGAAGCTACTCTGGGTACTTTTATGTTATCAATTAAGATAGTTTCATCGGATTGCAGGATTAGTTTACGATTTGATGAGAACAATATATAGTTAGATTTGCCTATGTTCAGGGACATTTTGTTCGCTTTAAACCAGCCTACTACTGTACGTCTATGCAAACTGCCTTTTAGCTTTGACCGACCTTGACTTCCACTTGACCACGATCTTCAAACTCGTAGTTGTCCAATCCATCGAGTATTTCTTTACAGTCTTCACTCACTTGAATCCGTAGAGCTGGGCAGAAACAGCACGGACACACATTGGGGACGTGAGACTATTTATATTGATAGCCTACCGGTAGAAAACGGTTTAAGTTTCATTTATGAAAATTAAATTAAATTTTGCAAGACAGTTGATATAAATTATAATAATCTACTGTGAAGCTGCTGTGTTCAAATTCAATTGAACCGATTTAGCAAAACTGCAGCTTTCTTTTAAAATATTAAAAAACGTAAAAAAATGAACTATATGGATTATAGCCCAACCACAAAGAGCATCTGCATGCTAGGTGGGCAAATTGTCTATTTTGGAAGAAATCCTATGCTTCAGAGTTTACCCAGACATGTGTGGTTCTTATGTTAGGCCTAAGTGCATACGTCGTAAACACACGGGCCACGGCCATTTTAAGAGTCCATCGAAGGTCAAAACATTACAACGCATTGTTTGGTAGGATCAGACCATGCATGCGCGTAACTAGCATTACGCAATTACGCAACTGCGTAAAGATTTTAACCGCTCTCAACATTTTTTAACCATTTAGACTACATTTTGACATTGACAGTCTAGATTACCATTACTCGTTGATTTTCTAATATGCAGACTTTGTTTAGGGTCTATTGTATAGGCTAGTCAGCAAAACATTTCCCTTCCCTAGTAAAAGACTGCAAATTTCGTGACTCTTCTGAAATTTCGATCACAGACCGACACTAGTTTAAATCATCGTAGGCCTAATATAAGCTAATTTGATCTGGTCCACGTAAAGCCCATTACATAAGTCCGTTGATTCAAAATGAGCTATAGTATACCTGCATGGCCAGCTCTTCTGCAACCGGTTTAATAAAGAATATGCTTACTTACTTACTTAATTATTGCCATTATTAATACTAATAATAATATTAATAATAAAAATATTATTATTATTATTACTTATTATTATTATTATTATTATTATTATTATTATTTATTACTATTATTAGTTATTAGTAATAATAATATTGTTATTATTATTATCAACACGTCTAAAGCAGAGCGTTTTATTAAAATCGATTCTGAACTCTTTCGCCCGAGCGCCTGATTGTTGATGACGTCATCGTCATTGACTCATTGTCCACGCAGCTTTCTTGTGGTAGGGTAATAGGTCCGTGGGTCCAAAGATAGCAGATTTGCGATTTTTTTGCTAAAATTTGCGAATTTTGGATAAAATTTGCAAATTTTGGCTGCGTTTCTGCTTGATAAATGAGAGGTCATGTTTCGACCTTTGAAGAGGCGCTGAAAGGTCTCGTCTGTGAAGAGGCGCTGGATGATGTCGCCTTTCTAAAGGCACTGACAGACCTCGCCTGTGAAGAGGCGCTGAAAGATCTCGTCTGTGAAGAGGCGCTGGATGATGTCGCCTTTCTAAAGGCACTGACAGACCTCGCCTGTGAAGAGGCGCTGAAAGATCTCGTCTGTGAAGAGGCGCTGGATGATGTCGCCTTTCTAAAGGCACTGACAGACCTCGCCTGTGAAGAGGCGCTGAAAGATCTCGTCTGTGAAGAGGCGCTGGATGATGTCGCCTTTCTAAAGGCACTGACAGACCTCGCCTGTGAAGAGGCGCTGAAAGATCTCGTCTGTGAAGAGGCGCTGGATGATGTCGCCTTTCTAAAGGCACTGACAGACCTCGCCTGTGAAGAGGCGCTGAAAGATCTCGTCTGTGAAGAGGCGCTGGATGATGTCGCCTTTCTAAAGGCACTGACAGACCTCGCCTGTGAAGAGGCGCTGAAAGATCTCGTCTGTGAAGAGGCGCTGGATGATGTCGCCTTTCTAAAGGCACTGACAGACCTCGCCTGTGAAGAGG
The DNA here is from genome assembly GCA_020284085.1 of Aporrectodea caliginosa. Classification (NCBI taxonomy): domain Eukaryota; kingdom Metazoa; phylum Annelida; class Clitellata; order Crassiclitellata; family Lumbricidae; genus Aporrectodea; species Aporrectodea caliginosa. The sequence goes on along the minus strand of JACEVL010000382.1, from coordinate 1,052,700 downwards.
CGCTGAAAGATCTCATCTGTGAAGAGGCGCTGAAAGATCTCATCTGTGAAGAGGCGCTGGATGATGTCGCCTTTCTAAAGGCACTGACAGACCTCGCCTATGAAGAGGCGCTGAAAGATCTCGTCTGTGAAGAGGTGCTGGATGATCGTCGCCTTTCTAAAGGCACTGATAGACCTCGCCTATGAAGAGGCGCTGAAAGATCTCGTCTGTGAAGAGGCGCTGAAAGATCTCGTCTGTGAAGACGCGCTGGATGATGTCGCCTGTGAAGAGGCCATGAAAGATATCGACTGTGAAGAGGCGCTGAAAGATCTCGTCTGTGAAGAGGTGTTGGATGATGTTGCCTTTCTTACGGCAGTGATAGATCTCGCCTATGAAGAGGCGCTCAAAGATCTCGCCTGGGAAGAGGCTCTGAAAGATCTCGTCTGTTAAGAGCCGCTGGATGATGTCGCCTTTCTTAAGGCACTGACTTATCTCGCCTCTGAAGAGGGGCTGAAAGATCTCGCCTGGGAAGAGACGCTGGATGTTGTCGCCTTTGTTAGAGGCGCCTAAAGATTTCGCCTGTGAAGAAGCGCTGAAAGATTGCGCCTGCGAAGAGGTCCTGAAAGATAACGACTGTGAAGAAGCGCTGAAAGATCTCGCCTGGGAAGAGACGCTGGATGTTGTCGCCTTTGTTAAGGCACTGACAAACCTCGCCTATGAAACGGCGCTGAATTATCTTGCCTGTGAAGTAGCGCTGAAAGACCTCGTCTGTGAAGAGGCGCTAAGAGATCTCGCCTGGGAAGAGGCGCTAACGGATCTCGCTTATGAAGAGGCTCTAAAAGACCTCATCTGTGAAGAAGCGCTGTAAGATCTCGTCTGTGAAGAGGCGCTGGATGATGTCGCCTTTCTTAAGGCACTGACAGACCTCGAAACTGCGTAATTTTTGGGAAACCTGGTTACGCCACTGGATCAGACACTCTAGTGTAGCTGTAGAATGCTCTCAAGGACATGAATTGTCTGGCGTAAAAGAGCATTCACTGTCGCCAACCACCAGAAAATGTTGTCCGATTACTTCCAGAAGGCCACATTAATGTAACAGAACAAGAACCAAGACTGCGTTCTATGACACTGGGCGATTTGGCCATATCTAGACATTAGCCCACATGCCCTTCCCCCACCCCCACCCCCACCCCACCCCATTGATTCAGAGCGTACCTTGTCCAGTCGACTCCATTCGCGATGCTATGTTGACGGTTTCACCGAGAAGACAATAGCGAGGCATCTGAACCCCAACCACAGCAGCCACGCACGGACCTACGCACAGCACATAGCCACGATCCTTTAAACGCCATACATACATACATAGATGCAAACATATATACATACATACATACATACATACATACATACATACATACATACATACATACATACATACATACATACATACATACATACATATACATACATACATACATACATACATACATACATACATACATACATACATACATACATACATACATACATACATACATACATACATACATACATACATACATACATACACACATTCTAGCATGCAAACATACATGCATACATGTACATAGATGCATACATGTACATACGTACATGAATACATCCCAAATGCATACACACTGTACACACATCTACATGTATGCATATATGCATGCATACATACTACACATATGTACATAGAATCTACATTAGAAGGTGTTCTTCAGTGTCATCCATTTCCTAAATTGTTTTGAATTTATAATAATGAACGTAATTATTATTCTATAGGAGTATTATAGGACCTATTCCTACCGGTGTGGAGTCCTATCCGGAGCATGAGTTTTCCGTGTGGCTTGTGTGGAATGACGAAGTCGGTCGTCATGTGGAGGAGGTCGAGGGCCAAGGTGGCTAATTCGCCGGCATGTCGAAGGCCATTCGTCCGAGGACAGCCGCTGACGATCATGTAGGCATCGCCGATCGTCTCCACCTTATAAACGTCGTACAGATCGATGCGGCTGTCGAACTCCGTGTACAGCTTGTCCAGAAACTCCACGACCTGTGACACGGTGAACCATAACGATGATGATCATTGTTATTATTATTGTTGTTGTTATTATTACTATTATTATTACTATAATACTATTATTACTTTTATTATTACCATAGCCTACTACTACTGCTGCTGCTGCTGCTGCTGCTGCTGCTGCTGCTGCTGCTGCTGCTGCTGCTGCTGCTGCTGCTGCTGCTGCTGCTGCTACTACTACATTATCTGACATGTTATATGTCATAATATTGTCACCTCTTATTACAGCTATAATTTTTTTTATTGTTGCATGTCTACAAAAGATTATTACGTATGAACACTGTGTTTTAAATATAAGTAAAAATATTGCTTTAAGTTAACTTCAGACATTATAAATTTCATATTTTATTTGAGTATGATCAAAATTGTGTTTCTGGTTAGCATTCAATCCGTGGCCCGGTAGCCAATCACTCGGACCCACACTTAATTAGCACTGATCGATGCAGACGACACTATGTATGACCTGCATGGGTGTAGATGAGGCTGAAATCTTGGTGAATCCGACGATGTCGCTGAAGAAGATGGTGACCAACTGGTAGCACTCGGCCAGGACCGACTTTTCCGTCTTCAGGTCATCGACGATGCTCTTCGGCAGAAGTCTACACAAGAGCACTTCCGTCTTCTTCACATCCGCCTCCATCGCCTGCAACAAACAACTCACAGATGGCGCTTCATGAAAACCAAAAGCATGTGCGTCTCTGACTCTCTATGGATAATACCCGACGGTTAAAGACAGGTCGTGTTCTGAATGATCGACGGCACAGAAACTAAAGAGATAGATCAAACAGGGAATGGATTGATGGTGCAGGGATTGGTGCAAACTGGACGTGAAAAGGATGACTGGAGGTACAGGATCGAAACGATTGGAGAAATACAGTGAGACATGCGATCGACGCAAAAGAGTGTTGAGCGCATTTAATAATTATTATCCTTCATGCTGAATTGATTCAAAAATGAACATTTTTGCTATTATGTCTTCTGTTAACAATAATCAATAGTAAAATATTAACAATATACTCATATCATTTTGTATTATAATGAAGACTAGTTTAGTGTAATGAAGTTCGTACTATTACACAGGTAGTAACGTGACTTATCATTCACAATACAATCATGAGTGTCGCAGGCACGGATATTCATTATTATTATTATAATATCTGTCTCCATTTGACTCTCAATGACTCTCATTGTTTTAATATCATTGACCTTGGTTTTTCCACAAGAATACATAGCAGAACTGAATAAAATATTATAATAATATACAAATATTATTACTTGTGTATTACTTGTGTATTATTCAGAACGTGGATCAATCAACCAAAAGAGAACGCTACTCGTTGCAGCAAGCAATTAAGTTGATATTATCTAATGAATCAGATGACAATGATACAGCAGCTGACACCATGTGTGCAGTTGGGACTGAGCAGCCACCTAACAACGAGGACAACATCATGTGTACAGTCGGTGTCGAGGACAACATCATGTGTACAGTCGGTGTCGAGCAGCCAGCAAACAACGTCGCTAGCGACAACACCGCTACATTCGGTGCCGAAGAACAGGCTGAACTACTCAACTTAATAAATGGTCTATGTGTCGGACAAAATGTAGTAATTGGTGGCAACACATTTGTTGTTTTGTCAGCTGTACTGAATGATGGGCGTGATACTTTACTGTTGATACCACTGGAAGAGTATTTAAATACACAGACTGGCCAGTCAATATCAGATTCAGCTGTTGAGACGGGAAGTACAGAATCTAGCCAATCATCAGCCGATACAGCAACCGAAAGCATGTCTGGATCAAACAACACCACAACCGACAACTCCGTGTCTGCACTTGGTATAGAACAGCCACAGAATAACATTGCAACCGACAACCAGGCGAACAACAACGTTGCTTCAGCTAATATAAGCCAGTTAATGCACGTGATGGAAGATACTATTGAGCACGAAGCTGTCCATAAACCTCAAACTCGAAAACGTCAAAGTGATATTGCTTCAAGAATAAAAGAAAAACGAAGTCGACTGAAAAATGCTGGACAACAGTATATCAACTCTTCTGGAGTACTGCACATTGCTAAAACAGTTGGACCCGACTGCAACTGTAAGCGTAAATGTTTCGAGTTAGTCAAGGAAGAGCATCGCGATAACATATGCAAATCGTTTTGGAACCTCGGAAATTTCAACAGCCAGAACGCCTATTTATATGGAAATATTAACAGCTATAACCCATTGAGACGGTACACTGCAAGCGCTGAATCGAGAAGACAGACTTCATTTTCATATCATGTTACAAATGCAGATGGCACCACTGCGCGTGTATGTAAGCAATCATTCCTATCCTTTCACGGTTTGCATCAAAATCGAGGTCGGCTTGGAAATATTCAGAAGCAAATTGCAAGTGGTGCGGGCGTGCCTCGACCAGATCAGAGAGGAAAGCACTGTAACAGACCGCATCGATATTCTGAAGATCGATTGCAGCAGGTCAAGAGTCATATTGAAATGTTCCCACGACATCAGAGTCACTACAGCCGACGCGATAACATCGACAGGACATATCTTGGATCTGACTTGACAATAAGTGAGATGTACAGACTGTACAAGGAACACTGTACGGAAAAACATTGGGACCCAGTATCAGAGGACTTTTACCGAAGAACCTTCTGTGAACAATATAACATCGGCTTTGCAACACCAAGAACAGATACATGCAAAGTCTGTGACCAGTATGATGTGAAAATGAAGTCAAATATAAGTGACGCTGATAGAGCCACCTGTGAGCAGCAGTGGCAGTCTCACAAAACCAAAGCAAACAAGGCCTTCGATTTACTTCGGAACTTAACGAGCACTGCACACGACAAGCCACAAGAGCTTCACACAATAGCGTTCGACCTTGAACAGGCTCTACCTACACCAAAATTGTCATGCGGCCCTGCCTTTTATAAGCGGAAGCTGTACACATATAATTTAGCTGTTCACAATTGTGGAGGCAATAAGGCAAACATGATGATATGGCCTGAAACAGTTGGAGGTCGTGGAGCAGATGAGATTGGCTCCTGTCTTCTTAAATACTTTCAGCAGCCAATACCAAGTCGCAACCTAGCTGTCTTTTCCGATAACTGCGGGGGTCAAAATAAAAATCTGAAAATTATGGCCCTTTGGCAATACTTAATTGTGACAGACAAGTTTGATGAAATTGTACATTACTTTCCAGTATCTGGCCATACAATGCTACCATGCGACAGAGATTTTGGTGACATTGAGCGCAGTGTGAGGAAACATCAGCAGATATATTCTCCAGATGAATATGTGAAAATTATTTCAAATGCAAGACGTGCAAATCCCTTCATTGTGCATGCAATGAAATTGAATGACTTCAAGTCATTGGATGTTGTTGCAAAATGTTTGATGAACAGAAAAGTGACCGTTGATGGACAGAAAGTCAAATTTCAATCAGTCTGTCAGTTTAGATTCACCAAACATCAGCTCTATTCCATGCAAATTAAATACTCGCATGATGATGTTGAACCATGGCAAGAAGTCAGCATGGTGAAACGTGGCCGTCCAGCTAGACTGGACCAGGTGATTGTGCCAACAAAGTGTACATCTGAAAGAAAATTGCCCCAAAAAAGTGGATGATATCAAGTCTCTGTTGCCTTTCATACCTCAAGTTCATCACGGCTTCTACAACAGCATTCGGGCTGAAAAAAGCCGAGTAGCAGATGTTGAAATGCTAGATGATGAACTATGTGATGATGATGATGATAACTAAACACAGTAAACAGTGACAGATCATCACACAGTGACATTGTGTTAATTGCTTACAAGATGAAGTAACTATTGTTTGATTCATTAGCTTTTATGACTTATGTTTCAGTCATTATGCTATATGCTATGTGCAATGCTAGCAGTATTATTTTTATGTTCTACCTTCTGGTAGCATTGTTATTGTTTCTCTAATCATAATTTTTGTGCAATGACTTTTCTATGCAGGTTTTATAGTCACCGTGAACTTTAATGTGAATAAGCAATAGCAAAGTCTGCTTTTGATTATCAGCAGTGTTATTATTAACACAGTAACAGTTACTGTTATGTCACCTAATATTATAATGACTTGTGTATTGTTTATGAGTAACTGTTGTATGGCTACTGTTTCACTCAAAATAATGTCATACGTGTTTCTATTGATGGGAAAACAATGTTATGTGATAATAATAATGGTTTATGAGTATTTTGCCGGTATCATTATAGTGCTAACAGCATTAATTGCTGCTTAACTTAATAGATGCCTGACGGAAAATAGTGCTAACAACACAACTTGCTGCTTAGCCTAACAGATGCCCGCCGGAAAATTATGCTATCAGCTTTAAAGTTATTTTTCACCTACAATACAAATTTACTTCATCGAACATTCCACTGTGTTTTGTTTAAACAACTTTAAGTTTGCTAACAGGGCTATATATACCGATTCAGCGCCACTCAATTTTTTTTAAAACACTGTGATCAAAGAAGCGCCCGTTACAAAAAACTATCCAACAGCTTGTTAGCACTGTTTTCCCCCGGACCACTCAACTAATTCCCCATGCACCTTACTCTTGCTACAATTCGCAGGTAGTCGGCGATTATCAGGGCACGGGTAGCGTAATTATTAATTACTATAAGGAAAACTAAGTTAATTATGCTGTGTAATACACTGACAGATTCCCATCGAATAATTAGGCCTAATAAGGCGGCATCGTGGCCGATATTAGAATCCTCTGCCTCCTCTCGCTGGTCTCTCTGGCAACCGGAATTGGATCTGTAGGGGAAGACGGGGTAATTTCGGCCACGGGGTCATTTCGTCCAGGGTGATTGCCAGGGAACCAGCAGGCAAAGGCAGATTTGGCGTCAGCTTTAGATGGATATTACAGTAGCTGCTGCTTGACCAGTGTCACAACATTTTCGCTATAGTGGTGTAACGCGTTTGGATGAAGTTATAAATTGCTCTTTACCAAATACTGAGAACCGGGGTTGTTCCCGCCATCAGCAAATCGTATTAAAAGCAGATCGATATCTGTGCTGTTCTACAGATATCTGCGCTCTCATCGGACAAAAATTGTTATCTAGATTTAGAAATTCAACGAAAAGTAGTAACCTAGAAGGTCAATAAGTAATTAAATGGTTTGCATTTTTTGAGAGCTGTTAAAATCTGTACGCAGTTTCGTAATTGCCTAATCCTAGTTACCGCCTGTGTGTCTGTGTGTAGGTAGGTGTGTGTGTGGATGCGTGTGGCTTTGTGTTCAATGATGATAACAACAACGACGACGACAACGACGATGATGATAATGGTGGCGATGGCGGTGGTGGTGACGGCGGCGGCAGTGACGATGATTGTAGTGATTTTGTTGATGTAATAATCTTGTTTTGATACCTCGGTCTGACTCCGAAAATTCTCCCTCAGTTCCTGGAGTCCAGTTGTGAACTGATGGATGAACTTAGCACATAGGCCACAGGACAGAGGATAGCCAGTCAACAGAAGAACGAGGATGACCGCGAACAGACCCATTCGGATGTTGTTCGTTGTCCGAATATCGCGCACCCCAGAGCGAACATTCTCGATCTGAACTCGTTCTTCCTTCAACCATTCAGATCGGTTCTCATCCAGCTCTGAGTTGAATATCGTCTCTAGTAAGGACTCCTCCGCACAGTCGTTGAAGTTTCCCGAACACTCCAAGTAGAGCTGCACCAACAGGGAGCCAAGTTCATGCTGTATCTCTGTAGAAAAGAGATACAATGTGGACCATTAAGGTCTTTTCTTAACTCTATACGACGCCAACTGTATCAGCGCCAGCTAAGGGGCTGAGGGCAGAAAACCCTCAAGCTATGGCTCCGTTCCATCTCAAAACGAGATATCCTCTGCCTGCATGCCCACATGGGGCCAATGTACGACCAATATTTTCATTTGGGACCCTACCTTATATGGGTGGCACATAATGTTCGTAGGCATGCCATGGTAGGGGCCATGTAAACACGCAAGCATTGATGTTCAAGTGAGTTAATGTAGCACGGCAATTAATCACAAGTAAACTTCTAAAAGTAAACTTGCCAAAATGTGCACTTAAAACACCTGAAAGGCAATGGCCGCCGGACTAATGCTCGGACTCCCCTGGGAGCACACATCCAAATCGTGCCATGTGCCTAATTATGTGTAAATTCGTTTATTGACATTCCTGTAGACAGTCTAAGACAGACCTTGCTACAAGGTACAATAAAGGAAGAAAAGCTATGCCAGCGTTTCCAAGGGCCTTTAGAAGGGGCCCATATGGGCTCTGCACGGTTCCCATATGGGAATATTGTATTGTATTTGTATTGTATTGTATTTGAACACTTGTTATAGCGCCCCTTCCAGATTGCCCATTCAGAGGCGCTCCCGACTACTGCGCGGACGCTGAATCGGAGTTTCACGCCGAAGCGCATGAGCAATTGCGAGTGAAGGACTTGCCCAGGGTCCTACATAAGCTCCATGTCGGCGTAATGAAAGAAAATTACCTAAAATGGCTTGCTTTAATACCTCCTAATCTAAATTTGACGATCTTGTCCAATTGTCGCAGGTCATTTCCAATTCTCGGCTCGAGCCACGATGCCATAGCATCCCCCATCTTTGGACAAGCCGTTACAATCGACATCATGACTCTCCTGTACGAGCTCAGACATTCTCGAATTGCCGCACGTCGGTTTGCCTCCCTCTGTTGCGGACTGCTGTACATCTGTCGCGTCGCGTCCAGTTGCTGCTGAAGAGAAGTGACGTCGAAAGCAGAACCGCTAATTCTAGCGAAAAGATCCTGAATCTTCGGCTGATGACTGGCTGTGAAGTTTCTGCCACAAGTGTGTAACATTTAAAAAGTAGTTATTAAATTCTAATGCAAAATATTATGAATTTCTATTGCATCGTCGCACGAAAGCTGTTTCGTTACTTTCGTAAAAGCACCATCTGTGACTGTGATATTTTATTACACTCTCAACAGACGCTTCACAAATTGAAGTCCTCAAGAGTAATCAAAATCTCGAAATTTTTACAGCACCCAAAAAGGAGTCACAAGAACCAGCTTATTTGCATAGTGAAGAAGTCAACTTAGCCAAGTCCATAGGCTATTGTATCTTTGTGTAAAGTTAGGTCTACAGTAGGCCTATAGCCTAATTATATACTCATGCGTAGGCCTACTCATACAGGGTGGCTCAAAATAAAATGTCCCACCGGATAAAATGCAATATCTCCGCAACCAATTGAGACTTTTATACCAAACTTTCACCCTTCACAGAAGAATGATTTTCCAACAATCCATGAAAATTTTACTAAATAATTTCCATAACTTCCAAAGTTACAGCTGTTTTAATGTTAAATTCAATTTTTTCACATTTCCGCAGATGAACGGTCCAATAATGGTTATTTCTTTAAGATTTTTCACAGAGAAATTGTTTTGTAACACCCAGATAATCATGACGTCATAATGACTTCATTAGAAGTTGTAAAGAAAGAATTTATGAAGCAAACAGTTAATAATTGCAGATATTTTAAAATAATATTAAGCGCTCAATTTGTTAATCTTTTACTGACGGTGCGCCTGCTCACACGGCAAGGTTGGCTCAAGGCTTCATTGCCACCAACTGCAGTGAATTCATTGGCAAAGATGAATGGCCACCAAACTCTCCAGACCTTAGCCCTCTTGATTATCACGTCTGGGGAGCTATGCTTGAACGTTACAAGACATTTCATCCGAAGCCGAAGAACATTGACGAGCTGAAAAAGTCTTGCAGCTAATATGGAATCAGCTGCCGCAGGACTCAATCAACAAGGCCATACTGAGCTTCACAAAAAGACTTCGAGCTTGTGTGAGAGCTAGGGGTGGACACTTCGAACATGCCTTGAGATAAACTGCTCAACAGATTCTGATTTCGTAATGAAAGACGATTTTATTTGACATTGAAAATTGTAAATAACTGTCAATTTTTCTTCGGAAATGTGAAAAAATAAAATTGAATATTTAAACATCTGTAACTTTTGAAGTTATGGAAATTATTTAGTAAAATTTTCATGGATTGTTGGAAAATCATTCCTCTGTGAAGGGTGAAAGTTTGGTATAAAAGTCTCAATTGGTTGCGGAGAAATTGCATTTCATCCGTTGGGACATTTTATTTTGAGCCACCCTGTACTCACGAGATGATGTTTTGATGCTTCAGCACATTGCCTTGAACTTGAAGGTTTAGCACTTTGTAGTATTATCACTTCCAAACCTCTGTCTTTGTCAAAATGATTCGTTTAATAAGTTCATGATCGTTGTGATCATGATCAGTTTAGCGGTCGATCGCTTAACATGGATTGGATCCAACAGTTTAACGACATCAGCTCATCTATGGCATCAAAGGCCGTTGACGTCGAGAAGAAAAGCTTTTCTAGATAATCCTTAGGCCTACTGCTTTGTTCATGGTTGACCAGTGTTACTTGTGTCATGTGTGTCCACAGTTTAACGGCAGCTTATGACAACATAGGCCGTTGCCGCCGACAAAGATTAGTTTTGGCATATTACAGCTCTTCTCTATCATGCGTCAATCATAAAATCCTTATAATATCATCTGCGTTGTAAAAAGAGGTGTTTACTGATAGGTCTAACCACACCCAATGCATGTATCAAGACGCTTTATGTTGCGTATTTTTTCACGAAGTCGTTGCACCGACGGCTTTCTGACAGTTCTAAACAAGTGCGTTTTAAGACAGTTTTCAAATGTACGCCGACATATTCGCATATAACGGAGTATATAGGCCTTATAGGCGCAAAATGAAAGGCAACAGAATGTATTATGTGAGAGTGTCACAACATCATGGCCCAAATGTCCAATACACTCTGCCCTCTTCTCTCTCTCTGATCTTCTGGCAAATAGACTTAAGTTTGGCCCTCCACTTGGTAGGGACATATATCTATCGACAACCTGCCTGACACGATGCGGCGCTCGTGAATAAGCTGGTACTCTACGTTTAGCTTTTAAGTAGCGCTTTAGAAATGTCGAGATTACCATAACGAGAATGCTCGATGGACTCGAGTTCATGTGCTGATCATGCGCGGCACCCAAATATCTCCACAGACTGCAGAGCGCAACGATCGCCGACCGAGCTGATTCATCAAGACAGGAACACAGAGCTCACTGATGTATATATGCCGGGACAGTGGCAACAATTGAGATACCTGCAGCAGAAGGAAAATAGCTCGCAACAGAAAGCCTGGTCAATTGGTTTCTCTCATATATAGGCCTATATTCAGTTATTTGCTAATTAGGCCTATGTCGGCTGAATTTGTTGGCTGCGACTCGATGTCATACATGTAGCCTATACGGTCGCTATACAAAAACGTGTACATTACATTTGCAGTTACATTGATTTATTACTAACTGTTGGAACCTGTGTTGGCTGAGAATGGACAAGATGGTCTCTCGAGCCTCCTGCAGGAGTCCGCTGGCGATTGCATCCCAGGCAGAGATGACCTCCAGACGACCTTCGATGTGCTTCAGGTCGGCATGGCGACCTCCTGCCACTCCCAGAGAAACAATGGCCGCTACCATGACAACGGCGTAGGGTATTCCGGCCGTTGCTATGGACAACCGTGTCAGGACTCGTTCCTCGCGGAGCCAGAAGGCGGAAGATGACGTTTCCGGATCTTCCGGAGTGGTGGACATGGAGCTAGGAGATCTTTCCTCTGTGAATTTCCCTGGCATCGTCTTTCCACCTGCGTTACTATGGTTACTCTGACCGACGCGATCGTCAGAGCCAAGGCTAGCCTAACGTTGGCGTCTTCTCTTGGTCCTGAAATCGTCGTAGAAACAGTCTACATGTATAGATTGATCATCTTTCTTATCGTCATCATCATCATAATCAAAATCATCATCATCGTTATCATTATTATCATCATCATCGTCATCATCGAAAGCAGCAGTGGTAGAATAGCATAACAACAGATTAAGGCAACAGTGACAACAGAACAGCATCATTACCTTTGCCACCACAATGACAAGCATTATCATCATCATCATCATCGTCAGCAGCAGTATCATCAGCAACAACGATGACAACATTGCATCGTTGCTAATCGTCATCGCTACAATGTCATCGTCATCATCACAATATCAAGTCAATAACAACTACGTCGTCATCACAACCTAAACAACAATGACGTGTAACAACAAGCAAGAATCCAACCCGTCATGTTGTATCCGGAGTCATAATAGAAAAAGACGACGCTGTAATGTAATTAGCAACTTCTATTGCGCCGGTGTCTAATGTACAAGGCATCAACCGCTGTGCTTCTTACTTACTCTCTCCAGTCTGATGATGCTTTTACGTCTGCAGACACCTGTCAGTGTCTGACGATGGAATATTATTACTGCTTAATGTGCTCAGATGAGTAATTGCTCTGCTTCCGGCTTACAGCGCGCTCTGGTCCTCTGTGACATCTATGTGCCTTTATAACAGCCTATATACAGTGGCGGCTCTACAGGGGGGCCAGAGGGGCACTTGCCCCCCCCAACTGAGGTTGTGGCCCCCCCAATTTTATTCCAAAATATTATGAAATGTGGTATCATTTAATTTTGATATTTTCAAAGGTATTACTTACTTGCTTAAGCATGAAGCATGATGAAATCCGATGTTATTTTATCTGTGGTGTTTTCACAAACATGACCTATTTACTTCCTGAGAGTTTTAATTATTTTCTTGTCGTATAAGCTACATTCCTGCTATCCATCACTGACTCCCTATCCGCAAGTATATTGAGTACAGGGTAGCTGCCATGGTATGGCGACATCACCAGCTAAGGCTTCGCCCTATTTACCTCCGCGAGCAATGCTGTCTGACTTCGGGTATCCCCAATGCTTTACGGAAAAGGGAGTTCTTTGGTTTCGTTCGCTCATACTTAGACCTGGGAGTCACTTTGGTCAGCCAATCTGACCCCACTTGACCCTAAAGTGACTTGAGGTCGACTTGAAGTCGACAACTTGGAGCCAAAACGACTTGATCCGACTTGGCAGAAAAACAACTAACTTCCGACTTAAAGTCGACTTCTGACATGGTAATAACGATTAAGTACGGCTAATAATACAAAAATGTCATGCCAATTTGCCTGGCAAGCATTAATTTTATATACTAATTAGTAATTAGACCTCAACACCTGATGAATAAAATTGGTCAAAGTTTATTAGGCCTATTTTAAGCAGTGTGTTTTTGTGCTTGAACAGTTTTGTAATGCTCTAATGGGTTAGCAGAAGAATCTGTGGCGGACCGCTGAATGGCTTGTTATAATGATACATTTTAATTCTGTTGTCATAATTATTTAGACACTAACCCCTAACGTATCAAATAGCGATGCATGCGTACCATCCTACTGCCTAAAAGTTCATTGATTTGCGCGCGTTCAGCTCTTGATAAGGTAGACGTGCTAACATTTTTATTAACATTTCGATTCGCCATTTTTATTAAACGTACGTGTGACGTTTTAACATAGAATAACAAATGATACAGATAAATCGACACCTATAAACAAAACAAGTAGTAACTGTTTAGCACAACCGCCGCAACCGGCGTCGATAATACAAAATTAAAAACCGCAGCCTAAGTAAGCTACGCGGTATAGACCGTAGAAGTTAGAACATGCTTCATTAATTTTTGCAAAAGCACTACAAAACTGCTTAAATGCTGCCGTGATCTCACGATCATTAGTGTGATATAATAAATTTAGATTTATTTGTGTCTCAAGTCGGTTTAAGTCGACTTGTGGAGAAAACAACTTGAGGTCACTTTTCTGGACAAATTCGACTCGGGGTCAGTTGCGCTAGGCAGAAACGACTCGACTCGACTTGGGATGCCCAAGTCGACTGGGGTCGACTTATTGGGGTGGTTTCCCAGGTCTCATACTGCAACTATGAAGAATCGAGCCTTTTCAGTGGTAGGCCCAGTGGTTTGGAACGTCCTTCCTTTAGACCTACGCCTACACACTGAGACTCTATCTGAATCCTTCCTCAAGAAACTTAAAACTGTACTACCTTGGTCTACCCTACCCAAACAGTGTGTTCATAAATGCCCAGGCTCTTTTCGGGCTCTGCTGCAGATAAAAACTCTGTGCATCGTTCTGAAGTGGACCCACAGACTGCATTTAGGCAACTTGTCTACATCCAGTTATTATATCATTCCGAACTAAATCGACAATTCTCTGACCATTCGCTTACTATTATGATTGGTATACAATCTTTAACACCAAAACACAAGTCTTTTCTGATATTAGACATATCTGCAAAGCAAATATGTCTGATATTCGTTTCAGAGAGCAGTTTATCAATGCTGTTAGTTGAATGTGTTCGTGCAGAGTCGATTATCATTGGTGCCTTTGTGGAACAGTTTGACTCTAGGCATGACAGTCTTAATAAAACTTGCACTTAATTAAAAGTGCATGTATTGTTTGTAGTTTCTAGGTTTTACTTTTTTCTAGGTTTTTACTTTTAAACGAATATATATATATATATATATATATATATATATATATTATATATATATGTAGCTCCAATACAGGTCTCTTGTCACCATTCTCACTTTTGACGAAAATAGACTGGCCCCTCCATCTGTTTCCCCGGCCCCCCCGTGGCCCCCTGTTGCAAAAGTCTAGAGCCGCCACTGCCTATATATATATATATATATATATATATGTAATTATATATGTATGTATACACAGGCTATGTATTATGTATATATATATATATATATATATGTGTGCACACGTGTATGTATGCATGGCGTTATTGGCGTGCATATATGTATGTATGTAGGTGTAGGTTGTATGTACGATGCATGATAGGCCTATGTGTCTGTATGTATAATATGTCGATTATTTTGCATGCATCCATTATGTACGTATTTAGCATGTATGTATAATTATCCATCTATGTGAACATGTATATGTATAAATATAAATATGTATATGTATATGTGTGATTGTGTGTATGTGTGTATGCATGTTTGTATGTATTATGTATGCATGCATGTGTGTATGCATTTGTGTGGGTAACTGCGTATGTATGTATGTATGTACGTAGCCTACGTGTGTATGTATGTATATATGCGTGTCTACATGCATCCATGTGTGGATGCATGTATGTGCATATTTTTGTCTATCGGCCTACATATTATATTCATGGGGTCTAGGCCTATGCATTGGATACATATACATGTAGGGCGTATACAGCGCTGGAATAAGTGAACAGTGCTTGCATAATTCAGTTCCCATGACGACGTCCGTTGGCATCGAATCACTTCGGCAATTTCCGGCGATGTTAATTAATAGTCGATGTACAACACATAGAGAGATACAGAAGGGGAGAGAGACAGGCAGAGAGTATTAGATGTAGAAATAGCCTACATAGATTTATGCATCATAGGCGTACAGTAGTTTATAGCATCCGACTTTCTGCATGAGCTTTGGCAACGAAGAAATGCGCAGTTTACGATTAAGACTGGCTGACCCACCGTAGCTGACTGGCTGGCAGGACGAGTACGTAGGCCTACGTCATCACCACGACCTACTGACCGATTTTGATAGTAGGCCCATAGTCCCAAGACTGTTGAGTGTTATAAATAACTCACGACCTACCGACCGATTTTGATAGTAGGGCCTATATATAGTCCCAAGACTGTTGAGTGTTAAATAACCCGTTCCGAAAGCGCCTGAAAACCTCCCTTTTTGCCAGTGGTAGAGAGCACCTCTGATTAAGAGTGGCGCTATATAAATACTCGATTACGATTACGAGAATGTCCACCAGGGTCAAAACTAACAACCAGAAAGTATCTTGAGGTTAAAACAAAGAGAGAGGGAGAGGGAGGCGGACAGGTAGACAGACAATTTAAGAAGCGAGATAGTTTATGAAACGATCTGAAGTAGAATAAATGCAACACTTTAACGACTATAGCTGCAATGGGAAACCCGGGCCATGTTCTCCATAGGTTTCTTCCTTCAAAAAGCCGTTGGCTTATTCCCTTCGAGCCCGATCACATGACCGTGTTTTACCTTTAGCTGACCATAAATATGAAAAAACTGTTATAGTTAGAATTCTTTATTCATATTGACAATTGATTGTTTATTATATATGATGTATGCACACCGGAATGCGGATTGTAACTGGTTCAATAAAGAATATACTTACTTACTTACAGATCCAAGTAAAAGCGCTATAAGACTTCTTCAGTTGTCCTACTATTTGTCCGTCAACCACCGGAGGCGCAAACTGTCTTCAATTTCCGGATTAAAATCGTGTGACGTCGATTTTAAGGTTGAAAACATTAAAATTCTTTTTCTTTAAAATCCTTTCATGAGAAATTTGACCCTTTTTAGACTTGGTGCAATCGATGCTTTACTAATGGGAGACTTCGTCCGTGTTAAGATGGTCAGCGGGCGATGCATTACTTTGGTTATATATAGGTGTGATTCGGCGCAGTGGTTGTATCCGTACTACAAAA
The DNA here is from genome assembly GCA_020284085.1 of Aporrectodea caliginosa. NCBI lineage: Eukaryota > Metazoa > Annelida > Clitellata > Crassiclitellata > Lumbricidae > Aporrectodea > Aporrectodea caliginosa. The sequence goes on along the minus strand of JACEVL010000382.1, from coordinate 1,036,097 downwards.
AAATTGTTATTCCTCTGTTTTTTTACGTGCAACAGGTTTTTTAAATTTCTTAACGTCACCTCATTTTTCTGCGCCAGTAGAATTGTCAACACCATGGCATGAGTAAAATCTTGAAAGCGAGAAGTTGCATACCGAGCGTGGCAAGCTTATAGAATCGGGGACCTAAATTTTTCCGATATACCGCAACGTTTCGTGTTATACGCAGCATATCAACGCATGTTCCATTGGCCGCACGCAGCATATTTAGGGATGTTGCCATTGGCTGCAAGAAAACGGTCGAGCTCGGAGATTGGTTGACCTAAAATAAAGGCGGGCTATGACGTAACTTAACGAGGGTTATGACCTAAAATGAACGCTGACTATAAATATGTAGAGGTCACTGTTTCATAAGACGCATGTCGTAGCGTTTATCTTTAACCGACCCTCACGCAAAGTTTAGCTTTACCTAAAGTTTCAGAATCCATTCGAAGGTTATGTGTCGTTGTTACGCGCCCGTGAGGGTCGTTTAGGTCAGTTTTCTTGTCAGCCATGTTTTTGAATGAAACTCAAGAAATGGCATAATGGAACAGTCTCCCAGCTACAACCCGTCAATGTTCATGTGCTACGTAATTTAAATCAAAATTAAAAACTCATCTATTTGTCATTACACTATGGCCAAGAACACAGCGCAAAGGTTGGTCGCGGTAATGCATATTCATGTTCCATTTAGAAGCCAATCAGCGCAGCGCTCAAGCTTTTCCAACATGCTTTTCAATGGCAACATGCCTAAATATGTCGTGTATAAGACGAATCCTGGCGTAAAGGTGGGTAAATTTACGCAATATATTTTAGGTCCCCGATTCTATAAGCTTGCCCCGAGCGTTACTCATCTTTCGCTTTTACAGCTTCTGCTGACATCAAGTCTAATCTTTTGCTGTATTTAGCTTCTTGGAGATATCGGTCTTTTTTCGGCAAGCATTTAGTATCGGGGTGCGTGTATTTTCTCCCGTCATTTTAGGCGTCGTGAGTGTCGGTTAGGGTAAGGTTACGCTGGCCGTGAGGGTTGGTTAGGGTTTGAGGGTCGGTTAGGGTAGAAAACATCATACCTTCCGCGCAGCATTCTTACCGTAACGCCCGTAAGCTCATGCACCCCGATACTAAATGTTCGCCCTTTTTCTTCTGTCTCAACATTTGCAACCACGGCAACTGTGGTGTGTGACACTTACTTATTTTCTCCACATCAATCCAAGAAGAACTCTCAATCTCAGGACCATTCATCTGAGATCCAGTGTATATGTGTGTGCGTTGACGCTTGTTGGTGTGTGCGTATCTATCTGTATTTATTTGTAAAGTGCCTTGTAAGAATCGCACAAGGGCGCTTAACATGGCAATCTAACAGACCTAAAAAGGTGCGCCTTAAGATGGCTTGAAAATGCATCTTGAGCTGTCTGTGATGAAATAGTGGGTAAGTATGTGTAATATGCTTTACCTACATAGCTATGCCATATGTGTTTATGTTGAATTAACATATGGAAGTCTATGCTTTTATTACCGTTGTCTTGTGAAAATTATAAGTTTATGAGTAATTTATATGGTTTTGTGTCTTTTTATTACCCAACATAAGTTTAGGTGCATACATCTTGGCATTTGAAAAAATAAAATTTAAGTTATTTATATGATATCTTGCTATTTACAGTATTTCTGATGTATTGTTCGTTACATACATTTTCACATTTAAAGTTACAATAATTTTTGCTAAGTAATTACATGATTCTTTGGCATTTGTGTTGTTTCAGAGCATGGAATTGACTCACCTGGCACCTCATGCTCACCACTTAAGTCTGAATATGATTGTCTTGTAATTTCTTGCCGTGTTGTAATCTTCTGTGACAATGGCTAAGTTTACAAAGACCTCGAGCACAATCGCTTTGTGTGCGTTGGCGAATTTCATCAATGCTGCCGATCGTGTAATCATGCCTATCGCAATCATTCAGATGAGCGCTGAATTCAAATGGGATCTGCACAGTCAAGGATGGATATTAAGTGCATTTGCGATTGGATACATAAGTAGCATGGTAAGATTATATTATGACAATAAGGAGATGTAATATGAGACAATGATAATTTATATCATCTCTCTGGATTGATTTGACATATTACTGCATTAAATTGATAGTAATGCAATTTGATAATAATTGTATTGATTACTATTTGTGTAGACGTAATATATTAGCATCTGCAAATATTACATATAACCTGCTAGCTAAATGACCAAAGTTAAGATGCCTTCAATTGAAAACATATTTTTTCGATAGCATGTGCAAGCTGTCATTGTGGTTTTTGGACAAATCTATATTGAACTGATTATGACCTCAAACGCTTGAGGATCATTTTCTTTGATCGTGGTTTCATTTTGTTAGGTGAGTCTCTCTTGAAGTAGTACAGTAGAAGTAGAACAGTCCCTAAGGCATCCATGGGTATGAAGTTTTAGTGACTTCATTTTCTTAGCCTCAGCATATGAGGGTGGGTGGCCAGTCCTCTTCCTTGCCATCTCATCTTCCCACTGACAGTGTACAGTCAGTGTACTCGTTATAGATGAGTTGGCTAGGGGTGCAGGTGGAACAGAAATCTCGAGCCACATTTCTGCCCTAGCGGGGATTTGAACCCCTGCCTCACGATTGACAGTCCAGCATGCTAACCACTGACTATAAAGCACCCCTGGAGGTGGCACTGTATTAAAGTGCAATTACAATTATGGCTTGGTTTTGGTGCACCATCGGTTGATACCTTGTGCATTAGTCACTGGCATGATGGAACTTATAAATGACAATGTCAATGATTTGTTTTTGCAGCTGATTGGTGGCAGTGCAGCGAAGCGTTACAGTGGCAAGAACATTCTCACTCTGGCTGTTTTCATGTGGTCCCTGTCGACTTTCATCACCCCGTGCTTTGACGGTTCTATATACTTGCTAATTTTTCTTAGGGTTCTTCTTGGAGTTGGAGAAGGCTTAGGCAAGTATTGGTCTTGGTCTCCTAATTTTCCTACACCTCTTTGTATGTGTGTTGGTGTTTTGACAGTTGTATTGCACCTTTATGAACACTGGTAGCATTTCTCACAAACCTGATCTTAATCTTATCCTTAATCTCAGTGTTCTGAAAGAATGACTTGTTGATCAGTTTATGAAAGATGCTTTTGTAGCTGTAGCAGGTAATTCACATCCATGGTTAACGTTTAATGCATGTACGTGTAATGCGGCTTTTCTCAAAGTGTGTTCCATGGAACCTTAGGGTTCCATGAGGGGATGACAAGGGTTTCACGAGGAAATTGTATGTGTTGTTTAAATGCATTGTTATATTAATTAAGCAGACTCCAAGGTGAAGACAAGAGTTGTGTGGGAAAATTTCATTTAAAATACTTGCCCATCTAATTTTCATGAATTAAAACTATATACCCTGATCACTGTTTAGAGACATTATTCATGAATATATTTTATTTAGTTTGGGTTCCATAAAAAATGTTGAGATTGAAAAGGTTGCATGGCCAAAAAGATTGGGAAGCACTGGTATGATGTATTATAATTTTATAAAAACACCTCTGTAGAAGAAGAATTAGAGCAGTCCCTTTAGCCATCTCCACAAAGTAGCCATGAATGTGAAGCATTCGTTATTATTAACTTAATTTTCTGAGCTTCAGCATATGAGGGGCAGGTGGCCAGTCCTGTCCCTCACCTTCTGATTATCCTACTAAAGGGGTCGTCAGGTCACTACTCGTTTGTTGCTGATTTCAGTAGGGGGTGTAAGTGGAACAGAAATTTCAAACTTTCAAATGGTGGTGATTTGAACCTCTGCTTGACAGGCCAGTACACTAATCACAAGGCTATCTCGGATGCATCAGATTTCATCCTTAGATTAGATTTTCAGCCACCCTCAAAGACCATTGTATTGAGCCGTTTCTGTTAAGTCATAAATATCCAATTATATCACCGTAAACTATTTAATACTAGCTTGATTTTGGAGATGAACATTGAGCTTCAATTGTAGGTTTGTTCCTTCATGGGTTTTCAAACTGATCGGTTTCTTAAATTGCTTACTGTTTTAGGCCTTCCAACAATATTCCACATATTTGCACACACAGTTCCTGTGGAAGAGCGATCACGTGCTTTCGGCTACTTGGTCGCAATGGGCTCTGTTGGCCAAACTGTGGCAGCTCTGGTAAGCTCTCTCAACATGCCTCTTTGTATGTATTATTGGAACATTTTTTTATATCGCCTTTCAAGAGACTTCTTGAATCCTTTAGCAACGAGAAATATTTTTTGTCGAATAGCTTTTAGTAATGCTTTTCTCTAAAGTGTAAAGAACCTCTCAGAGACCCTTAACACTTTAATGACGAGCATGTACTAAAATGCATGGAAAACTATCCCTCTCGTCGTTAAAGGTTAAGACTTCTTCAGAAGTTTGTTGATTATCCTCTGGTGTTGTTTTTCGTGCTTGAATGTACTAGTATTTTGTCTTGGAGCTCTGTCTGATGCCAAAATTTGAATAGCTGTACATATTTACAGCTTTGTGGAGAGCACGGTGGTTGAAAAATCTGCACTTGGATTTACGAATGTGGACAATTTATATAGCACCTTTTTAACTACATTTGAACAGTGCTCTGTTTGCTGGCTTAAGTGCTGCTAAAGTTAAGAAAACATGTTCTTCGTATTAAGCAAACACCGCATGGATAACATGTAAATTCACCGCTGGCTGACTTTCACACAAACATGACGCTGGACCAATGGAGTCCTATCCAGAATGTGGCTGTATTTTATTATTGTGCTTTTGAAGCATTCCATCATGTCATCTGAACTTGGTTTTGTGACTGTTAAGATTAACTGATTTCCAAGATTAGTGTTTTTTGTTCCTTGCATCAATTTAGTTGTGTGTTTTGCTGTAAATATTGCTATATATATATATTCGTTTAATTGAGTGTCATACCGCAGCCATTTAAGTGTCTTAGAAAGTTAATAAAAATAAATAAGATCAAATAAACAAACAGTTTAAAGAATAGATCGGTCATAGTCAGAAAGTGGGGGCCATGTCGAGTGTCTGTACAGTACTCGGGAAATGTAATTTCTGTCGTCCTTTCTTGGAAGCTCAGTGCTGGTATCTGCAGTTTGTTTTAGTGAGCGTTCTTTTCTCAGGTATTGTTTGATGGTCTGGTCTCTGTTATTCACAGGTCTGCCCTCATCTGTCCTGGAAGTGGATGTTCTTTAGTTTTGGGTCGTTAGGATTCGTCTGGGTTCTGTTCTGGGCGATATTTTATCGTGAAGTGCGAGGACCTCTTGAGGAGGAGTTCATTCAACCACCGAAGGTATGTACGGTCATGTAGCTTGATGCAGGATTACCTAGCAACAATCACAACCATGACGTTTTTAACAAAAATGACCATGTAATCACTTTGTATTGCTTTGCTTGTGTGAACATATGCTAGCTTGTGTTTATTCATTTCATTTGTTTGTGTAATGAAACCAGTTCTGACAACTTAATCGCAGTATACAACATCTTTGCTATAGGATACAAAAGGCAGACCTGATATGAAAAAGTCGTGCTTAATACAGCCGCTTGTAGCATGTAACATAATATAAATGTACGGTAAATGTAACAGCTTAGGATTGTCTAAATGAAGCATAGCATTTGAGACATTTACAATCCAATGGGAAACAGAATTAGAAAATTATTGGAAAAAAACCTAGCTTAACTACTGCATTTCGTGTTCATATGTTATTAAATGAGGTAAAAAGAGTAAATGAGTATAAGTAGACAATTGTTACACAAGGAATGGCCAGCACATCTAATGGAAAATAGCCCATTCTTTGTGGGAAGGCCCTTCATAGTACTTATCTTCTGATCTAGTTAATAGGTATGGCATATGAGATAAGTTGGAAAGTAATTATTAAAAGAGGAAGGAAGTTGATGATTGATGTTTATGTGTTTGTACATCTATGTATAGTTGTATGTATGGATATGTATCTGATTACATAGCATCTTTTAGGAACCTTACTGACGTCCTTTAGGATCAATATCACTCGACCCTAAAAGGCATTCCAACTAGACGCCAATTCTGGTTGCTGTTACAGGAGGTTTTGGTATTTTTTATTTTTTTAACAATCTGAATGGAATTTAAGCAGTTGATTTATATCTTTCGAATTGTTCAGCACATTTGAATTATGTATGATGTAACAATACGCTACTCTGTTTGCGTTTCAGGTGCCGAACAGCACAGCGCGCTGGATCGAGTTTATCAGTCACTGGCCCCTCTGGTCGATCTACATTGCGCACTTCAGTATGAACTGGTCCAATTACATCATAATGCAGTGGCTGCCGACGTACCTGGCACGCAATCTCAGCGCCGAGACACACGACATCATGTTCACTGCTGTGCCGTACCTGATGAACTCTCTGGTCGGAGTCGGTCAGTGTTTGAATGCAGAGTTTTCACTCCACTGGTCTATGTAATGTACTGTTATGTAACGAATGATTTATATAGCTCCACTTTGAAGTAGCTATGGAGAAATGCTCCGTACAACATTATTACGTTTGCCACTGCAAGAGCAAGCATTATCATCTGCAGCAGTTGTAGTTGTCATCATTGTCCTCTTTATTTCCACTATTGTCATCATCACAATATCAAGTCAATAACAACTACCGGTAAGTCATCATCATGACCTCAACAACAATGACGTGCAGCAATAAGCAAGAAACCAACCTGTCATGTTGTCCGGAGTGATAATAGATTGTACGTTGTTAGAAACCAGGTGGAAGAAGGCACGTCTCAAGCCAATATGTGCCTGACTAAGTACAGCAAGTGCCCGTCTCCGAAGTTTAATCTGAGAACTTCTAAAGTGCCACGATATAGGCATCAGTCGAGAGTTGCTGCTAATTGAAATAGGTGTGCCTGTGAAAATCCAGGTTAAAGTTTAACTGAGGTTCTGACAAGGAGCTATATTAACGATGAGACACGTACATAATATCAATGGTTAGCGGGTGATTTAATTCAGAGTATTTAGATAGCATCTAAAGGATTCATGCGACAAAAGTAACAACAGAGGCTTATTTATGTGCATTAATCAGTTCTATGTTTTTATTATTTTCTTTAGTGCCATTCATGTCTAAACAATAACTTAGGCAGGCTTCGAGGCTCACGATGGACGGAGATGAGTATTATTATGAGTATTAAAACTCGCCATTGCCTGCCTTCCAGTATCCCTTGAGGTTTGGCCTGCTTGTATGTTGGACAGAACTGGTCTTCATTTTCACATTGATTGATGCACTGCATTTGTATGATTATGAGTAATAAAGTACTGATAATCATAATAATGCACTGTGCATTATTATGATTATGTGCAGTAATCGATCAGATTAGATTAGAATGCAGCTGAGTTGTGTTGATTGTTGTTGTTTCTAGTCGCTGGTCATTTTGCTGATGCTCTTATAACACATAAATGGACCGTTCTGTCCGTCCGTCGTCTCATGACGTGCATTGGTCTTCTGGGACCTGGCATCTTTCTCCTCTTCTTCAGTTCAGTCAGCAACCTGGCTCTGGCCGTCTTGTGAGTTCATTTCAAGCATTTTGTTGAAACACTCTCGTAAGGTAAGACTGTCTGTAGTTGCTCATTTATTATACTCGTTTACTTTGTTTGGCTCTATCAAACTCCACCACTGCCCACACTCTGGTAGTGCCAGTCCCAAACCTGGAGAAAGGAGGAGGGCGATGCTAAACATCTTTGTTATGACACAGTGTCTTTAAACAGCAGCCAACCTAACTTGGCTCTGGGGATATGATCCAGGCAAGCACAGAGCATATAAGCACAGCGAGTGTTGGATGGGTGACTGTCTTATTAATACCATGCCATCTGGGCCAGCTCAGACTGCCATCCATCTGTATTCGGTAAACAAGCATCAATGCACGTTGGGAGGTTAGTAACTTTAGGCTATTTTATTGGAATTACCTCGGCGGCTTTTGCAAGCTATTCTTCAATACACTCTTTTGCAGAATGCCGGCTGATGGGTGTGAACAGGTGTTTATGTTAACCTTATAACCAACTACGTGTTCTGTGACAACATGACCTGCACATAGTCTATTAATTAAGCAGAAAAGTACTCAAGTAAAATCCTTTCCTGTATCTGTAAATTCTGCTCGGTTGATTAACTTAGGATTTACTATTTGCTTATTCACCGTAGCCAGGGCTGTTAAAGGCTTGGTTTTTTCGTTTAAAAAAAAAAAAACCTCAAATTTTGGTTTTTGGTTTTTACAAATTTCAAAATTATAAATGCCAAAAATGTTGTCTCTTCAACTCTCTTGGCAATTGTCGTATGGTCTTTGTTAACTTCGCTTTTATGGCATTCTACGGTTCTACTGTTCTAGTTAATTTCATTTATATGCGTCTGATTAATTTGAGCGGTATTATGCCATTTTTATGAGTTTTATGATCCGAAATAGGAAAATATAAAAAACAAAAAAAACAAATAAACCAAATAAAACCAAAAAAACAACTTTTCATTTTGAAAAAAGTTTGGTTTTTTGCACCCCTGACCATAGCTGCCTCTCTGTCTTAGTGGACTTGATTTTCTGTATAGTCACCTAATTACGGCTTGGTTTTGATATGCCATCGATTTATGCTTCATGCATTAAACACTGGCGTGATAGAAGTGCTTATTACCTAATAATATAATAATAATCTTGCATTGACCTGGAATGTAAAGTTACTCTACAGGGCCAGGGTTGATAGGTCTTGCAGCTAGTAAAAGTATGGCAGTAGAATTTCAGCTATAGGACATCCTTTCCTTAAGAATTGAGAATGTCATGATTTGATCTTTGCTGCATGTACTGTTTGGCAAAGGATTCTATGTTTTGAGAGTACAAAGCAGTCTATAGAAATTAGTATCGAAAAAATTCATCCACATGTGCATACAGTCGGGATTTCTTTTTGGATGGAATACTTCAGCACTTGGGGACCAGCAAGTGCTATACAGTAATTGGACATGCATTTCAGATTTTGAATTGTGCTTGGAATTATTAGGTTTGTGTCGTTGTCGATGGGTCTGAGTGCCTGCAATTCCTCCGGTCACCTGAGCAATCACGCGGACATTGCCCCAAATCATGCGGGAATCACCTTTGCCATCTCGAACACTTTGGTGAGTGTTTTTCATCCGTAAGACGATTCAGCATGTAGCTGCCATATTGAAACTGGTGTGAAGTCAACCAGTGCTGAAGGAGTAGAGCTTAATGTGTTCTTTCTGATAACTGCTAAAGTTGGTGTTTGTGCCATTCTGCTGGTTAAAGGCACTGAGATTTTGCTAAAAGGTTTGAATTACCAACACACAGATGTTGTTTGCGTGATGTTTGCCCTTTGCTGTACGATACTGTAGGCATAACCCATACAACAACTGGGGAAAATGGTTCATGTTTACTATTAATGATTATGGCCTTGTTCTTTCAAATAGCTAATGGTTAAATTAAGCCGGATCCTGCTGGGTCTGAGATTCGACACCCCAGGTTTGCAACCCGGCATCTGAACTATGAGATCCGCCACCTAAAGGAGGTGACCCATCACCCAAATGTGTTTTTGGTTGCAACTTGCAATGATCGATCATATGCATTATGTATGGTGTTTCACACATTTTATGTTTAGCGAATAGAGAGTATCCGGTATAGATTCTCCAGATAGGCTTAGGTTTTAGAATTGCAAATCTTAGGAGATCTGCCAACTCTGGATGAACATTTTAACCCTGTAAATAGCTACCGGTAATGGTCACTTTTATTTATCTGTCAAGTTTGTTTAATATGTTTTCTTGGGCTGATTTTGAAACGTATGTATGAAGCAATACAGAGATCTGTGTAATGACCTGTTTCTAACCAATGTGTGTTTTTTGCAGGCTACCATTCCTGGCATTATGTGTGGGCCTCTGACAGCAGAGCTTGTCACGCAATCCCACGGACGCTGGTTCCCTGTTTTCATCATAGCGGCTGGGGTTAATTTCGTCGGCGCCGTCATATACCAGAGTCAGAGTGCTGCAAGTCAAGTCCTATAGTGAGCCCTTTAGTCGACGGGAACAAAGAACTCTGTTTTTATGGAAGCAAATATGACAAGCGTTGCACAGCTTCTTCGGAGGAAGTGTGGCTGTCATGTTCTTGGCAAGGGTGTCGTAAAACACCGAGCGGAGAGTTTTATGTCTGTGCTGCAAATCGTGTGGTAGCATCGAAATCGTCGTGCCACTGTAGGCAACATCTATGGTTAATTGAGTCAGTTTGCGGTTTCTTGCCTGCAGCCAACTGACAGTGAGGGCGTAGTGAGTAGCAGGCTGGTGCAATGCTACCAAACTGAAACATTGCTGTATGTTTGTGTTGTCCAAGTTGAAATCCCTGTTTGCAACCCTTAGAGTTGAATTGTGATGTCTTGTGGGGTGCCTTAGTGTGAAAAATTTCTTTATAGTTTTAGTTTCCCTGTAGGTTTGTTTGTCTTCATTCCAAATCTGTCTTTTATTTTCACTGTATCTATTTGTGTCATTTTCGTGTTTTCTGTAAGTTCTGTTTCTTCAGATTATCTACTCTTCTGATGTCTGCTTGCATCAATTGAGTGCGCAAGATCACACTGTGTGATTGATAACTCGATATGTGCTTTTCCTGGGATAATGAAACATTCTGTTAATAAGTAGAAGTTAATGAAATATGTTACAGGGTTATAATATTTTCAACTGAGTAATGTGGTGAATGGTATAGCAGAGAATTGCAGAAATTTATTTCTTCCCTTGCTGTGCTAAATTTTGCATTGTACTTTGTCACTGCACCGTAGAAAAATGATACCTGTACTCGTTCTGTATACATGAAAATTGACAGTTATGTTCTGATCTGTGTACTATAAGGAATCAAGGCTGTAGCAGTGTGCACTTTCAGTAGGTTGCTTTTACTGTACATCATATCGTAGAAAGATAAAGAAAGGGCTGAATACCAGTAAAATACTGTGTTGTGTTTCCATCTGAACAAGTCAAACTTGATGTAGGTTTGTGACAATTTGCTGGATTAATGAATCAAATGCACAAATACACAAATATGTGTCAAACTCATTTCTTTGTGAAGAAGCATAGTGTGATAATGAGAAAACTGTCTGAAACTTTTCTGCAGGTTAGTAACATGCGCAAAGCTTGTACTATTCAGTGACATTACAGATGCTACTAACAAAATTCTGGCCATATAGTTTTTTTGTTAGCCTGTTTCACTACAAGGTTTAATAAATCTGTGGCACATTCTAGGTCTATGCTGCCTGCTTTGTGTAGAAGTTATTTACAGGAAAGTTATTGAAAGTCAGTCTTCTGTGCTGTAAATTACATAAAAAGAATGTCAAAATGTAAATGTGTATCCAATGTACAGAATAAAGTTGTGTCTTTGGCCCTTGCTGAGGCAAGTGCTAAAACAATTGTTTGACTTCAACTGAGTAAAGAATTGTTTTTTTTTTAAATAATCAGCCAATTGATAGGTTTGATTGAGTGAAGGTATAAAAGTTGCTATCACAAATCTGACTTTGGTACTATTTAGGGCCTGATCAATATCAGGATAACTGATGCATGTGACTGGTGGCCTCTAATTTCAATTGGATTAACATAACATAGCATAAAAGGGTTTAAAGTGGTTCAGAAGACATTTATCCTGTGTTAAAACCACTGCAGATTAACCTGAAACATGCTTAATAGCCCAATTTTCCTAGCTTCCTCTTAAAAGATGTGATAGTGCCCACTGAGACAATACTATCATCCAAGCCATTCCACAAGTCTACAACTCGTGCACTGAAGAATTTATGTCATAATTCTTTCGGTTTTTTAAATAATTTATACCCGTGTCCCCGAGTTGCCTCGTTTGGGTCTAATTCAAAGAACATCTCCATGTAGTGATTCTTTTCCAGATTATCACTGGAAAGGAATCGTAGCTTGTAAGATTCTTGTAAGCTTCGATTAGATCTGTGCTCCTTCTCTCCAATGTTTAAAGCATTTCTTACCATATTGTTTATGTGGTGGCCGAGTAGGCCCTACATGTACGCTCTTAGTCTGGACCCAAAAGACCTGACGTGAGTGAGTAAAGCCATGTAATTTCTAAAGCGCTACTCGACATGGTACCACCTTCACGAGCGCTGACCTATAGTGAACCTCTAGAAAAATAATCAGCCATATAACCTATATACATGTATATTCTATTTATTATATGATCCACAAAACAGCAGCAAAACGCTGTAGGTGAAGAATAACAGTTGCAGTATGGCTACTCATAGTTGGGTTAATTAGTCGGAGGCCGCCATAAACAATCGTAAGTTGCGGTCCGGGAAACTAATAGAATGCCCATGTTTCTATATAACATTTTGGGATAAAGTTCATCAAATCATTATTGGGGAGGGTGAAATTGTGTGCCCTTTGTCAAAAGTTGTACAATGGTTCTCGCTGCAGTGGGCATAGACCTCGGAGAACATCATGAAGCTCATTGCCCTGGATAGCTCTGAACCGAACGGCGTCTGCCGCTTGTGCTAACGTTTCAGCCGTCAGAGCATCAGGATATAATTAACCTGAGTCTGTTCGTGAAGCACTCGAAGCGGGTTTTGTCCCTTCCACTCGACCAATCTTGACTAGAGGAAGTGTACGCGTAATCACGAGATTTCTACATAACAGCGTTTAAATAAAATTATGAAGTCGCGGGAACCAGCTTATTCACAAGCATTTAGTCAAAACAAATCGATAGGTGGGGTAAGTGATCAATTAGAATACATTGTTAAAAACATTTGGAAATAAAGGGTATTGAACCTGGGACTATTATTACAGTAATAATAATCCCAGATTGAACCAAAGATCTTAGCGAGAACTTAAAGTAGATTTAGGGGTCGTCCATTAATTATGTCAACAAAATAGGGGAGGGGTTTGGAAAGTTTGACAACAAATATAAATATACCTGAATATAGGCATAAACTTATAGTTTTTAATTTCATTACTTTCATTATCTCATGTAAACAAGTTGCGGTATGTCAACTTTGTATCTTAATAATAAACGAAATCTACAGTTGTTGACAAGGGGGGAGAGGGGTTCGGTAAAAGTTGACGTCAACAAATTTTTTCCGGTAATCCCGTAGTTTAGGTTGCTAAATTATTTGAATGTCTTCAATGCCGAACTTGACGTTGGTAAGTAAGCACTCTACCGATGTCCATTATAACTATCATCAATCCCGCTTCCATTTCATGAAGAATTATTTTTAATCAATCCAGCTTCCATTTAATGAAAAAATGACCTAACTTCTATTTAACCAGAAAAATATTTGGCAAGCTTATAGAATCGGGGACCTAAAAGTATATTGCGTATATTTACGGAACTTACGCCAGGATTCGTCTTATACGAGACTTACACGACATATTTAGGCATGTTGCCATTGGACGCGCTCTGATTGGCCGATTTAAATGGAACATGGAGTATACATAACCGCGACCAGCCGACCACACAAACGGCCCTTTTCAGGGCTACCAAAAGCACACAAAGGGATCATAGACATCATACATTTAAGGGATACGACGAAATACGTGTCGCGTTTGTGCTGTGTTCTTAGCCATAGTGTAAATGACAATAGATGAGTTTCTAATTCTCATTTAAATTGGATAGCAGATGAACTTTGACGGATTGTAGGTGGGAGACTGTTCCATTACGCCAATTCTTGAGTTTCATTCGAAAACATGGCTAACATAACCCTTACTCTGACCCTAAACGACCCTCACGACGCGTAACAACGACACATGATTCTAAAACTTTAGGTAAAATAAACTTTACGTCGTGAGGGTCGGTTAGGGTCAGGGTTAGGGTTAGTGTTGTCATAGTTAACGTCAAATAAAACTTTACGTCGTGAGGGTCGGTTAGGGTCAGGGTTAGTGTTGTCATAGTTAACGTCAAATAAAACTTTACGTCGTGAGGGTCGGTTAGGGTCAGGGTTAGGGTTAGTGTTGTCATTAGAAGACAGATAAACGCTACGACGCTGCGTCTTATGAAACAGATACCTCTACCTATTTATAGTCCGCGTTCATTTTAGGCCATCACCTTGTCACCTTGTGCTGTCGATTCGCTGAATCCTAGCGACTGCCATAGTCAGCCTTCTCCATGTGTTCCGATCTCTCGTCGCCTCTCTCAGTTCCGGAAGATTCATCCTCATTGTCTCGTGTATCTCCTCCATCCATCTCTTTCTTGGTCGTCCTCTTCCTCGTCTTCCCTCCCCACACGCCAGCATCATCTCCTTTTCCATGCCGTCCGCACGCATCACATGGCCAAAGTACATCATTTTCTGTCTCGCCGCTCTTTGCCTCAGTGTCATTTGTCCTCTTAGGTGTCCTATCTCTTCCAGTATATGTTCATTTGTTATCTTCTCAGTCCAGGAGACCCTCAGCATTCTCCTCCAAATCCACATTTCACATGCATCGATTTTCTTCTCTAGTGCTTTGGTTTTTGTCCATGTCTCGCACCCGTACAGCACCACTGGTATTATCATTGCTTTTACAATTCTTGTTTTCGTTTCTAGGCTCACCGCTTTATCTTTCCATATCTTTTCCAGTCCCTGCATTGCTCCTTTTCCCAGAGTAATTCTTCGTCGTATCTCTCTCTCGCATCCCCCCTCCCTATCTATCGTAGCTCCCAGAAAACAGAAGCTCGACACCACCTCAATCTCTTCTCCATCCACTTCGAAGCTTCTCCAACTCTCTGTGGTCATGACTTTAGTCTTTTTTATGTTGAAATACAGTCCTGCTTTCTCACTTTCAAGCCTTAATTTCCTGATGTTGTTTTTCAGTGTTTCTTTTTTCCCAGCCAACAATGTTGTGTCATCCGCATACCTTAAGTTGTTCACAACCTTTCCTGCTATCCTCACTCCTTCTGCCTCATCATCAAATCCTGCCTCTCTCATTATCCTTTCTGCGTATAGAATGAACAGGTACGGTGATAGTATACAACCCTGTCTGACTCCCTTCTTTATTTGGAAGCTTGCTGTTTCTCCGTGTTCCGTTCTCACCACTGCTATCTGGTTGGAATATAAGTTCTTGAGGAGAGTTATCAGATGCATAGGTATGCCCATTTCTCTCAAAGTCTTCCACATCAGGTCGTGGTTTACACAGTCAAATGCCTTGCTGTAATCTATAAAACATAAGTGGACCTCTTGGCCATATTCCCTCTGTCTTTCCATAATCCATCTCAGGTTTGCAATATGATCTCTTGTACCCCTCCCTTTCCTGAAGCCTGCTTGGCTTTTCGGCAATTCTCTCTCTATCCTGCTCTCCATTCTTTTGTGTATTATCTTGAGGAGTATCTTGCTTGTATGTGAGATCAGCGCTATAGTTCTGTAGTTCTCGCAGTCCCTCGCATCTCCTTTTTTGAAGATGGGTATGAATATCGATTTACCCCAGTCTTTCGGCCATTCTTCTGTTTCCCATATTAGGTTGCACAAAGTTGTTATCTCCTTTGTTATTCCATCGCCGGCCGCTTTGATCAGTTCAATAGGTATTTCATCTGCACCTGGTGTCTTGTTATCACTTATTTGCGTGATTGCCCATTCTACCTCCGCCTCCATAATCCCCGGTTCTTTTTCGTAGCTCACTGTGGTCGTCTCTTCTCCCCTAGTCTCTTCATCGTCAGTGTTATAGAGAGCTTCCGTATATTCTCTCCATCTATTCTTTATCTCCTCCCCATCTCCTATTATTCCTCCGTTTCCGTTTTTTAGTGAGCCGTTTCGTGGTGTAAACTTGCCAGTTATTTTCCTCATCATCGCGAACATCTCTCTGGTTCTTCCCTTTTTTCCCTCTTCCTCCATTTCCTTGCATCTCTCATTTAGGTATTTGTCCTTGTCTTTCCTTGCCTGTTTTTGGAATTTTCCATTTAAAACCCTCACCTGATCTCTATTCCCCGCTGCTCTCGCCCCTCTCCTTTCTTCCGCAATTTTGATTGCCTCCCCAGTTAGCCATGGTGATATCTTCTTTCTCTCCCTCCTGGGGACATGGGTGTTTGCTTCCTCGTGCACCACCTTCTTCATCTCTTCCCACAAGTCGTCAGCATTTATCGATTCGTCCAGATGTAATGCCTCAAATCTGTTCTTTATTTCTGCTCTATACTCTGGTATGATCCCTTTACATTCGTATCTGATTAGGCGTTCCCCTCTTTTAAGTCTCTTGAGTTTCAACTTAAGAATTGCCACCAACAGTTCATGGTCCGATCCACAGTCTGCCCCCGGTCTCGTTTGTACATCTCTCACCGTGCTCTTCCATCTCTTCTTTATCAATATATAGTCTATCTGGTTTCTGTGTTTTCCGTCTGGTGAAGTCCATGTGTACAGTCTTCTCTTTGTCTTCTCAAAACATGTATTCATGATACTCAGTTCGTTTGTTTCGCAGAAGTCAATGAGTCTTTCTCCTGCTTCATTTCGTTCACCCAACCCATATCTTCCGTGCGATGCTTCTATCTTGTCTGATCTCCCCACTTTTGCGTTGAAATCTCCCATAATCACCAAGACATCACCTTTCGGCACGTTGTCGATCTTTCCCTGTAGTTCAGTGTAAAATCTTTCACGAATCTCCTCCTCTGCCGTAGACGTTGGTGCATACACCTGAATGACGGTAGTGTTCACCTTCTTGCCCCTGAACCTTACGCTTAGGATTCGATCGTTGACCGTATCGTAGCCCATTATTGCCGCAGCACTCCTCTTGTCGCAGATCATCGCCACTCCATTTCTTCTTCCCTCGTTTGGTCCTGACATCACTACCCTGTATTCTCCAGAGTTGAAATGTCCCTTTCCCTGCCATCTCGTCTCACTCAGTCCCAGCACCTCCAGCCCCACCCTTTCCATCTCCATCTTGATCACCTCCAGTTTCCCGGTCTGCATGCTCCTCACGTTCCATGTTCCCAGCCTCCACTGGGTTCCACAGCTCAGGTTGATCCTGTGTTCATCGGCTGAATCCGTTACCGCACCTCCTTTCGGTTTTAGTGCAGTCGCTTCATGACGTCGTTTCTTCACCAGGTCATCCTTCCGCTCTTTCCCAGTAGTCTTGAAATCGCTGTCTGGCCTGGGTGTCTCACCATCGGCGATTATCGTTTTTTCATAGTTTGTGCTTTCCATGACAGTTTTCTTGGCAAAAGTACAGAGGTGGTTTGCCATTGCCTTCCTCTGGTTTTGCCTGCCGTACCCGTTCGTTCGTTTTAGGCCATAGCCCTCGTTAATTTTACGTCATAGCCCGCCTTTATTTTAGGTCAACCAATCTCCGAGCGCCCTCGTTTTCTTGCAGCCAATGGCAACATCCCTAAATATGCTGCGTGCGGCCAATGGCAACATGCCTTAATATGCTGCGTATAACACGAAATGTTGCGGTATATCGGAAAATTTAGGTCCCCGATTCTATAAGTTTGCCAAATATTTTTCATCAATGGAACTTTTATTTAGGCAAAGAACTTTTCTCATGGGTCCAGCTTCTACTTAAGGCAACAATTATTTTCATCATTCCAGCTTCTATTGCATCAGAAACTTAGTTTCATCAATCCAGCTTCTATTTACGATAAAAATTATTTAGATCAATCCAACTTCTATTTAAAGACAGAAATGGTTTCATCAATCCCACTTCGAGTTAGCCAATTTTTTCCCTCAATCCAGCTTCCATTTTAATTTTACGATATAAAATAATTTAGCAACCTAAACTACGGGTTTACCAAGCTTTTACCTTTTTTTCCAATGAATCAACACAGACCCTTCAAAATGGTAGCGAAAACTTTAAGTAATGTTAAAATGTATAAAGTGCTTAATGTTTAATACTACTAAAAGCTGGTAATAAACTAAACTCATATATTTGGAAATTCGAGATTGCATTTTTGAGTGTAAAACAATTTGAAAAAATGATTCTACATGTATTGAGCCATTGTGTTTCTTTTTTGTAGGGGGTTCTGGGATTGTTGACATAATTTTTAGGGGGTCCGTCAATGTTTGACAGTTGTTGACAAGGGGAGGGGGTCAAAAACTACCTAAAATTTGTTGACATAATTAATGGACGACCTCTTACGTCGAAGCGAAATGACGAACATCGACTTCTACTACTTGAGTAGGGAACCAGCGTCATGGCGTCCGTGATGGACTTTCGTCGTCTTCTCAGAGTTTAAAGTTCGGGTAGATAATATTAATTAAATAAAATGAACACAAACTGAGAGGCATCCCCTTGTGTAGCTGAAAGGACAGACAGACAGGTAGACGGACAAATAGAATGCGTGGTGCAGCGTAGTGTAATCGACAAAGATGGCTCGGAGCGCAGAAAAGACCGCTGCATGTATTGTAGGGTTGATATTTGGGGTAGGGTTGTTACTGCGATGGGTAAGAAGAGGAAGACGCAAGAGAGAAATGACTCGCTTACGTAAAATTAAACAGAAGGAACGACAGGTTGCGCTGGAAAACATGGAACAGTTGGCCAAATCGTCTCAGCAGGTAACGAATCTGAGTTTTTCTATAAGACATTCCCTAAGCCTAGTTCATACGGTAGGCCTAGTGGTTATACAGTGCTGGACTGTCAACAGAGGCAAAGGTTCAAGTAGTACAGAAAATTAGCAAAACTGTTTGTTCCACTTGCATCCTCTGGCGAACAAAGCTACTATATATAGATACACAGTCGGTGGGACCGTGGAAAGGTCATGACCATTACCCAAATTTGATTTCCATCGCTTCCTTCCTTCTCTCTGAGTCTCTGTCCCCCATTTCCCTTCCGTTGTACACATTTTGGCTTTGTGAATAAGAACAAACTATGTTATTCGGCTATGCCACTCATGTCACCTGATAAGTTAGCAAGTATGATTTCAAGTATATTAGGCACTGTGCCTAGATAGAGAAGCATTAATTTTCACTTATTAATTGAAGGGTGGTTATACCATGCTCATTAGGCTATGGGTTATAGACAATGGTGAGCTAAAGTGTCCATTGTTGCTAATTTCTGTTTAACAAAAGTCACACCCAAAAATTCGTCAGTTCCTAAAAATAGCAGCCTTGTTTGGGTGCAGTTAAAACATGTCTAAGGCAGGCTTCTTATGCAGAGGCTAAGAAAGTTAAGTTGCTAACTGCTTTATATGCATAAATGCTGTTCAGCATTAGTTCATAGTAACTGTTCTTCTTTTTATCTTGCAGATGGATGCCAGTTTTGTCAAAAATATAACTGATTTGGACATCGGTAAACTTTTAGAACAGCTACAGAAGGGACAACTGACTGCTTTAGAAGTTCTTAGGGCATATCAGATCAAGGTAGGCCTAAATATCTATTGTTTTCAGAAACCTGTTCTCCAAGAATTGTCTGCTGTTGCATGTTTACATTACATTCAACATTAGTTGTAAGTTGTAACTGAAGCATAAGTCATTAGGTTCTTAAATTCTTAATAATGGCTTCTACTGGCTTTGAATAAAAGCAAGTACAGACTGTACAGTTGTTTATTCAAGTGCCCTGTTGTGTGTGTAATGGCAATTAGAGGGGCTTTTAAATGCCCTTTGTTTATTTTATTCATCATTGACATTGTCATCATCACCATGTAATATAACCAGTCATCACCATCTTCATTATCAAGATCAGCTTCATCCACTGTCATCATTTCTTTTGAAACTATGTAAGTGTTTATTTATTTAATTTTACTTAACTATAGGTTTATTTTATTTTAGGCAGTTGAAGTTCACAAGAAAACCAATTGTCTTGTTGAGCCAATTGTGGAGGCCGAGGTAAGACAATTCTGCATGTGCGTGTCAGATTAACATCTGTCTAAAAGTTGTAAAATAATGTTTTTACATTATTTTACAAATTTTGAAAGACTTACAACTGACATTGGAGCATTGGTTATAGTTATTTCATGGTTATAGTTTGTCATAGAGAAAGTTTGTCATTGTTAAGGTATCTGTAAAAGCTCAAATAAAACATATCGATGATCTATTTCAGAGTAGGCTGGATCACAATCTCTAAATCTTTGATTCAAGTAGAATAAAATGAACTAAGATAACTTGCCTTTCCGTAGATATTAGTTCTCATCTTCACTGTAAACCCAGGAGGTTAAAAGATACCAGTTGGAAATTGGAGAAGGTATGAATGTACAAAACAGGTACAAGTTAAATATCATGTCAAGTAGAGTATTTAGGCCTTTTGGCTTTGGCCTTGTGCATTGAGGGGTTCGATGGGAGGTGGTGGTTACACCACTTATTCTATGTGGGAAGTTTCCAATTTGTTGTAATTCATTGCATGTAAACTGACCTTCTAAATTTTTGAAGTTGCAAGCTTGTTTACACTGGGCAGAACTGAAATAAACAGACAGTTAAAATCACCTGGAAAGTTATTCTTTGTGGTAAGATGGAGAACACACCATGAACTGTATTCTGAAATGGAACCTTAAGTTAAAGTTTGAATGTTCCGTCAAAGTTTGAAAGTTCCATCATAAATTGTGCATCTGTTAATAACTGAAATAAGTTGATGCATCCTTGCAAAATGTGCAGATATGTTTAAGACCTGTCATCTTTGAAAAATGTGATGTGATAAAGTTTCATGAATGACCTTCGCTTATGCTAACGTGTACTGTTTTTTGAAGGAATGGGCTCGCGAATTGGACCAAAGGGAACATCGAGGTCCACTTCATGGGCTGCCGATCAGTGTCAAGGATTGTATTGCCATTAAGGTCAGGAACAGTTATTAAGAAATTCCATTCAACAGGAATTTTAACAAAATTTTACATATTGTAAGCCTATAGTATATGTTGACGACCATCCAAAAATTTCAATTATTTGGGCTTTGAATCATTAACTCGCCTGAATTGTAGCATGGCATTCACTGGAGGAAAGACCATCTTTGATTTTCTTATGTGTAATCGAGCTGTTGGTATTGCGATATAGTATCGCTGTAACTTGGAAGTTCCCTTAGGCGCCCCGACTGCTTGATCATCGCACTGACAGTGTATGGTCATTATAGCTGAGTTAACTAGAGGGCACAACCCGGCACAAGTGTAGCAGCAACTGTGAAACATGGTATAATTATAATGCATTTTGTAATGCTGATAATACAAAACCTGCCATTAATTTCACATCTGATTTGAAACTTCATGTTTAATGCTTTGTTCTTGCTGAAATATTGTGCAGGGCTTATGACAGTACAGTGGGATGTTCAAAGTGGATTCATCAGCCATTTGCCGAGGACAGTGTCCTTATCCAGGTTAATTACTTAATTTCATTAAACTAATCGTCATAATCGTAATCTGTGCTAATACAACCTGCCAATACACCTATGAAAGTCTGAAAGTTCATTTTTTAATGTTTGTTCTTGCTGAACTATTGTGCAGGGTTATGACAGTACGGTAGGATGTTCCATCAGCCATTTGTCGAGGACAGTGTCATCCAGGTTCATTTATTAACTACTTCTGGTAATACTTAGTAATGTTTGTTCATTGTTCAGTTACGATTATTAGATCTGTGTCATCTGTGCTCATATGAAATAATTTCCGCTGAAAGATGAAACTAGTGTTGCTGCAGTGCTTCCTAACATCAGTTAGCTGAAGGCAATTAAGGGCATGTATCATGATGTAAATTGGTAATGGTAATGGTTAAGGCAAATTTATATAGTGCCACTTCAAAAGAAACCCATCAGAGGCACTCTTGACATAACACAGTGAAGCCACAATTGAATAAAATGGTCTTCAAGCTTTTGTGGAAAAGATGCAAAGAGAGGCTGAGAAATTCATTTTGCAGGTTGTTAGGCAGCTTGTTCCAACCCATGTGGCAATATAATTCTTGTCATGTGACATTACTGACATTGGATTAAAACGCAGTTCTAAGTTTGTAATTTTATTTTGTTCCAGTCACTTTCCTGAGCTATATTAGGTCAGTTGCTTTAAGGTGAATAGCTGTAACATGCTTGTTTACATCCATCAATAGATGCACGCATTCTAAACTGTTTTTGAAAAGTGTGGCCAAGAGTTTGAAAGATTTTCTCGCTGAAGCACGTGGAACCCGTCAATTAAATGATTGAACATCATATTATTAGGCCTACTGTTTTATCAACCAGTGTAACGTTCTAACTTTATTAAGCGATTAATCAAGCAATTAAGGTGGAATCTATAGATTAGGTTTATAGCAAAGTCAAATAACCATTACTACTGCTGTAACAATTAGGTGATTGCATGACAGACTTGCATTACTCTATGTTACGCTGATTATATTTAGGTCCTGAAGAAGCAAGGTGCCATTCCTTTTGTTAAAACAAACATTCCTCAGACAATGATGAGGTAACTTTTATTCGGTGAGGATGCGAAATGTTGTTTATTGAATTTTCACATGGAACTGATGAAATTCTATAAATCCATGAATGCTATTTAGGCTACAATTGGGTAAGTGGAAAGAATAAGGAAGAGTTTAGTTGACTTAAAACTTGAGCCAATATTGTAAGGTAATGCAAAGATTAAATTTTAAATGCCTGTGCCAGTGTTCCTGTAGTGAACAATTTAGAAAGGCTCCCAGTACATAAATGACCTCTTAGACAGTGGTATAAGCCACTTTGCAGTCAACTCACTTAATGTGGATTGGATAAAGGTAGAAGATGTGTTACAGAACTACCATAGTTCAGATGTAAAACACATGTGGAAACTTGCTTTCTGAAACTTGAATAGTTGAGTTATAAATAGTACTTCAAAAAGACAAGATGATAATATTGAATTTCCGGAACCCAGCAGTGAAAGGAACACAGCTTAGCACAAGTCACAATACATTTTAATTAAGTTACAATTTACTTTACCGCTTCATGTGTCTTCATTGCCTTGCAGTTGGGAGACATCCAATCCAATCTTTGGATTAACAGTCAATCCACTTGATCACAGTAGAACTGCGGGTGGCTCTTCTGGTGGAGAGGGAGCACTTATAGCTGGTGGAGGGTCACTGTGTGGCATTGGCACTGATCTTCGAGGCAGCATCCGTATTCCTGGGGCCTTTTGCGGAGTACCAGCATTTAAACCAACTGCCCTTCGAGTTAGGTAAGTAGAAATGTTTCCAGTTGTTGAAATCCAACATTTCACTTTGTTTCCAGTACCTTTACAGACCTCAGGTAATCAGTTTTCAAAGGTAAGCTCTTGGGATTGAAGAATCTTTTTGCTTGAAACACAGGCTATTCGAAAAACGTGACTTACAGTTACTCCTCAAAGCGAGTTACGGATTTTCTGCATAGCAATAGGGATAAAGTGTTTTGAGATAGGTCACTAAGGAGAAGAAGTTGGTGACATGTTCTTCAATGCATCATCGTTACTCATTTGTGGATATTTTGATATGATTGCCCACTTAGCTGGTCACATTTTTACTCATTCGTTTGGTCACTAAGTTGTATTATATCTTAATTGCAGCAAAAGAGGGAGACGTGACATTTTGCCAGGAAAGAGCAGTGAGTGAAAATAGTTTGAAATCGAAAATGCTGTAAGACATAAACACATTTAAATAGAAAATAGTTTGAAACTAAATCTTTTTTAATTGAAAATACTTTGAAATTGAATATACTGTGAAATTGAAAATGCTCACATGTCAAATATACCTGTACTTAGAATTGAATATACTTTAAAATTGAAAATACTCAGAAATTAAATAGACTTATACTTGGAAATAAAGTGTGCATTGAGATTAAAGCTACTTTATGAAATATACATGTACTTGGATATTGAAGTTGAAATGGCAAATACTCTAAAATTTAAAACACTCTGACAGAATATACCGGTAATATGAAATTAAAAATACTTTCATGTTCACTTGCAGTTTTGACTTCGTGGGGTCCACTGGCTCAAAGTGTGGATGGACTGATTGCCTTCATGATGGCTGTTCTGGTTCCAGAAATGTATGAACTGGATCCTAGCATTCCTGTGATGCCATTCAGGAAAGAGGTGCAAGCTTCACACTTCATTAGAACTTGAATTTCGATGCAAAATATAGATAAACTAAATTCAATTTTGTAATATTGGGTGTTGCATGCCTTTGGTGCACATGTTAATTTTGAAGTCCAGATCTCGGTTTTCTTTAATCAAGTTGTTGAAGATATGAGTCTTGCTTCAATGTAAATGTCTGAATTTCATAAAGAGAGTATTGTCATTTTAAACTTGTATTGTACAGCATCAGTAAGATGCAACCATGTTTTAACTGACACTTTCTGTGGCACTGTAAGGCTGTGTACAAGCTGGTTTCAGTTTACTCATCTATGTTTCTTAATTGTTATTTCCAATATCAAGGAACCTTTGTTTTGAATGTTATTTGGAGAAATATAACTGCTGGTAAATGTCAATTCATAATGGTATTTATAAGAAATGCATCTATTTTGATATTTTCTGAATTTGTTAATGTGAATTTGTTTATGAACAAATTATGTTCAATTAACTTTGCACATATGACAGTTTATTTAAAAAAATTACAAATCTGAATATAATTACAGAAATGTGGATTAAATTTCATTTTGTTGGAAGATTCGTGTATAGAAATGTTCTTTTAAAACCTGAATAAGTTTAAATATATTTCATATAGTATGCATTTATGGAAATATATTCAGACTTTTTTAATTAATTAGGTTCTGAATGATAAACGAAACCTAAGACTAGGATATTTTTTCTTCAACGGAGTGTTTGAAGTGGTACCAGCCGTAACGCGTGCAGTTGAAGAGGCCAAGAACATACTAGAAGCTTCTGGATATGAGGTAGAACAGTTTATCCAATGAATTCTTACATATTAAAGGACTCAGACAATTAACATTGTCTGTGACCCATTTGGTACAATTAGAACAAGTGACAAATAATGCAAGCACTATATTGTGAATTACCTATGTGAGACCAAGGTAATTTCTTTGAACTTGGACGAAAGTATTTTTAATTTCATATTATATTCTGTCAGAGTGTTTTCAATTTTAGAGTATTTGCCATTTCAACTTCAATTTCCAAGTACATGTCAGGGTTGTTGCTGACAGGGAGCAAGAGTAGATTTTTCCCAGAAGCGGCATTTTTCCAAACTGCCACACAGGTGATCTGTACAGGATAGGCTAGTTAGGATAAGTTAGGATAAGCTCCTCTGCCTCCTGTCGGGCAACCGGATTTGGTTCTTCACTGGGCATCTCTGGACACGACACAGCATTTGCAAATAAGCTCTGGCCTTGTGCTTAGCTGTAGACAATCACTTTAGAAATTTGTAGATTACGATTACGATAACTGTATTAATTTTAACTGATATTTTAATTTTCTATTTCAGGACTGCCAAGCAGTCCTCTAATTATTAATTTGTATTACCTAATCAGTAACTTCTATTGTGCCGGTGTCTAATAAACAAGGCATCTACTGATGGAGTGATGGCACTGCAAGACCAAGTCACATAATCAGGTCAGCATGCAAATTAATAGTTCGCTAAGGTCACCATTGTTTTTTGGGTTATTCACTAGGAAAGTAGTTCATGAAACAGAAGTTTCAAATGGTTTGGATTTTATTCTTGTAGCTTGTGCCATGGAATTCACTTTTGAATGAAGAACAGAACAGTCTATGGTTCCAGTGCTTTATGGCAGATGGTGGAAAAGATATTTTTGATATTCTGTAAGACATTCCATCCGGAAAATGGATTGATTGCCAAGTGCTTGCAAGATGCATGGATTGATGGGAAGGTGATTTGGACGCATACTGCACTGTAGGGATGGCAGGTGCCTTGATGTCTGGCTGCACTGATGAATAATTTGGATGGTGGATGAATTGATGCTCAGCTGACGTGATGAATTAATGGAATGGTGACTGCTTTGATGAATGGATGCTTTGATAAAATGTGGACTGACGAATGGTAGGTTAATGTACTTGACACACCGTTCATTTTTAGTTCTAATGTATCATTTACAATACCAGAACATGCATATGTTCTGGTAATAATTTCTAAGCAATAAACTGAAATGTTGTTTCACCTCTGCACAGATGTGGGTATAATTGTTTAATTTGACCAAGACATAATGAAGACCACTGGAGATAAAGCAAATTGGTTACAGAAATTTTGTGGTTAATTAAAAACAGAGGAGAAAATTTAGACATCTGACAGATGCAGATGAACCAATGCAAGCCAGAAATTAAACTAAGATGGAATATTTAAGTGAAACAGGCTTTGAATACCATAACTAGTAATTGTTAATTTTGCTCTGTCTCTTTTTCAGGGAGTTTGATGAAGTTGACGATGCAGTGCATTATATAAAATTGTTTTCGTCTCTTCCGATATGGATTAGAAAATTGATGGTCGTTCTTCTGAAGCCATTCGTGAGTTCTTCAGTTAGATTTAATTACAGATCTATATACTGCACATACACTTCGTGCCTTCTCAGTGGTTGGGCCGACCATCTGGAATAATCTTCCTTCAGATCTGCGTGTTCTTCTATCTGGAGACGATATAAATGTTTCCAATAACTAATTCTTTAACCTAGTGTGTAACTGAACTCAGTAGAGGGCTTATTAACGGAGACTCTGCATACACCTGCACAGATTTACAAGAATTTGAAAACTGTTCTCTATCGCCGTAGTTGGGCTGGGAGCGCCTCTGAGTAGGTTATCTTGGAGGGGCGCTATATAAGTCCTCTGAATGAATGAATGAATACACAGTTACACTTACACGCGTAAGGTAAGGTAAGATACCCGGTACTCGTTTATTACCTTATATGCCTCTACCCTTTGTCCCCTTAGCACACACTTTCGACGCAAGGTCATAAAATTATCTTTTCAGTGTTGTGCCGCCTTCCACTCGGAGTAACCTTTCTTCAGATCTGCACATTCTTTTAATCTGGATTGAACTCTGCATACAGCTTTTACAACATTCGAACACTATTCTCTTTTGCCAAGTAGGTAGACTCTCTTG
Source organism: Aporrectodea caliginosa (assembly GCA_020284085.1). Taxonomy (NCBI): domain Eukaryota; kingdom Metazoa; phylum Annelida; class Clitellata; order Crassiclitellata; family Lumbricidae; genus Aporrectodea; species Aporrectodea caliginosa. Next base: position 1,009,206 of record JACEVL010000382.1, on the reverse strand, counting down.
GAGATACACTATATAAGTGCTCCGATTGAATGAATAAATGAATGAATCAGTCAGTCAATCAGATAATATCCTGAGAAGAAAAGTTCTGGGATTGAAGTATTTTTATAGTTTGATGCACAAATTGGAGCATGTAGAAGAAATTGGCTTATTTATTTATCTTTTCTGAAGAAATTAATCATTTGTGTATTTTTTTAAAATTTATATAGCATCACATTGTGATGGTGTAGTAACTTATCGATTGTGCTGGATTCATGAATAAATAAGCTGGTGCCCTGTGCTTAGCTTATAAGTGTCACTTAAGAAATTTAGAGATTACATTAAAAATGGTGTTTCTTAGTCTTGATGTTACACTTCCTTGCGCACAGCAACTGTCGTGGGGAAACTGAAACTAGACAAAACACTAATGCCTCAGAGTGCACATTCTCTGTTCATATCATATTCACATCCAGAAGTTTACAAAGGAGGTTGTTGTTGATCTCCTGTGATTGTTAATCCATAATTAATTGAAACTTTTAGCAGATTAATAGCTTAGCTCTAATAAATGTTAATTGGTATTATATTTCATGTGTAACATGTAGAAACCTGGCTTCAGTTCAAAGCTGAGACTGTCATGTGGATTTGAGTAAGTGCATCAGACCACCTGTGTATCTATTTTAGTCTTTTTAACCATTTCAATTAAACCAGGAAATCCATTAGGTTTCTTCTAAAACTTAGCATATTTGCTATTTAGCCAGGAACACTTTTCAGTAGATATCTTGAAATGTTGCTCTGTAAGTCTTGTGATTAATGTAGGTGTTGTATTCTAGAAATTTTCGATAATTATGCAGTATGATTGAAAAGATAGACGATGGTGGTGATAATGATGATTATAATAATGATGGTGATGACAGTTGATAATCACCATTTTTATTGATCCTTATCATCTTTGTGATGTATTTCATTTCTGGCTTGTTTGTTTGTCTGAGAAATTGTGAAACAGGATGAAATTGATCGTCTTTTGAGTGATTTTTTACTGAATTTTGTCTTTCCTTTGCAGCAACGTTTCAGGGCTTTGGAAACTTAACAAGGAGTTAAAGGTAGAATTTCATTTGTGTGCTATAGCTATCAAACCTCTTTCACTGCTTTAAGTTTTCCTTTTTTAATTTTCATAATTATAACTTCTATCTCGTCATTGCATTTATAATGTTCAGACAGCTCTTTGAAAGGTTCAGTCATTATAATAATAATAATTATTATTATTATTATTATAATTATTATTATTAATGTGATCACTAATAATATTATTATTATCTATATTACGTAATGTAATGGTTATTATTATTATAGTGTGAAGATTTATAAGGCACAATTTAATATAAAAGAAGAGCAGTCCCTTAAGCTACTGAGGCAGCCATGGGTAAGAACTAAGAAGTGTTAGTGACTTCATTTCTTAGCCTTGGCTTATGAGGGTGGGTGGCCAATCCTCACCGTCTCATCTTCCCACTGACAGTTTACGGTCAGTGTACTTATTATAGATGAGTTGGCTAGGGGTGCTGGTGGGACAGAAATCTCAAACCAAATTTCTGCCCTAGCGGTATTTGAACCCCCGACCTCTCGATTGACTGTCCAGCGCGCTAACCACTACACTATCGAGCACGCTAACCACTACACTATCGAGCACCCCCTTTAAGATAACTTAAACCACAAATGTGCTACTAAACTGGAAATACGCTAGCTACATTATATTACAAAATTGAAGTGCTTGGCGAATAAGAAGGTTACATTACAGAATTGGGATTCTAACCCCAGTGACATTACTCCACAGGATCAACATACCATCCATACTGATTGTGCATGACAGTTGTGTGTAACTTTGTCACAGAGTTTTCAGATGGCAGTTATTGACAGTTGGCAGAAACTGAAGCTTGATGGGGTACTATGTCCAGCATTTGACTGTCCAGCTGTTTCAACAGGTCTTGCCAAACAACTTCCAGGTAAGCAAATCCTATATGATCTCTATTATTGCCATCTCATTCTATGCATCTGTAGAGGAAGCTGGGTCTTAAAGAGGTCACATTCCGAAAGAGAATTCATGTTAAAATAAAGCAAATGTGTTTTAAATTGAAGTTGTGTGTTTTATCGTGTTGGCTGTCTTTTTGTGAGGATTACTGCGCTCTTTCTGAGTGCAAAATTCAATAATTTTCATCATCATCATCTATGGCAAGCTCCTCTCAGAAGCACTGCCATGTCCATGACGTTTAGCCAGCCATCTTGATTCTGGGTTATTTTCCAGACCTTGTAGCCCAAATTGCAGTGGATTTTTGGTCAGCTCCACTGTCCAGTGTCTTCTATATTTGTAAGTATTTGAACCCCCAACCTCTCGATTGACTGTCCAGCATGTTTATCATTACAATATCGAGCACCCCCTCTAATATAACCTAAACCACTTGTCAATGCGTGGCGAGGGAGTCCAGCAGATCTTTTCCAACCCTGGTATGGTCCTGTTCACCTTGTGACACCTTAATTGTTTTCTCTTAAATATATTAAAAAGGCGGTGTTCAGTAGATATATACGGAAGCATCTTGGTTTGGAGTAATTTATCAGTATATTGGATTTCTTCTTCTGTTGCAGGCATTTCCAGTTACTTTGAGCTCTTCAATCTTGTCGAGTTTCCAGCTGGATGCATTCCAGTGTCTGTTGTGACATCAGAAGATGTGTCTGCAATGCTAGATCACTATCCCACTCTTTCTGCTTCGTCAGAAATTCACAAGCTACTCAAGAAAGTAAGATCTTGAACCAGCAGGTCGTTGAAGCATTATTTTGGGACAGGGTGTGGAGAATTTATCCCAAACATCAGAAAGCTTCTCTATTTGTAAGGCAAAGTTTGGAACTTCCCCCACTGGCTGAAACATCATGCATTGGGTTATATTTCTCTGCCAGTAATACAGGTTCCTGCCTCATTGCTTCAAACCTGCCAAGTATATCTACTGTATGTTTTGTGGATTTTCATATTGTGCAGGACCGTTCATTAGGCATAAAATGTTGTGGTCTCAATTCAGACTGTAGGCAATATTGGTAAAGCTTCATAAAATGAGCCATAACAATCCATGTTGAGGAATGTGTGTAGCTACTTTGACAGGATTTTATAAGAGCTGCATAAATACCAGTTACCTGATACCTGATATTAACCTCTATCGTACCTATGGTACGGTATTTGTGGGGCGCGGTGGTGTAGGGGTATGTTCGGTGCCTTGCAGCCGGAGGGTTGCGGGTTCGAATCCACCTCAAGCCGCTGAACTTTTAGTTAGGGACCCTGGGCAAGTCCTTTGGTGTCAATTGCTCATGCGCTTCGGCGTGGAACTCCGATTCAGTGTCCGCTTTGCTGTAGTCGGGAGCGCCTCTGAGTAGAAATCTTGAAGGGGCGCTATAACAAGTGCTCATACATACATAAAATTCATTTAATGGAATAGCATTTACGGTAATTGTGTTCTCTAGGACTTGAAGGGAGCCATTGGTCTTCCAGTGGCTGTTCAGGTGGCAACATTGCCCTATCAGGACGAACTCTGTCTCAGAATCATGAAGGATTTGGAGAATGGTGTGAAGCAAAAACTGCAAGCACAGTGATCAAGTCTAGTCATCCAGTTATCAAAGGGTTACCCCAGAAGCCCAAACAGTCTGCCTGTCTGGTTTGCCGACCTCTGTCTTTTCCTTATTGATTTGGTCTTCACTGTTGAACGTGTGTGTAATAGCTCACCAGTGGTGATGTTTCTAATTGTCTAACCATAATGTATTTGCTTTCTGCTGAACTTTCTGTCCTTAATGAACTTTAATACATATGCAGTACTCTTTTGGCATGCTTGGAAGATGCTACATTCCATACATACTTACATACAATGCATGCATACATGCACACATACATAAATTTGTACATGCATACATACATATATATTAAATACATGCACTTGCATGCATACATGCAGTCGTTAACATACAATCTTATATGCACACTCATACACACATAAAATACACTCACACAATCATGTACACACATACATGCATGCTCATGAATGCATACATTGTATTGTATTGTATTGTATTTGAACACTTGTTATAGTCACTATAGTCACTTGTTATAGTCACTATGGTCACTATACAATCACTACGGTAACTTACAATCGTATATACGTACATACACAGTACACAACACATACATACTTGTATAAATACATAGAATACATGTGCTTACTTTCTTCAGAATGAATTGTGGAGTTGCAATTATGGCATCAGTATGACTGCAGAACGACAATGAAGACTTTTGTTGATACATTGCTATGAGATACATTGAGGCTGGTTAAGCAGAATCATGAGACTTAAAAAACCTGTTAGATGTTATTGTTTGGTGATTGTTAGACAAATACTTGACTCTGAGTAAGTAATTGTGATTTAGGCAGTGCTGAAAAACCCTATCGAGAAATACAAGCTATTTATTATACATATTATAATACATATTATTATACATGGTTACCTAGAGCAATCCTTTCCAACAGTCTCTGAACTTGCCAATATAGCCGATGCTAAACTCTTTTTCTCCATATTACACAACCCTAAGCATGTACTTCACCAACTCCTACCTCCACTCCGACCCCTCTCCTCTCACCAACTAAGACCTAGAGCACACAACCATATTCTCCCACCAAAGGACAACTCTCAATTTATTCCCAGATCATTATATAAAAATATTTACTAGTTTATCCTAAAATCTTCTAATCGAACTTTAATTATCCATTATCACTCATGTTAACATTTCTGCGTTTTTGTCAGATTGTTTTCTCAATTAAACGAATATATATATATATATATATTTATATGGACATTGATAATTTACTGATCAGTGTGAAAACTTACTTTTTATAATTTTGTTTTGATATAAATCTGTTCAGCATACATTGCTATGGAAACTTATTTCTACAACGAACACAAGTCCAGTTGGACAACCCCTCTAACTTGACACAGCGCTCATGAATAAGCTGGTGCACTGTGTTGGCTTTCGAGTGGCGTCTCTTCGGACAATTCAGAGAGAGACATCTCTTTTTTCGAATGCTTTGTGTTCAGTTGTTGGTGCACATACTGTCATATCATAATTGAAAGCTCCAAACTTCTAAAGCGCCACTCGAAAGCCAAAACAGTGCACCAGCTTATTCATGAGCGCTGTGTCAAGTTAGAGGGGTTGTCCAACGGGTAGTCAGAAGGAGGTCTAAGTCCTCTTGCCAGAGGAGCAGAGTAGCTGTTACGGTGGGTGTGGTTTAGGATTGGAAGGTGGAGGATCAGATGAGTCGGGGTATGAATTCTTGAAGAGGTGGGACTTCAGTTTTAAGTGGAAAGCCCAAGCAGTGATTGATACAGGAGACTTGAGGCAGATGATGGTGGGTGATTGGCAATGGTGGTGGAGGAACCAGAAATTTGCGGAATTCAGAGGGAAGATCGTTCCAGAGACGTGGAGTAGTGTGGAATATGGCTCAGTTGGAGCACTTGATTAGTGACCGGGGTTGAAAAAAAGTGAGGTAGGAGGATGATTGGGATATGCGTTTTTGAAATTTCGGCATTATTTTATTTTATTTATTTTCCAAAAATTTATATAGCGTCCCTTCAAGATTGCTACTCAGAGGCACGACTCTATTGAGCAGAGACACGTACTTTCTGAAAGTAAGAAATTAGAAGTCTGGAGGCGTTTTAAATGTGGATATGGAGGAAACTATCTCAGTCAGCTGGGAAGATCCTAAGATACAAAAGACAAATGAGGAGGTGGTGGCTTGGTGCAAGAAGAGAGACTGTGCTTAAAGGAAGAATTGAAGAAGTGATTGCTGTAGGAATAGGCCAAGAACTTTGTGATACTTGCTTTGCCCTCGTCCCCATGGTTTTCTCTTCCTAACAAAGATAATTGTAGTTTCATATCATGAGTACTATATAAAAATATATATTGATTCTCTTCCCTCAGTTATAACACTAATAGTCCAATATGTATAATATACCTATAGTTTTAATTTTATCTAAACATTGCCTTATTCTAATCTTTAAACATCCAATAAGATCTTAGTTTATCAATGCATAAGTTATGTACTTGTCAGCTTATTTTTAATAAACGAAAATTGATTGATTAATTGATTGATTGATTGATTGATTGATTGGTTGGTTGGTTGGTTGGTTGATTGATTGATTGATTGTGGAACGGATGTACATGTAGATAAAGGAAGCAGACAGAGCTACAAAGATGTAAAGGAAATGGGCACAGAACAGGGAGGAATAGTGTCATTAGATTAATAGTAATAAAAATAATAAGACTAGAGTCCTGTATACTTATCCGAGGGCAGAATGTTGAACAATAGCATGAACAATAATTGGTCAAATTTACAGTACCTTACAGAAAATATAAATTGTGATAGCAATCTCAAACTTTTCGACAGTGTTCAGCATACTTACACTATAGCTGCACTGATTTCCCAGTCGCTTTCAGTAGCCTACACTCTTGTTGTTTACGTGTTAAAATTATACACACACAGGAAGCTAAAAACTGATAGATTACAATAGAATACAATCGTAATTTGATACTGTCTTCAAAGTTCAGAAGTAAAATGCTGTTTATTCACGAGCACTGCATGAAGTAAGAGCAAGTCCTTGAATCAAAGGCAAATACCATATAGAGAGGATGTCAAGATTTAGGCCTAGGCCTACTGTTGAAGTAGGCCTACATGCAGGATGGCGTTTCTCTGGAAGACCAGAGAAAGATGGAGACGGTAAGATTAGCAGTTACAGAGGGTTGTGTGTAAGCTGACAGAAATGAGAAGCTGGTGAACTGAATTAATCACTTTTCTTTAAGAGGTGGAACTTTGGTTTTCGATAGAGTCTGAGGAGGGGCTTGAGACAGTTGCGGTGGATTAACGGCATATTGCTTCAACTGAATAATTATATCGACGAAACGAGCGTTGGTAAATCAACATACTTGTAAATTATTGTGGGGCAAATGGCTTTCCTGACGATTAGACACAATGGAAAGTGCAAACAAATCCGAACATATCGATATTTTGTGTGGGTTTCAGTAAGTCCTAATGTCCTATAATAATTATTATTATGTGAGATAATACTACCCACAAGCCCCAGGAGACCGTGCGCCAAATGTTGCCTATTAGTCGATGCTAATGTCTGGACACCTGCCCTAGTTTTTATGTGTTTAGCAAGTAAATTTTAAAGACTGCCCGAAGTCCGACCTCTGTTTGCAAAGTTCTTGAGGACATCTGCTTATGTCATCGAATAACTTATTAAGTAAATTGATAATTAACTTGACATCTTAGTAAAAATGGCTGCAGTTAGGGCTGCATTTTCTTCGTTCGTGTTTACAAAGATGCTGAAGTTCGAGGAGGACGAGGCTGAGATGAGTTTTACGGAGTACCATGTAAAGGCTGCGCTTGGAGTTCTAGGAGTGGCTTTGGGAGCAGGACTTCTGTGGCGATGGGCCAAAAAGAGGGGGAAGACGGCGAGGCTGACTCGGTTGAGGAAGAAGAAACAGCAGGAACGTCAACAGGCAATGGAGAAGCTGGAACAACTCGTTAAAAAGTCTAAGGTTGGCCATAGTGGTTAAATTCAGCCGGATGTAACTATAGCCTTTATTTGCATCTGAAAAGTGCATATTATGCATTATATTGTGCGCTACTATTACATACATGGTTAGTACAGACGATAATAGAAGCAGGACATTATAGATACAGATACATATTAATTAAAAAGAGTAGACCATTCATCACTTAAATGTGTTTTTGGTTATAATAACTGCATGGTGTTTCAGGCGTTCTGTGGTTTACCGGAATTCCGAGTATCAGTGGGATATAGATTTGCCAGATAGGTTTAGGTTTTATATATGCAAAAATTTGAACATCAGCCACCTGGAGATGATCAATTCAATAACTGGTTGGCTATAAGCTGAAAACTTATGTAGTGCATAATTTTCCCTGTGAATCATTTAATTGCTATGTTGTTCAATGTTTCAGATATCCGCCGAGCGTGCAGAAGCAATTACCAACTTAAATATCACAGAGCTTCTGGACCAGATAAAGAATGGACGTTTAACCGCTTCTGAAGTGTTAACTGCTTATCAGATTAAAGTTAGTTTATTGAAAATAGTTCAATTGCATCTTTTCGGTAGTCATAATTAGGGAATAACTGAATAGACATTTTTCACTGAGGGCCATATCCGAGTATTTGGATGTAGGCTACTATTTGCCGGATCCGTGTAGAAACTTAGGTACCAATTGTTTCATTTGCGAAGTTTTACATTTTCATGTAATAAAAAATTATCTAAATAAATTTTTTACTTGTAATAACTAACTAATACATTTCTCATTTTATAAATAAATAATCAGTTTGCAACTATTTGTGTGTATAGTATTTGCCGAGGCGAATACTTCAAAAAGTGCGAATGTCCGAGGCAATTTCTGGTTATTCCCTAGTCATAATGGTTCAGCACCTTTGAAAGTGCGTAAAAGGCACTGTATAACTGCTGAGCTACATATAGGCCTAATATGTAGTCCTATACCCCTTGCATATCAAGTAATTTGGTCTTGTGATGCAGTATTTGTCAACTGATTAATACTGATTAATTCCAAAGATTTAGATTACATTTCTCTTCACTTATACATTACATTACAATTCAGACCAGTGTTACTTTTAAACACCTTTTTTGGATTCGGATTTGCATGGTTAAAAGAGCTTAAGAAATTATTTTACTGCTTCACACAGTATTTTAATATTTTTTTATTCTGCAATAAAACGTTTTAATACAGTGCTTTAATAGTTCGATATTCTGCAATAAAAAGTTTATAATACAATGGTTTAATTTAGTTTGATATTCTGCAATAAAAAGTTTTAATACAGTGTTTTATTAGTTCGATATTCTGCAATAAAAAGTTATAATACAGTGTTTCATAGTTCGATATTCTGCAATAAAAAGTTTTAATACAGTGTTTTAATAGTTCATTATTCGGCAATAAAAGTCCTAATTTAAGACTATAATGTAGAAGCAATTAAACAAGTTCTGCATAAATTTGTCCTAAGTTAAGATTAGAAGCATTGACAACTTACCTGTTTATTGTTCTCAGAAAAGCAGGCAATGTGATGCAGGTATTTACATATGCTTTTGCTATGGTTTTGTTTTCAGGCCCTGGAAGTTCACAAGAAGACCAACTGCCTTGTGGAACCAATTTTTGAGGCAGAAGTATGATGATAAACAAGAGAAGTTCACTCGGTTCATGCATATGCTTAATTTGGTCTTTTATCATTTTGTCTGATGCTTGAGCTGAATTTATCATTACCGATAAACTAATTAATATCACTGCTGGAGAAATGTTTAAATGTACAGTGCTGTTATTATTTGCACCAGTCAAACTGTACCTGCCAGCATTCTCAATGTAAGCCACTGCAAGCTTTGTGGAAATGATTTATCTCTTTAAGAATTGATGATCACAGGTCATGCAACTGTAATGGTAACAGATAATTTATGTAGAGCCTAAGATTAGAAGTCTTACTGTTTAAAACTAACAGTTTGTTGTTGAGGTATCTTCTGATTGAAATGTTTCACTGGAAACAACCCTGTTGCTAGTCAGCGTATTTTCTAAGATGTTGGCTATTTTTGGAATCAGGAATGGGCCAAAGATTTGGACAGGACCGGTACAAGCCAGCGAGGGCCTCTTCATGGTCTGCCAGTTAGCATCAAGGATTGTGTTGCCATCAGGGTACTTTCCGTTCTTTATTTGTAGTGTAGAAGATAACATTAACGTTTTATTTATGAACTTCCAATACAGAAACTCTTTCTTTTGGCATTATCAATTACCCAGCTGCATGTAAATTGTATATTGCTAATTTAACGTGTTTGAGTTGACAGTTGGCCCTTCAACATCGTTAGAAAGGTGTTGCAGATGAACAATCGCAGATTGTAAATGTTTTACAGTTTATGTAACTGTTCGTTATTGTTCTAAGGTACTGGCAATCTTTTTTAACTGAGGTAGGATAAAAATCATTTGCTGTATTTATACATTGATCTAATATTTGCGGATGGGGGTTAATCTAGTGGTTAGCTTGCTGGACTGTCAACCAAGAGGTCCAGGATTCAAATCCCTGACAGGGTAAAAATTTGTTTCAAGATTTCAGCTCCAGTTGCTCCCATTTATAACTCTGCTATAATGAGAACACGGACTGTACACTGCGTGTTGGCAGATCAGACAGTGAATGAGAAGAAAGGCCACCTGCCTTCATGAGCCAAAGCAAAGGAAATTGAAGCTGCTGACACTTCATACCTTGGATGCCTCTCAGGGTTAACTATGGGACTGCTCGTCAAGTATCTCAGTTTTGCTAATGGAGTTCAGTTCTGTTACCTTAAACAACTGACTCAGTGGTTAAAGTGGCTGGGTGAGCAGTGGGAACTCAAGTAACGAATTTCGAGATCAGTGGGAACGCTGTTCCCATGCGTTCCCACCCACTTTAAATGCTGAACTTACTATAGCAAGTTTTATTTTCACAGTTGCTGAATTTTTTGTTCATCTAACGAATGTATTGTAATGTATGGGTAATGCATTTTATGTAATATTTACATTACGTCTCCAGAAGAGTAAATGATTCATGAGGTTGTTGTTTTAGGGTTATGATTCGACAATCGGTTGCTCTCAGTATATTGATCAGCCATTTGAAGAAGACTGTGTCATGGTTCAGGTAAACTGTCTTAGTACAGGTAAACTGTGTCTTAGTACAGGTAAATTGGAGGCCGTGTTTTCAGGCCATGAACTGACTGTTCTTGTTGCCTTGGTTATAAGCTACTCTACTCAGGCATATGTAGAAGAAAACGACATACCAACAGTTGATTTTACTTTTTAATAATTAATGAGTTTACTATATATACATAGCCTATGTTGCTGAAAACATCTGTGTGCTTGGTTGGTAACTGTCCCTTCTGGTGAAAATTCGTTTTATCTTGCCGTGCTAAATGATAATGGGACCATGATAATTGTCGACCATTTTATGTATAGATATAGACTTGTGTGATTATTTTTGCCTTGTACATTTTTTAACGGTTAGGTTCTGAAAAGTCAGGGTGCAGTTCCTTTTGTCAAGACAAACATTCCACAGACTATGATCAGGTGATGTTTCAAAACTTAGAAGCTGAACTATAACTTGTCTGTATATTTATTATGTATTTTTTTACTTGTTACTTAGGTGCAAGGTCAGTACAGTAAATTGGTATATGAGGTACCTAATGAGTGTGTACCAACGATTTTGACTGGGATCATTGTGGGATCTTTCCAATGACAGCAGTTCAAGCCTGGAATCATTGCATTACAGATGATGCTTGCTACCAAAAAAGCTGCTGTGTTGCACACTTGGGTTGTCATGCAAATGTTAACTATGTTGACAAGCTGTGTTACTCTGTCCTACAGTGCAACCCAGGCTGCCCAGCAATGCTAGGTTTTCCAGTCTGGTAGTTTCAGCTGTACAACAATGCAGTTATCATGAGCTTCATTTCATATCTCAGGTCTTGTATTTATTTAGGAATAAATATGACGTAATCTGATCGCATATTGATTTTGTAGTTTCGAGTCGACCAATCCAATTTTTGGACGGACAGCCAATCCACACGACCTGAAGCGTTCGTCGGGTGGGTCGTCTGGTGGTGAGAGTGCTCTGGTAGCGGGTGGAGGGTCTTTGGTTGGCATTGGATCGGACGTTGGAGGCAGCATCAGAAATCCAGCAGCCATGTGTGGTGTGCCGGGTTTCAAACCAACTGCTTTACGAATCAGGTATCACGTAATTCAGCACCACTTCATGTGTGTTGTGATCTGGTCTCATTTAATCAAAACATTTCTTCAGCAAATTTAAGTAAACTAAATGCATCAACTGACATGAGTGTCACAATTTTCTCGTAGTATTTGCGTTTTTCATCTAAATATTCACTGGACAACATCAATAAGTAAGGCAATAGAATTTATTCAGTTTTTACTTTCCTCTGTTGAACATAAAAGAATGTAAAGAGCAACTAGGAGGTCTTTTTACATGAGATTCCTATGATTTTTATGACTTTTATCTGAGATTCAATATTTACTTTCTTCTGTTGAATATAAAAGATTGTAAGAATCAGCTAGAATATCCTTTTATCTGAGGTTCATACGTAAAATCACCTTTTCACTGTGAACAACTGTGCTACAATTGTAAAGCTGCAAATGTTTTCCTCACTGGTCCCAAGGTATTTGATTCATCTGGCTTTCCTGGAACGGCAGTTCTAATATGCCAATCACCCTACAGAAAATTGCATTTGTCCATCCGTAGAGGTCAGTGTGGACAAATGCATCCTAAGTGACCAGTTTAATACTCATGTGTTGGTCCTTATCTTGTGCATGGCTGGTCCTACAAAGGAGAGGCTGTGTTCATGTGCCCACCATAGTCTGACTTCCGTTTTCGCTGACCAATTGGATATTGACTGGGATTTTTCCAATGTAGTGCAATTTTTTACAGTGATGATTTTACTGGAAGCGACCATCACTGCATGCTTTGTGATTTATTATTGCAGCATTTTGATATTAGATGATATTAGATTTCCACATTTCCACATAGATCAAGTTTAAGTCTTATTGGATGTAGTATTTTTGTTGCCCTTTTTTGACAGTGTCAGTCAGTATAGCAGTAGTTGTTTTTAGTGTATTGTATTGAATCTTCTTTTCTTTCAGTACTAAAGGTGGAAGATCACTACTGAAAGGAAAACACAGTAAGATGTTTGAATTGCATTAGGCTTCATGAATTAAGGCAAGGTATTAAACATAGTAGCTAATTTTTTGCACATTCCTATATTTGAGCTTTCTTCTCATAGGTAAAGTCCTGGGTTTTTGGCAGACTGCAAGACTGTGTCTTGGACCCTTATGCCAAGACCTTATTACGCCTGCTGTTCATGCATTCCTGTATGTGAGCGTATCTACTTCAAGCTGGCACTCCTTATGTACATAGCATGTGCATATCGTTTGCCAACCTTCTTAACTTACATGAATATACTCTGTTGCTCTATTAAAGGCTGATTCTCTCTTTGATTAGCATCTTTTTGAAAGTATGGTGTTCCTAGTACACATCTTGTCTTTGACTGGCGTTCATTCACAGTTGCCGATTGCACCATTTGGAAGCATCTCTACCTCCTATTGTTCACAATGCTACTATTGAGACTTTTTCGCTCTAAACTGAATACGTCTCCTAGTCTGCCTATGGTTCTTAAATATTTCCTTTTGCTGGGCTTCATATGCACTTTTGAACTTTGTACGAAGGGCAGTGTCAAATTACAGTTGTATTTGACAAAGCTTCTTTCTGAAAAACAAACACAGAACAGCAATCCAACAGCTGGACAACTTTACCTTATGGATGACAGGACATGAAAATAAGTTGTGAATATCATACAATGCCCTGGTGAATGGTAATCTTGACCACGGCCACCCAAGTGAAAGGCAAATGCATTTCACGCCTGTCACTATGTCGCCTATAGGTAGGCTGTTGACAAAGTTGCTTAAGTTTCCAGTACCATTAGTTTCCAGTACCATTTTGTGAACTGGTGCTGTTACTGGAAATTGACATTACTTTCAGAATATGTTGATTGCTGGTAGCACAGCAGTTATTGGACATTTATTATTATTTTTTTATGCCTTTAGATATACAGGATCCCTCAGGGACTTTAATATTAACTGTTATGGGAAATAAAATATCCAGATTGGCCCTATTCTTCTATTTCCTTCTATTATTATTCTTATTAATATTATTATTTTGCATTTACATCAATCAATGGCAATGAGCAACTGTAAGTGAAGTACTTTCTCAAGGTCCCTACGCACTAACCATCTCTGGGAAGACTTGAACCCATACTCTCTGTGTTACAAGGCAAGCACTCTAACCAAAAGGCTACCAATGCCTATCATATCCCATCCTTACTCAAATTGTGCATTTATCTCTAAACAATTACTGTCTGTATAATGTCATGTATGTGATGCTAAATTTTCTTCATTTTTTTGTAACAGTAAATGCTTCTTACGGTCCATTGGCTCAAGACGTTGAAGGTTTAATCGTGATGATGAAAGCTCTGCTCGTTCCTGAGATGTTCTTGCTCGATCCATTGATACCAGTTATGCCATTCAGGACTGAGGTACTACATCAATACTTACTCTTCTCTTTCCCTGTTTAAAAAATGCCTGAAGTTCATTTTATTAATTATTGAGAAAATGACATAAAGTTTATTCATTATTATGCCATTGCAATGGCTCATAAGTGATAATGCACAGCCCTTTTGTATTGTATTGTATTGGATTGTATTGTATCTATCAATTTATATAGCGCCTCTCGCAGTGCACACCAATCAGAGGCGCTCGCTTTTGGTCGTCTCGCTCTCTCTAGCTGTCTCACCCTCCCTCCTCCCTGTGCATCTTGCTGCATGTAAGTATTATTTTTAAGATGATTTAACAAATCAAATAAAAGCCAATTATATCCTGGACCAAACTTTAAACGGAATAGCCAAAGCCTACGCATTTTTTTATTCTTGTAATCGCATTGCGTTCTGACAATGTGTTAATGAATAAACGAAGATTCTATTCTATTTTGCTATTGAGGTCACTGAAAGAAGTCTATAGTCCATGGTTGTGGAAAGTTCATTGAATGGTGAGGTTTGAAGAAAATGACCAATTCTGGTTTAAAAACCCAGAGAAAGGACAAGTCAGTTCCTGGTAGCAGTTGTATTGTGCTAGGAACTAGCATATAAGTATTGTTGTTGTTTTGCCTTCTGGTGACTTCATTATTGACTTCAGTTATTAATATTTGCCTTTACACATTTTGTGATTTTTAGACTGTTATTATTTCCACTTTATGGCTGTGGTTACCGTATTAGGCTTTTGATTCAGCTTTGTTGCTTTTGTTGAGCTATTATTTGGATGCAGTAGCCTACATTATAGCTCTTTTGTTTCTGCATTATTGATTTGTCATCTATTATTATGGAAATTATAGAAGTACTATGGCTTTTGATTTTGTGCATAAAGAAAGCATTGTGTTTTTGTGTTAATGTAGGTGCTGAAGGATAAACGATCGCTAAGAATCGGATATTCTTTTTTCAATGGTACCTTTGAGGCAGTGCCTGCTATGACGCGAGCTGTTGCTGAGGCAAAAACGCTTCTCGAGGCAGCTGGGCATCAGGTAATACCTCACCTGACATAGGTAGTTTCTGTAGTACAGGAACAACCTGTAGTACTTGAATCTGGACATAGGTAGTTTCTATTGTGATGACAGGTGGTATCACTTGGATGTACCATACCTCATGCATATGGTTGAGTTTCCACTCACTGTGTTCATCAGTTACAAATTCAAAGGCCGTTATGATGCATAACATACAATACAATACAATACAATACAAATTGTACTAAACTTCATTTACACTGCGTACATGACACTCTCCCAAGTCTCATTACAAAGCTTGATTTGAGAGCTTTTGAACGAACTTGCATTATAACTTACAAAGTTCATGTCTTTAAGTGTTAATAAATGAAAATTGAAATAATTTGTGGTTCTTGTCCCTAAATGCAAGTCAAAACTCTCCTAAGATATATATATATGTGCTTGTTACAAGGATGATGTGGTCTAGTTCAGTCCAGCCAAGGAGTTCTTATATTTGAGCCATACTTTTAGAATTGTATTTACAGCTGCTAAGGAAAGTTTTGTAATTTTGATCATATAATTTATAATATAAATGTCAATTTAACTGCAGAAGCTGACACAAAACCTGATCCTTAGTTTTTACTCCTTCCCAGATTGTTTCCTACGAGGTCATTTCTACCTCGGGTTTAAAAACTGAAAATATAATAAAATAAAAATTTCTTAGACCAAGTCAAACAGAATTTTATCTTATTGTAAGACATATGTGATATGATATTTTCTCTGCAAATGTCTTTTAGTTGGTTCCATGGGAAGAGAAGTTGACGAGAGTTACTCAGTTGTGGATACCTTGTATGCTTGCCGATGGCTCCAAAGAAATGAAGGAGCTTCTGTGCGTTCTGTTTTGTGTATATCTAATAATAATAATAATACTAATCTTTTCTTTATTGAAGCGCCTGACAAACGCACTGCGCTGTACATTTACATGTTATGCAATTTAAATCTTAACTACTAACAGAACAGACAGCCTGCAATACACGGCGCTAATAGCAGCCTACAAAGCACGTCCGCCCTACGGGGCTCGAAACTCGGTACCTCTCGCTCTCCATGCCAGTGTGTTATCCAATGCGCTATTGGGCCCCCTTTGGCATAGCTTATTCTTTATTCGCCCAGCATTGGTGTTAGATTATCATGGTAGAATTTAAACAATGAGACTAATTTGGTTTCGTCTTGTGGTATTTTATGGTAAACGCTTTGATCCTAATTGTATTCGAACATTTGTTTGATGCCACTTAAGGAGCAAACTAATCAGGGGCTCTCTGCACTAGGACTTTTATCATTTAGCAAAAACAATGCACATGAAACTGGAAGAGCCACCATTGGTGAGCCCATGCAGACACGTGGGGCCCGACCAACGGATTTCCATTCGCAGTTGATAGATAGGTGGTAGTAGAACTTCAGAGTGGGTTTAAGATTTGATTTCTTCTGTTTGTTTCTTGTAGTGAGATTTAGAATCTAATAGAATTGGCATAATTGTGTGATTCTTTGTTGGCAAAGACTGGCGGGAGTTTGCTTTTGTAAAATTGTGCCATCAATCGATGCTTTATGCATTTGACGTAGCACTGTAGAAGTTACTAATTAACTGTAATGACACTGATTTAAGCAGGGACTTACGAATTTGTTTTTCTTACTCTGTATGATGGTTTTGTGTTAGTTTTATGTTGAGTTTAACTCTAAGGGTTTATGATTGGTGTTGCGTTGTGTGGATGTGGTGCTCTGTGAAGTTTAAGTCATTGCGTTTTGTGCTGAATAGAGATTGCGATGCAGTGGATGATGCGGTGAGATTGATAAAGATCGTTTCAAGCATTCCGGTGTTTGTCAGGAGGTTGCTGGCATTCATTGTGAAGCCTCTGGTGAGCTGTCGACATGTGTTCTCTTCTTTCATTGCTTATGCAGCTATCTCTAACTGCAACTTCACATGGTAGGATCTATGAAGCCCCTATGACAAAATTCCCAAATGGGCTTTACATGACTTACCACATGGAACCATATTGTATTGTATTGTATTTGAACACTTGTTATAGCGCCTCTACCAGATTGCCCATTCAGAGGCGCTCCCGACTACTGCGCAGACGCTGAGTCAGAGTTTCACGCCAAAGCGCATGAGCAATTGCGAGTGAAGGACTTGCCCAGGGTCCCTATGCGGCGACATTGAGGTGGATTCAAACCCGCAACCCTCCAGCTGCAAGGCACCGAACATACCCCCAAACCACCGCGCCCCAGTTGTAATGTAATGTGTTGTATTGTATTGTATTGTACTCCACGTTTATATTGCGACCGAGCCACCCGCAGTAAAGATCCGAGAAATTAATCTCTGATAAACCGACCGACCGGGAATTGAACCCGGGGCGCCGGCGTGGCGAGCGGGCTACCAACCCACTCGGCCACTCGGGATACAGGATGTATGAAGCCCACATGTGGATATCGTCATTGGGGCTTCATATCATTATTACTATGTGACGCCAGGGGTCAAAACCCGTCGCTTGTCGCTTCCTAGATACTGAGCTAGAAGCGGAAATAGGCGAGTGGGGTCAGCAATGTCCAATATTTTTCAATTCAGCAGGTGCCTGTGAATTTGCCATAACTTGTAAAGTAGTAATCCGATTTTGATGCCGTTTGTTTTATTTGACACAGAATAGAGCCTTCTATTGCACAGCAAAATTGCATAATAATAAAGTAATGGTTGCTGAGGACTTTAATGACATTAATATTCCGAAACTTTTATTTCGATTTTCTCACTCTAAACTAATGAAGGAATCAAATGCGCATAACTTCAGTTAGAGGAAAGATATTTTCATTCTGTAAAAAGTATTTTGAAGCAGGTTATTTGTAGAATATGACTAAATAAAAATGTCAGAAACCGACATGTGACGGGTTTTGACCCCTGGCGTCACCTATTAATTCTGTAGCACCTTTCAAACACCAAATTATCTACCAGTTATTAAACATTTTCTAACCTGTTTCGATGATGACTTTGTACATGTAGTGTTATGGTTAAGGACGTCTTGCAAAGTTCATTTCTTTTTAAGTTAAGTTTATGACTTGCTCCTGGGTTCTCTTCTCAGTGCATGTACTAACATCATCTCAATTTTCCTCTACATGTAATTATTCATCATAGCCCGACTTCTGAATCCTCTGACTGAACAACTCTAGAAGATTATGATTTCTGACCGCTGTTTCACTTGACCATTAAAGTGACCGTTGACCATTGTTTTGTGCATTGTGGTATCGATCATTATTCTTTAGAGACAACTTCTTGAAGTGGTTTTTTTTTAATATTTTATTTTTGCAGATTATTATAAAAAGCAAAGTTGTTTGTTTCAGAATCCAGACTTGTCAAATAGTATTAGAGGATCTTGCGGATTTAAGTGAGTATTTATTTCCTTCTGATGTAATCATTCTAATCTGTTGTTATCTTTAGATGCCTATGCTTTGTTTAACGTGCATTATTGATCTTTTAAATTACTTAAATACCCTTAATATCGGATCCTTCTTGTTGAGAAAATATTTTTTTAATGTCATGGTGTTTTTCGTTTTAGAAATGTGTCTGCATACTGGGATGCCATCAAAGAAATAAAGGTGACTTTGTTGTTATTTGGCTTGTCACTTAATAATTTCAATTATAATAATTATAATAATAAGAAGAATATTTATTAAAAAGGTATTTACCATGTTTATTTTATTGTCTTTTATTATTATTACTATTATTGTTATCAGAATGCTTTAAGTTTAATTCAACAATTACAGGTTTGAGCCTGCTGATCAGACTCCTTGTCTGGACCACCCTGGACAATTTTTGGCACACCTGTGTCAGGCTTCATATTAGAGACCTTGGGAGAGCAATAAACTACCAAGGACAAATTCTTCTGACTTTTACGTATCTTTAAGAACCGTTCTCTCAGCCACGGCTGGGCTGGTTTTGCCTCTGAGTAGGGATTGATTGATTGAATAAATAACTAAATGTGGATATGGCTTTCCTTTTTCATCAGCATCTTCAGAATGCTATAATTCAGAACTGGCAAGCCAATGAGTTGGATGCAATCATCTGCCCTCCTTCTGGATGCCCGGCCGTGTCACACGGTCTGCCTCAACATGTATCGGGTTCGTCAATTGTTACTAACTACTGCTTTAATCAACTTCACAACTACAGAACTAACTAAATGACTTCACATGTTAGTTAATAGGATTTGAAAATAATGCGTGTGTTATTTTACCACGATGGCAGAGAAGAACAAGTTGCAATAAAAACACAGCTAAATAAGTATATTCAACCAATTGCTAACCACATTTTGGTGTACATGAAAATTTTAGCGTGAATAAACACATGCTATGTAAATACTTGGCTTGGTTTTGGTGTCAGTCAATTCACACCCTGTACATTAGACATCGGCTGTGTAGAAGTTGCTATTTAATTCTATTAATGATAGATTAGTTAAAAATATGTTATTTGACTGGCTTGCAGCTGTTGCAAGTTATACTTCGGCATTCAACGTTCTTGACTTTCCGGGTGGATGCGTCCCAGTGACCACCGTAACGAAGAAGGATGAAGCCGACCTGGCTAACTATCCAAGCATGACTAAACTGACTAGTACCCATCGAATTTTAAAGAAGGTTGGAGCTTAACACAAAACAGTCTCATGATATACGTGAATAAAAAACACTGCTAATGTTCTGTGGTAGAGATTCTGTAATTGGGAAACGAGGCTTTCAGTAGACTATCTGCTGAAACTCGTAATCTAACCTGGTCTGGAGATTTCTACCTCAGTTTGCAAACCTGGCAAATAAAGTGAAGCTCGCCATATTGCTGAGCTCAAGTCGGTAGGTAGGTATGTAACTAAACATGTCCGCCTATAATATCCATCGGCTCAATTTAATGTGGTAATTTCGACAATGTGGGCAAACCATGGAGTCAAAACCATTTTCATAACTCAAAAGATGTTAAAGATGTTTTTGTTTGTGGGACATGGTAGCCAATTGGTAAGAGCACTCAACCTTTAAATCGGTGAGTACAAGTTCAAGCCTCCTCTGAGATGGTTACCGAGTAGGGACCTTGTAGTGCAAATCGTACACTCACAATTGTTCAGCGCCATCGATTGATACTTGGTCATCAGACAGTGGTGCTTAATAAATGTGTAATAATAATAATTTGAGTGTCATGTTAAAGTAAAACGATGATCTGTTGTTCTAATCTTTTCAGTTTGATTTGAGAGAAGTTATCCAACCAGTTAGTGTCCTATAGAATTATGTTATACGAGTTTTTCTCTGCTGTAGCAGTTGTATTTCTAATAGTAGAATACAATGAATTATTAGGGAATATTGTGACAAAATCTAGTTGAAATTAAATTTCAACCTTCAACGGTGGTATTTGTGTAAGATATGTTGTTTTTGAATGGGATTGTGCATCATTTAAATGTGTTTGAGTTGAGCTTTTCCTTTGGTGCATTGTAGGATATGAAAGGAACTGTTGGTCTACCAGTGTCTGTGCAAGTCGTAACTCGGCCATGGCAGGACGAATTGTGTCTGAGAATCATGAGTGATTTGGAGAAAGCAGTGAAGTCAAAGGGAAACTGATATTATACCCAATAATCATGTTAACTGTGATTATCTTATTAATCATGTTAAGATTACCAATTTATATCTAAGCCTTCCAAGTTATTATGTGCTTTCATGGACCTAAGTTTAAGTATTAACTCGCTCTCATTTGGTTCTGCCTTGATTATGTGAACTGATATTATATTGTATTCAATTTGTATTGTGCTTAATGATACCCAATAATCATGTAGAAACTGGGATTATCACATACTTGTAAGTCATCATGTTAAGATTATCAATTTATTTTTAAGTATTCCAAGTTATTGTCTGCTTTGGTGGACCTAAGTTTCAGTATTGTCTCGCTCTTGTCTGGTCCTGCCTTGAATATGTAAACTTGGTTTTTAAAATATCTTACAACGTAACAAGCACACATGCATCCATATTTCTGTGGTTCTTGTGGTACTAAGTGCACTTCCTTAAACGCATTTATTACCAACTGTACCTGATTTAAGTAGATTTGCAGATGTTCTTGAGTCATTCCAATTTGTGTGACACGGTACTAAGCGGATTGGTCCGAGCACTCGTAAATCGTAATCTGGAGTATACAAGTTCAAGCCTGCTGTGAAGTAGGTACCTGAGAGTTCCATGTCCATTGCTCTGAACTGCCTTCTCAGATGATTCTTGCTCTTATGCGGCCCATCGAATGTTTCTGGGGGTGCTTAATGCAGTGATGCGTGAGTATGTGGTTGCAGTTTGATCCAAACTCAGTGTATTAGACAAAACCAGGCCTATGCTGGTCACTGGATTCCTCAACATACAACACTGCCCTCTGTTATAGTTCATATTTATTCCTTGATTCTCTGCTTATTCATATTTGGTTGCTTGGCAGTAACTTTGCCAAACGTAGTGGTGTTAATTTCTCCTTCTAACCCTTTTCCTTCCTTGTCCATATTCCTAAATAAAGGATAACTCTAAATTTGAAATATCCATTGCGTGAATTTTAATATCAGGAATCATGCTGGTGTGAATGCACGGCAATACATGTATGCAAGGAGCAATGTTGCGATGCCACAGGACAACTGTCATAAGAATGTAGAGACAAACACAGGAAAGTGCAGCAAAAAGGGGTTTACAGGACGCCACCATAGTTCTGCTTGATCTTCTTACCTGATCTCAACTCACTATTGATCTGAAGTTCACCGACTGATCCATATCCCATAATTCACCTTGCCTCTCAAATGATCTACCCTATCTACCGGAATTCTGACAGTTCTCCATTCCTCCACTTTTCCAGTCGTTCACCGGGATCTTTTGTCTCAAGGCCTCCTAATCATTTCTTAGGCTCTCCATAGAAATTGAAGCCCCAAGAAATCTCACCCTAAATCCATCCAGTCTGCCTTCCCTTTTCTCTCCAAGCGCAATCCACAATGACAGCCTCTCCATCTTATCATCTGGTCTTCTGGCAACGGACCTTATTCTTCCTATGGCAACTGTATCTCTGGACAAACCCTTGGACTTGATGCAGCACTCATGAATAAGCCAGTGCCACATACTTATGTTGTGACTAGTGATTTAGACATTTCTTTGTTTACGATTTACTGTTAAAAAGTTATGCCAAAGTTTGCAATTGCTTACTCCTATAATGCCTCTAAGTCAGAGTTGACTATAGGCCCCTATAAGACCACATTTGAACAGAATGGTCTTTAGCTGCTAGCGAAATTGAGTGTTCATGTCTGCTGATGTAACAATTGATATGCCCATGTTTAGTTACCCCTCACAATTGGCACTAAAAGTGAAGTAGTTTCAACTCTGGTATTTACTTTAGAAGCATGTTTCTGCAAATAGCTTAGGTCTATGAGAAACACGTAATTCACGTTGTATTTTATTGTTGCAATATTTCTGCTGTGATTCTAAGTGTGCCTTGTTTGTAACGACTTCATATGTATACACAAGGGTTGTGCAGTATTGTATTGTATTGTATCTATCAATTTGTATAGCGCCTCTCACAGTGCACACCAATCAGAGGCGCTCCCAGTGCGAAAGACCCAGAGAAAAGAAAGAAGTCTTGAGACAACGAAAAGAGGCACTTGGCCCACCAGTTAATAAACAAGAACGAGTCAAAGGAGGAAGCTGGTTCCATAGTGCAGGGCCAATGAAGGCAAAGGCTCGCGTTTTAGCCATAGAAGTTCTCGCTCGCAGGACAAAGAGATCATGCCGGTTTAATGAGCGTAGCGGGCGAAGAGAAGTAGCCGAGGCCGGCAGCCGGATAAGGTCACACAGATACTTGGGAGCTTGGCCAGTACACGACCGGTAGATTAAAGAAAGTATCTTGAGCTGAGCACGAGCAATAAGAGGGAGCCAATGAAGGTGGTCAAACATGAAAGCAGATATGTGGGATGAGCGAGGAAGTCGAGCTATTAGTCTGGCCGCAGAATTTAGAACAGACTGAAGAGGAGAGAGAGACGAACCTTTGGGAGGCCAACCAAGAGAGAATTACAGTAATCGATCCGAGAGCAGACGAAGGCATGGACAATAGAGGTAAAGACAGAGGAGGAGACAGAGCGTCGAATTGCTCTAAGTCGCTTCAGGTGGAAGTAAGAAGAACGTGTAAGATTAGCAATATGTTCAGAAAAGGTAAGGTGCTGTCCAGGACTACGCCAAGATCTCGTACACTGGAGTTAAAAGTGAAGGACGGGAATCTCTCTGCAAGAAGAGGGAGATCTAGCTTAAGAAGCTGTTGGCGAGTGCCGAACCAGATGAGCTGCATCTTATTTGGATTAAGTAGAGAGAACAGTAGTCAGTTCAAGACTTTTAACCAGTTTTGTAATATTATTTGCATAAACTGTACATGTAGTTTCATTTTTTGATAATAATTTTCACCAAAATACACACCTTGACTTACATACGAACATACATACATTATACATACATAATCAGGTGCTCAAGTTGTTTACGAAACGTCATGTGAAATTGAGAGAAACTGTGAATTAAATTTTAAAAGGTTTCTGTAGGGGATTGTACGACTGCATGTCAAACTGTCACTGCAGTAACCCCAAGATGTGGCATGCAGCGGCAAAATCACTATTCACCAAGCTGCTGTCTCACCAATACCACACCAAAATCTGTAACCACATAGAAAGGCAGAAATTCCCCAATTACATAGAAACGCAAGTCTCATGCTTTAAACATTACACCACGATTTCAAATCATATAAACACCCTCAACTAAACTCCCAATTCGTTTCTTACAGTTAGTGTGCTCAGTCTTTGCAGACATTAAGAAACAGTCAAATATGACGAGAATTACGAAGGACAGCCATTCTAAACAATCTGTTCTGTGAAGGCACCTATCTTTTTCTCCTTGAATCCTCTTTAAGGA
This sequence comes from Aporrectodea caliginosa, assembly GCA_020284085.1. Classification (NCBI taxonomy): domain Eukaryota; kingdom Metazoa; phylum Annelida; class Clitellata; order Crassiclitellata; family Lumbricidae; genus Aporrectodea; species Aporrectodea caliginosa. The sequence goes on along the minus strand of JACEVL010000382.1, from coordinate 985,059 downwards.
AGTGGAAGAGTCTTCCAGACCGTACAACCTCTGTCACAAAGCTATGATTCCAAAGCACCTGAAATTTAAATTGAATACATGTATTACTCAAGCAACTTCCATGATACATGTATGAAAAAGTCCATAACAACACAGAATAGGCCTACTTCCCCAAAAACAAAGTGGACTAAAAACGAAGTTCCAGCCAAGAAGCTCTTGATGCAGTAAAACAAAACCAACTCTAAATAAAGTACATTTTAAATCAATTTAATTATTTAGAAAGAGTGTTCCAACCAATACTAATCAACATCCTGTCTGCACTACGACATTACGCAGTAACCTGCCTAACACTCGACCATAAAAAAATTCCCTCTGTTTCAGTCTGTATATCTCTTATTGATGTCTCTTTTGCATACTTTGCTCTCAAAATGAAATAATTAAAAATTAATTAATAATCAGTAACAATTAATAATTAATCATTAATTGTGTCCTTCTCTTTCATTGCCTGTTCATCTCCTTGCAATGTTTCGCTTTTGCTCACTCTTGCTCTTAAACATTCAAACCTCTGACATGCCAACGCTTCAGTTATCCTTTGCTTTGAATCAGAATAAAACACAACTCGTCATTCCACTTGCATTTCTAAGGTTTGTTAAGTAGGACTGACAGATGAGATAAGCATAATATTATAAAACATTTCTATGCCAGGTTAAATTATGGCTCAAGTCAGATTTATGATCTCACGCTCTAAGTGATTTTAGTCATAAAATGCATTGCAAGACTACTAAATAAATCTTCATTTTCGTTTACAAGTACAACATGTATAATTAAATAGACATACATGTACATAATATATATATTATAAATATATATATATACACACATTTATATATATTTATATACATTATACATACATCACTTGGAGAGCAAATGAAATAATGGGAATAATACTGGGGCGCGGTGGTGTAAGGGTATGTTCAGTGCCTTGCAGCCAGAGGGTTGCGGGTTCGAATCCACCTCAAGCCGCCGCGTAGGGACCCTGGGCAAGTCCTTCACTCGCAATTGCTCATGCGCTGGCGTGAAACTCCGATTCAGTGTCCACGCTGTGTCGGGAGCAAATGAGTAGAAATCTTGAAGGGGCGCTATAACAAGTGCTCATACATACATACATACAATACTTGTGCTCTCAGTAGGTAAAAATAGATGTCATTACCTTCAAGAAATGCAAGTGAATCATTCTGGTCAATAGCCAAGTCTAAAATTGAAAAGTCTGTTCGTTATCTTTACATCATGACTCCTACACACCTGCACACTAGAGAGTGACACGGGAAGACAATCTCGTCCCTCTCCCCACCCAAAATATGTCTTCCCATCCCTGCATGTTTTGCCCCAATCCACGCCTATCCCCACAGGTTTCTTCCCCATTGCCACCCCTTCCACACAGGACTACATCACATTTCCCACAAAACAGTTTTTGCCAATTAAAATTTAAATTTTTTTTAGCTTACCAAGCTATTTGCATTGCTGATTGAATTAATAGAACACACACAAAAACAGATTATCTTATCGAAAGTTTGCAACATAGTCCACACACAGTCTATAGACTCTGAAGCAGTAACAATTATTACCGTTACCGCGGTTTTATTGCCAGCTCATTCTCCATTGCCGCAGTATTACTGCAACAGTAAACCCCATAACCACGGTAAAACCAAAATTGTCCCCATTACCACGTTATTTACCGCAGGAAAAATTACTGCGTCACTCTCTACTGCATTCAAACTGGTATATAAACAAACTTAAAATATTTAGTCTTACGCTCGTGCATGCATTCATGTATATATCTGAATAGTTATATCACAATTTCAAGTTCTTATAGCAATCTTCATCATGGCCCTCTCTCCAGAATTAGAACGCCAGTGCAAAGAACAGGTTATATGGGCAGTTCTGGGGCACCTTCAGTTCTGCCTCTAAACCCTAACATCAGAATGGAAATATTGGCAGATATACCATTACATAAAATTTTGGTCAATGTTAGAAAAAAAGTTTTGCACTATACAATGGTATTATAAAGCATGCAATTTATTTTCTAATTAAGTAAATTAAAACATTTGAACTTACCGATATCTTTGCGCTGAACTGTTTTCCTTTTTCCACTTAATGTAAATACTAGAACTTCTTTGGCAAGGTCCTGTATGAAAAGCTCCTACAAGGAAATTCAAAGCTGTATTAATAAGAATACTAAAAAGTCTTTTAATATACCATCCAGAACAGGGAAAGAAGAAAACGGAAGATATACCTCAGGAACAGAAAACTAACTGTACAATACATTTTTGAGCCGTGGTTTTCAGAAGTTTAACGCCATGAACTCTTGTCCATGGGCTGAAAACCCATCTAGGTTTCCACTGCACATTTAATAATTTCCCTTCGCATATCCCTGTCAAGCACTAGTAGCATGAAGCTGTGCACGTATGTTTGGAATCAGTCTCAACGTAGCCAAGTCAATCCCTGCAGTCATCCTCTTCCAGTCATTCCCTCCACAATGAATAACATCACAGCTTTTAATTGTTTACATATCTCTGTCTTTATTCATCTATTTCGCTCTTGACCTTTCATCTTCTTATAATGGTGCAATACAAATTCTAAACATGCAAATACAACTTCTACATATTGAACCTCGCACATCTCTGGGTTGCAGAACTACTTTATTTATTTCAATGGATAATTTCCGGATTTGAGGAATATTATTATTATTTTACATCAGTTATACGTGCAAACAGAATGTGTGCTATTGGTGAATTTCGACTTTTTGCTCTTATTCGCTCTCCCATTTTCCTTCCTTTCTCGCACCCTTCTGTTCTGCTCTTTTCTCTACTACCACCTTTCCCTTCTTTCCTTCTTCCGCGACAATTTTCTATCTTTCCCTCCTTTTTTTCTTCCTTCTGTCGTCATTAACCGGTTCTACATTATTATCGGGTATTCGGGTTTCGGGGATTCGGCCCGCACCCATTATTACCGTAGCTTTGGCAATGAGAAAGACGGCGTCCTGACTGGACAACGTCACATCTGGATCGGTTTTCATAATATTCTTAACTCTGCTGAGAGGCAAACGAACGAGGCGTTCAGTTTTTTCAGACTGTCCTTCGTTTTCCTGGTCGTTGTCACCATTTTCAATGGTTTCTTCGACGCAATCTTCGCTGAAAATTTCTTCTCCAGTTGCCGCCATACTTTCAATGTTGATGGAAAATATTCCATAGATGAGATATTTACTAGATGGTTAGATACGCAAGATAAACACTAGCGCACCACGCGGTCCATTGTAGTGCTCGTTGTCTTAGTTTCCCTAGAATAATTATCTCAAAGCCATTTTCAATGTACACGTTTTCTATAGAAGCCGTATGGGCTTGACGCTGCTCTTTTTTCAATTAATTAGACCCTTCAACAACGTTGCCGCCCGTTTGAATGGGTGGCAGTCGCCGCGCCCTTAACGTATTAGCCCGAAATTCAAACTCTGAAGTATGCCACCCGGGTTTCACGTACAAAGGTGCATAATCATGACGTTTATCAAAAAAGTTTGCTTTATAAGCAATATATTGACATCAGTGACATGTAAGCTTTAACACAAGTATTTACCGAGAAACATTATCTCAAAGCCAGTTGCGCGAATTAAGCATTTTCAGATATTATTATTATTATTATTATTATTATTATTATTATTATTATTATTATTATTATTATTATTATTATTATTATTATTATTATTATTATTATTATTATTATTATAATTCAACAAATTAAAATCAGCGCCAAATAACTCGTGGCTGATGGCATTAAGCGCCAGAAGTTGAAAATTTTCGGGTACTTCCCAGATGATGACCGTCATGGCGATGGTATTTAATGACCGTAGTATTAAGTTTGTGAAAGCCCCAACAAATCATCTTTTTTGCGCTATTTGCAAGAAGTTATACACCGACCCTGTGATCAATTTTGCCTGTGGACACAGTTTCTGTCGAAAGTGTCTAATCTTGCGTCTGCGTCAAGATGTGAAGTTCACATGTCCCGTTGATTCGGTTACATCCGCCGTAGATCCAAAGAATCTTGTTGTTAATCGGTAAATAATACTAAAACGCCATGTAGCATGGAAACTTGTCTTCTTATTTGCAGCAAACAAATAAACTGTGTGGAATTTTATATTTTTGGTGAATCTGATCTGAGAATGTTATGGCATTATCAAATAACATGTTAAGGCATCGCTCAAGGAACACTGCATATCCACAAGACTCGCCTACTTTGCCTACCTACTTAACGGTCGATTTTTAATGTGATTCAGGGTACATACATAGATTTGGTTTGCTCATTCCGACCTCATTCTACAGCTTCTATAGCATACAGATAAAACACAGTACATTGCACTACTTCTTCAAAGTTCCTAATTACAGAATGTGTTGCAACAATGATAGCTGGTTCATCTAAATGATTTTCAATTAATTATTGTATAAATTTTCATGTAGTAGTAGTAGTTTCAGTTTAACGACACTGTGATAACAAAGTTCATTAGTGTTGCCCTCCTCATTTATCCAGGCTTGGGACTGGCATTTTTGCACTTCAGCACAAAGATCCTTCAATCCTGGAAACACCCTATTGAGGAAATTGAGTGGCAGTTAGAAGAAAAAAGCATCTATATATGAATGTATATAAACAAATGCATAAACAGAGTGTTATCTTTACCATATATCTTGGAAAAATAATCCTGTTAAAATCATTTGCTCCATCTGTCATGTAAAGTGATAAAAAATTAAGAAATTTGAATTGCCAAATGGGTTTTAAACACACCGTGATGGTTATGATTGTTTCCAGTTCACTGCAGGACCAGATCGATGACCTAGATGTTTACTGTTCGTTTGGGCTGAAGTGGTCACAAGATGCCAGCGACTTTGTGCAAGATCCAGATGGATGTGGAGAAATAGTCAAGTACAGTAAGCAGATTTAGCTATTAGCTATAGCAATCAACCCATCCAGTGTTTTAGTTGTCAAGAAAGAGCTGGGGATATGAACATTTTACAGACCTGTTACCAAAGTACATGAACACAGGTCAAAATCTAAAACTGTTAATACGTTACACATGAAACAACTGGCAACTTGAGATATTTAGTTTCCTGACTCCCTAACATCTATCATTCATTCATTCATTACAAAGCTTTAAGAAGAGCTGTGGGCCGGGATGAGGGGGGAGGGTGGAGCGCTCCAAGCCCCTGACAACTGAAACAGAATGGTAATTCTGGGATGTAACTTCATTGCAAAAGGGAGCACACCAAAACCATGCCGTAATCACTGAGAAGGCTAGATTCTACTTAGAAGCTGTGCGGGTAAGAAGGGACCATGAGAGCACGAAAATAGCTCAGTAGAGCGGAGAGAGCGACGACCCGGAGCACCCAAGGTAGGGCAGCAGAGGTCGCGTAGATAGGCAGGGGCTAGACCCAGCAAGGACCGCCAGACCAAAGAGATCATCCGATACGAGATCCGCTGCAGTAGAGGGAGCCAATGAAGCACATCCAGCATATAACCTGAGACGTGGCCAAATTTGGGAATACGTCCGCAAAGGCGTGCTTGAGCGCAGGACCCGGGTCATGCACCCTCAACCGACCAGCTGGGAGACCAGCATAGAGTGAGCAACAGTAATCAAGTTGGACTGTGATAAAAGAGTGGATGAGTGTAGCGGTGGAGTTCGAAGTAAGTGAGCGAGCAACAGTGCGGAACTGGCGTTACTGATAGTAAGAATCACGGCAGAGGCGGTTTATATGAGGGGCAAAGGTTAACTCTTGGTCCAGTGTAACTCCAAGGTCACAGACAACAGAGGAAACGACAAATTGAGGGAAGTCTGAAGCAATGGTGGATAGGTCTAGCTTCGCAAGCTGCTGCCGAGTGCCCAGTTACTTGTCAGTTACTTAGCTGAGAGGTGTTAAAAAAGAGCTGTGGGCCGGGATGAGGGGGGAGGGTGAATTCCTCCAAGCCCCTGAAAACTGAAACGTAATTGTAATTGCTGGTAGTAACTTCTATTGCAACCGATGGCACACCAAAACCATGCCGTAATCAGGTAGCTAGTTTACTAAGAAGATCAGTTAAAGTAAGACAGAGAGACAGCCTATGTCACTCACTAGTTCAGTGTGTTCTGTCAGTTCTTTCGGTTTTAAATTCATAGTAACTCGTCTGTTTCAACTTGCTTACCCACTGTGGCCTACTTCTGGTTTTCCTTTCCCAAAACGATCTGAATAGGCTTCTCCAACAGATAAATGGTTTTGAACGACCATTGACTGTTGACTAGTGCATTGTGATGATACCAGTGTTACAGCAGGCAGCTTGGTTCAGATATTCTGAACATGTTGCTCCTGTCAAATATGTATGGGAATGCATTCGTTTTGAAGCAACTGTCAGTACCTTTTGTATGTATAATGGTTCTAGAGTGCTAGGGTACTACAGATTGTCATAGCTGACTAGATGCCTGACTTCAGGCTGACTACTTCTAGACACTTGATTACATTACTGATCTTCTTTAGCCATGATGTTTATTTCACTGTATTTTGACATAACTGTAGCTGTTCTGAAGGGACATGAAGAGAGCTGTGACTCTGGCTGGGTTGACTGTCCTTATGGCGAAAACAAATGCGGAAGTCATCGGCGGAAGAATCTCAGTAAACATCTATCTGAATGCTCCTACCTGTCCTGTTCCAACTGCTCTAATGGTAAGCACATAAGTTTAAGCATGGGCACCCAGACATTGGGGGAAGATTCACACCTGAACACGACCAACGTCTGGCCTGGTCATGTTTTCATGTTTTATATCTCCTGCACAGATTTTTGTGTGTGCCTGTGCTTGCAAGGTAGTGAAGATAAAGGTAGCACTCTTGTTTATCTCCTTAGAAGTGGTTGGAGGATAACTTGGCTTATTGACAATTACAGCAAATTGAGCAATCTGGCAAATGACACTGTAATATCCTAGCTACCTAGGTACTTGTGCTGAATACGGAGAGATGGAAGACTGAGCTGGCCCAGGTGGATTGATACTCGCAAACATCCAAAAGACCTTAGTGTTGCCTAATTTCACTGTGCTTGTGTGTCTTATTCACACTGTTTTGGAACTTGCACAATTCTAGTGTATTTGATATTGCGCTGCTTCCTATCTAGACAATAATTTAAGAGATCCGGAGGTGCAGTTGTATCTTGTCATCTTCCGTGATAGTTTCTCAGTAGTAATACATAAGTATTGACGAATGATTACTTATACTACGTACTTGTATTCTAATTGTCAAAAGGCAACTCATTGAAGCAACAGGATTTGAATTGTGGACAAAGTTAGCCATAGTTAGTTGATATATATACCTATATATACTGTTTAAGAAATTGCTCATAAAGTGCTTTCTATTCTATAGACTGTGCTTTTGTGAAGTATTTAACATTTTTGGAAAGATGTACGTTATAGAACTATATAGATGACCATTGATATTGAATCAGTTAAAGAGTTCTTAAAATAGAAAGTAAACTTTTAACAAGGTAATCTAAAAGCATTACTTCTCTTAGTCATGGGTGTCTGGATGGAGGAATCATTCTGCCTTTACTTGTGAGTTACATGTCTTGACGACGAATCGGCAGTTCCACGTTCATTTTTTATTCTTTTAAGGAATTTGTAGAGCGCCTCTTCAAGCCTCAGAGGCACATGACTAGCCGAGAATCGATCCTCAGTAGCTGAAGTGAACGGCAATTGCACTTGTATATCAGCTAAATTACCACCCATTGATGACGATGCTGATGATAATTTTGGTGTTTGAAGGCTGTAGATACAGAGGCAGCAAAGAAGAAGTCACTCTACATCAGGTTTCGTGCACATACAAAGGTCGGCCAACTGTGACCATCGATGTTAGACAGGTTGGTTTTTTATCCATCTAGTTTAACTTGCAGGAATCTTGATTGCTTGCATCTTGCTTGATTGAATGTTTGAGCCACAGGCTAAATAGTCAAATCTTGCGACGACTAGTTCGATCACTTACAATCATTCAATCGTCGTGAAACTTGGCAGACAGACTCGCCCTCGCACACACTTCATTCTATCAAAATTTCAGCTCCCCCAAAATAGGCTAGCTTATAGAATCGGGGACTCAACTTTTCGAATCGGGGAATCCCCTTTTCCCACACGCAGCGTTGTGATTGGCCAGCGTTGCCATTGGCTGCAACAGAAACGGGTGCGGTGCTTGATTAAACGGACGCTATGTTGTAAAATGCTATATATTTGTACAGGTAACTGCTTAATATGACGGATTATAGGATACTAGATGGATATAGTAAAAACTTTGTTTTTACTATTGGTTGTTTTTATTAAATTATCTAATAGCCACAGCGTGTTTCTCTACACAGTTATTGTTTTCTTCATGGTCACTCAGAATTATAATATGCTTATTAGTATTAGTGAATTGCAGATGAGTTTATTATTAACCCTTTGACTTGCCCTATTTTTTCCCGATAAAAGGTAAATGTGTATGTGTGTGTATGTTGTATGTATGTATGTATATATGTATGTATGTATATATGTATATATGTATGTATGTATATATGTATGTATGTATGTACGTATATATGTATGTATGTATATATGTATGTATGTATATATATATATATATATGTATGTATGTATATATGTATGTATGTATATATGTATGTATGTATATATAAATGTATGTATATATACGTATATATATATGTATGTATATATAAATGTATGTATATATATGTATGTATATATATGTATGTATATATATATCTATGTATATATATAAATGTATGTATATATATATGTATATATGTGTATGTATATATATATATGTACGTATATATATATATGTATGTATATATATATATGCACATATGTATATGTATACATATGTATATATGTATGTATATATATGTATATATATGTATATATATATATACATACATATATATATGATGCTGATGATAATTTTGGTGTTTGAAGGCTGTAGATACAGAGGCATACAAAGAAGATACTCTGCATAGGTTTCGTATACATACATTTATATGTGACATACATGTTAGATATACATTTTAAAATTATCTTTAGCCACAGCTTGTTTCTCTACACAGTTATTGTTTTCTTCATGGTCACTCAGAATTATAATATGCTTATTAGTATTAGTGAATTACAGATGAGTTTATTATTAATGCGAATTGAAGCAGTTTTCCTTGATAAGGCTTGATGCATTGCAGTTTGAACATTGTGCATATAAAAGCTGCTCTAAACTGGTTATTCAGTTAGCACTGGGGCAGTAATCGAAATATTGTTACACTGGAATAAACAAGGAAGTAAATGACAAATCTCTGATGCGCTGGCCCCAAGTCCACAACCTTGGAATTGCCAGCTCAAGGACTGAAGAGCAGAAAATTATCACCTCTTCCCATGGATGTTGTATTAGGGACTTTGTGAGCTTGGTGGAATTATGAGTGTAAACCTAAATTTTGTAACTTCTTTAAAGTGTAGGTTTTGTTTACATTTATGGGGTACAGGTGTAAGACTGTCTGCACCTTTGTGAGGTTCTTTAGTGCCTTTGTGAGGTTCTTTAGTGCCTTTGTAAGACATTATATAAAAGGCCATGTACATTGTACATACATACATACTTGAAGTCTGTGCATAACTCCAAATTGGTAAGTGTGAGAGAATTATCAGAACTCTGTATAACATGATGGTAGCAATATTTAAATTGTAATGATGGATAATTTGACATTGTACGTATGTACTGACAACTGATAAAAACTGACGAGCACTTCTTCATCCCAAGTTTGACTTGCGGACGAAACGAAAACTAAATTTTGTAACTTCTTTGAATTTTTATTTCTAACTCGATTACCGTAATTGGAGTGTTAATTCCTTGATTATTTTTCATGCAGTAAAATATTTGTAATTAGTTTGAAGTCGCTTTGAAAGCATTAAACTTAAATTAAAATTAGAAATACTCCACATAATGTTTTTGAAGTACTTTCATGTTGGTTGTAGTTTAACGAAATGATTGCATCGCAGAAGAATCTCGAAGCTAGATTGGAGAAAATGACTAAGAGAACTGAGACGCTCGAGTCAGCAAAGTGTTCGTTAGAAGAACAGGTGGACAGTTGTCTCAGGTATGAAACCTGGAGAATCTGCTTTTATCTAATTTCGTCATTAATCTACTTCAGCGTTAGACATTGAATTCAGTTTCAGGTGCATCAGTGAATTTTCTATGTGTGAGTGTGACACAAGTCTTGTTTTAACTATCTGTCTAATGCTCTGACAGTTAATGTGCTTAAGGCAGTCTAACAATTAGACTGGTAGGTTTACTGCCTGAATAATGACTGACTGAATAGTGGCTGATTGACTGACTGATTGACTGAATAATGACTGTCTGACTGAATAACATTGACTGACTGAATAATGGTTGGTTGACTGACTGACTGACTGACTGACTGACTGAATGAATGGTTGAATGACTGACCGTTTGATTGAATAATGGTTAGGGCTGTCAATGTTAGTAAACTGCAGCCCGGGTACCCGAGAACAACCTGAACGGGGGCCCGTAAGCCCGTCAGGCCGTCAAAAACAGCCTCCTAATTGGGTATTGATTGCTAGAGACTAGTTAAATTTCATAATAGTGTGTGCTGATTGACTGTCACTGCATGGACACACATTTCCAGTGGGGCATAATGGGTCTAGTCTGAAAGGCGCCGACATAAACAGCCAATCCCTCTCCGTTTGCGGATTTGCCTTAGGCCTCCCACCCAGAGTCTATAGGCTGGAGGGGCGGCTTGTCTGTCCACCCCGCCCTTCTTGATTTGCTTCTCTCAGACCACACGCGAGCGTGAGAACTGTTCAAAATAATTTCTGCCGGCGTCAAAGGCCTTTGTACGATGTTGTTAAACTCGGGATCCGCCACACGCGTGCATGGCGTACTGTTACGATGTTACAACGTGGCACTCCTCTTGAAATACAATTGCCCCCACGCAAGCAATCTTGGGTCGTAGACTGCCCCCACCCCACGCGGCTTGGCTGTACAGGAAACAGCCATCTGCCTGCTATTAAGCCGTTGCCCGTTAGACCATAATTAAACAATTGGAATGCCTGTTTAAGGCATTATGCCTCTTCCGCGGGCTTTGAAAATTGATTTACCGGCCCGGGCTCAATAATGGCCCGGCAAGTGACAGCCCTAATAATGGCTTGATTGACTGACTGACTGATTACTGACTGACTGACTGAATAATGACTGACTGACTGGCTGACTTAATACTGACTGACTGACTGATTACTGACTGACTGACTGACTGGATGTTGACTGACTGACTGAATGAATGAATGATATCTGACTGGCAACCAGCAATTGTTAACTTGGCGTGACCCACTGGAATGATTTTAATACTTGTCGATGCCAAAGTGAAAGACTGATGAATTTACTGCTTGTTTTTTGCTGGTAGTAAAATTGAGCAGTTGAGTCATAAGCAGATGAATCTGGAGGAGACAGTTAAACAACTGACGTCGTCAGGTGGGCTGGTGAATGGAAATGAAGTAGCTATGCTCCATCGTGTTCCTTCACTTCCAAACAACTCTGTTGCAAGGCACTCCATATCAGGTTAGGTATCTTGATTAAATGACTTGGTATTTGTTTGATTATTACTTGATTAAAAGTTGCTTGATTGGAATATTTCTTCTGTCTTGATTTTGTGATGTCAGCATGTGGACTAAACTGGACAGGTTATGTTACCAGGTCTACTGAAGGCACTGAAAACATGTAGTGGGTTTTTCTCTTGTTAGCGCTACGTGTTTCTGAATATTTCTGCATTTCATCATTTGAATTGGTCGTTCTTATGTTGTAGTTATGATCCATCTCTTTATATATAGAATTTTTTTATCTGTATGCTGAATTATGCTGTTTCAGAAATTGTGATGTAGAGGCATTGATGCATATTGTATTAAAGTTTTGATGCAATAAGGTCTTACTTGTGATGCCAGTTTCTCAATTTCTTTTGCCGATTCCATGTTTTCAGCCTCACAAGAAGCGATATCTCGCAGCTGGATGCGAAATACTTTGCCCCTTAAAGCCGCTGATTCGACTCAGGTGAAATTTGAATCTTGGGTGATGCCTTTCCAGTTCAAGTGCATTGGGACTTTAAGGTGCGTTGTGGTTGGAATATTTGGTATCACAGTTTGATCTGTTGTTGCATTCATTTGTTTAATTCTTATTGTTGTTACAAATTCATATGGGTAATTATTATTAATTAAGCCTATCCCGTGCGGAACATCTGCAGGTTAGTTCGGCAAAATAGCCCTTGTGAGAAAAATCCACTGTTGCTCCCTGTGTTTCCCTTTTTATTATTATTAATATTATTATTGTTATTATTGCATATTTATTACGCACCACTATCTGATCACCAAGCATCAGTCGATGGAGCTGAGCAGTTGTGAGGTACTGCTCAAGGTCCAAACACAGTAACTGTATCGGGGAAGCTTGAACCCGCATTCTTCAGGTTATAAGGTGAGCACTCTAACCTATCGGCTACCATGTCTCCTCCGTGTACTATTCTTGCCTCATTCTTCTTGCTTATTCTGTTCTTACTTGTGGGCCATGAAAGCAACTGCCAACAATTTTCTCACATATACCAGATGGAGCCACTGCTGGAGCATGTACAGACACATCTGAATGTACATTGGTTAGATCTCATGTTCCATGCACACTGCTTGACGATGCCAATTCATATACTGATGGTTTGCTTATTTCAGAAATTTAAATCTTGCGCAGTTTGTACACGGGGAGCATTTAAATGGGTGGACAGCAGTGGTGAAGGATCTCACCCGATCAATTCACTGAAAAATGAGCAGAGTCGAGGCCTTAAAGAAGTTAAAGTCGCTATAGAAAATGTATACATGTACATTTATTATTATATGTCGTAGTGTCGTAAGGTTTGTTTACAAGTGTAGAATGATAAAGACATGGGACGAGATATTTTCTACATGCCTCTGTGTAGTAACCATTTAATGACAAGTGTGAACTAAAATGCAGCTCGTCGTTAAAGGTTTAAATCCGAGGGTGTGACCAGCAAGGTTTCATGTTGTTGCAAGTGAAGCGTGACAATAGCAAATGTAATTGCATTATACTGTGTGTGCATGTTGGTTTCACTGTATCAGGAGCCACAAGGGTGGAGTCTGTTGTGTACAGACATGGAGGAACAAGTTGTACAGCTGTGGAGCAGACTGTGTCATCAAGGTCTGGGATTTGGAGAACCTCGTCCATGGCTGCAAAATGACGATCAGTGCGCACACACAACGGGTCAGTCAGCATGACTTAACAGTGTTCTTACTTTCCATTTAGGGTAACATGGTGCCTTGTAGAGGTTGAAAATATAGCATAAGCTTACACAAGTACATATATGCATCATACCTACATTATTAAATTTATGAATGAATAAATTACAGTTTTAACAGTCTTAATATGCACTTAGTTAGATCAGTAAGATGGCCAGGTGCTGCACTTTTTGACATACTTAAAAGGCTATATTAAGTGTCTTGATGATACAGTGTTCACGTTAGACTAATATATCTGTTGAGGATTTAATTTGATAATGTGAAGTCGGTAACAACTATCAGCCCAGCTTAAGGGACTGCCCTCCTTATGTCATTTATTTATTTCCAGCATTTATTAAAAACGGTTTTCAAAGTGAAGGGCTGTGGTTTGAGAGCTTTTGAACCATAACAAGTAGCAGAACATAACTTATTTTAGGATTATCTTATCAACATGAAAAGCTGATTTCTTGGAGTTTGAGAGTTTTGGCTAAAATTCGAGACAGAATGTTTCCTTGTGTTTCTTGGCATGACAATTGTTAGTTCTGTTTTCTAATGTAGGAAAGTGGGACTTCAAACAATAGGTACCTGGTTGGCTTGAATGTACAGTGAACAATCAACAATGGTTTGTGTCTTTGTTGTAGATTCATGCGCTGGCAGTCGGAAGCCACTTTCTGTACAGTGCTGGCGATGACCTGGCAATCAAATCCTACCACCTGGACAGCCTGGCTGAACATATGACAGTCGAAGTACAAACCCTGTTTTCATTTGTTCATAGTACTGTTCAGTCTTAAAGTAAGTTAGCTCCTAATCATCCATGTACATTGTACAGTATGTTTTATTCGTGACAGTCCAAGTTCAAACTGTGTTTTATGCATTCAGAGTGACGTTCAGTCTTAGCAATACATCTGCTGGTTTAGCGATTCTTGTTATCTGCCTTTTTCATGCATGCTTTGGTGACAAGTTTAAAATGTGCTATACTAGTGTCTAAAGACATACATACATAATGTAGATACATTCAAGAATACACACTTAAGAGTTCTTACGTCTTCCGTTGTCAGACCATCTATATGTTGGGCAGTCCAAATAAGAATGTTTATTCAGATACCATTTAGACTTGTGTATAGAGCTCACTGTTTCATCGAGTATGTATCAGGAAATTTATATAATAACTAAAGTTCTTAAATCTGAAGTGCTGGATAATACTTACCTTGAATGGGTGTGATTTGTACTGTAAATCTTTTTTTTAAACGTATAAAATAAATTTCTTTTGATATTTAGTTTGCAGTTTGTTTTGTGTGTGCTACTATTGCAGGATGCTCATGAAAAAGGTATCACTGCCATGCTGTGCACAAACGACTATCTCTTTTCTGCGTCTTACACTGTTATTAAGGTGAGTTTGTTACTAAGAACATTGTAGAATGTTAGCGATGATGTATTCTATTCAGTCATGCTAAGATAATTAGAAGTATTAGAATTTGAATGTTGCCTTCATTGGCTCAACTTTACATAAGTTAGTCGTGATTGATATAACTTGCTTTTAATCAGGCTGCCTTTTCAGTTTTCACCAAAACTCAAATGAAGACAATTGACAAATTATAATGATAGAAGAAAATAAAGCTTTTATGAACACTGTTGAAGAATTTTAAGAAATTGCAAATTATTTATGTTAAGTGGCAAATTTTATTAAAGTTTCTAAAGAGCAATGAGAACAGTAATGTTGAAACAAATTTAGTGAATTGTCTTTGTTAGAAAAACTTCATTGTGCAATTATATAATTATAGGGTGCTGTTATTATTATTATGCAGTTGTCAGTGAAGGACTTGTTTGCTCAAGGTCCATACCCAGCAACTGTCTTATGAGAGGTTCAAACTTGTACTCTCTACATTACAAAGCGAGCGCTCTAACCAATTAGCTACCACTATTGGTTGAAATACATTTTGGACGAGGTCAGTAGTTTAGAATAGGAGGGCAAAGTTGAAACAAAGTCACAGGAAGTATGTTGATGCGACCATAATGAAGCATAGTCTATTTTCATATACAAATGAAACTAAATCTGTAGCTTGAAGGATTCTTGCTACGTGCACCACAACACGCCACCAAGGCATCATCGCTCAGCTATATCAACATAATTTGGTCCAGAGACTCTGAGCATGACGCCGTCCGCTTTGGATGGGAATCCACACGTGTGCTTGGGCCGCCACTGGGGACTTCTCCGGTTTTCTGTGCACTGTTTTGTTTACTGACACTATTTCTGTTCTTAATGACATTTCACGTCATTAGGCTAGTGATTATTGGAGTGGTGTCATATGAATTGCCTTGATGATAAATATATAAAAACATTTAGAAGGTGCCGATTATGGTCACGATGATTGGTGGTATTTTGTAGATTTGGAACTGCTGCAGTCTGGCACTTGTTCATACAATCTCGGGCCTTCATCACTGGGTTAGGGCATTGGCCTATGGCCCATCAAAGGTAGGTAGGACCAGAGAGGAAATATCTCACTTGCGAATTATGATTATAATTATCAGAGACAGTTTAGAAAAGTTTAGAAACATGGACCTACATGTAACTGTTCTAACTAACAACTATTTCTTATCATTTATCTAGTAACAGCATAGAATAGTTGAGTTGTAATTTATAAAAGTTACACGGCATGTAACTGTCTCATAAGAGCCTCCAAAATGGGTAAACTTTTGACAGGTGAAATTCAGAGTAACAGCGTTTAATGAAGAATTTGACTTTCCTAACATTTAGTGCCATTAGGTGCTCATTACCTGTAATGTAAGTAAGGTAGTGTAAGTAAGGTCATGTAAATAAAGTCATGTAAATAAGGCAACGCAGATAAGGTTATGTGATGGGAGAATTTTTATCAGCTTCCTCTGAAAAATCCAAACTTCATTATCAACACAGCTCAATAAACATTTTCGGCTTGTGTTCAGATGCAATTTAGTAGATAGCCATGCACCTCTGCCTTTGAGAGATGTTATATTAAGATCCAGAAACATTTGTACATGTATGCAGTTTATTTATAACTCTGACTGGGCAAAGTAACAAAGTTATATGCAAAAATAACAGAATCTAAAAACTCTGTTGTATTATTCTGAATTGATTTTGCATTTTCCACTTGAATTTCTTCTTCAAAATGCAAATTTTTTACAAAATTTTCTGTATTTCCTTCTAAAAATGCTAACTTCTTTGTGTTCTGTGTTACTTAGCATTTTTTGGCAGATTGAACTGTAAATTGACTTGGTGTTGTTTGACAGGATAAAGTGTACAGTGGATCTCACGGTAGCATTGATATGTGGAATCCAAAGCCAGAGTTCAACCTGATTGGAAAGATTACTCACAGCCATGGATCCATACATTCTATGGCTATTACGTCCATGTACATCATCATTGGTTGGTCTTCCCGCAGTGCATGGAAAATCCAGTTAATTACAAAACTTCATTTGTGTCATTAATCTCATCAGTGCTTTGATCATACTGTACATGGCCTCAATTTTATGGTTGCTTCAAAACTGAACCACTGTTCACAATCATTAACTTGTTCCTTTAGAACACACTGTGATAATGCAACATCATGCCTTTTCAGTATTTGGACCATCTGTCATTGGATGTGCATTTCCTACTGGCTAGAGGTGTTACCTGTGCCTTCATTTCATCACATAAACCATTCTGTTTTGTCGATGCTGGGCTGAGAGCATATCTGAATAGACTTTCCCTGTGTCTGATCAATTTGCTCAGTTGTTTATGTCATTTCATTCTCAACTTAAAACTTATTTGTTTTCAAATGACTTGTCCACCACAGGCTGCATCTCTGCTTTAGTGAACTTATCTTTTGGGTATTAATCTGATCATGGCTTGAGTTTTGTGCACTACTGGTTGATGCCTTGTGCATTAGTCACCAGGCCTATAGAAGTTACTCATTAAGAATTATAATGATTTTCAAAACTGGTATAGGAACACTTTGTACTAAGGCATCGAATTGACATCATTGGGCTTTAATCAAAAACGCTATCAAAAACGCTAAGCATATTAATTGTGGTTGTCAGTAATAGGTTGAGGTCTAAACCTCAAAATGATTTTCAAGTGCTGTGTTTGTTTGATTGATAGGGACTTACAATCAAAATGTGCGCGTGTATGACGTCACAACCAAAGAGTATCTTCACCAACTGATGGGTCACGTTGGTGTCGTCAACTGTATTGTTACATCTGTCTCCGGAAAATTCATGTTTACTGGATCATCTGATTCTACAGTTCATGTAAGAATTACAGAGGGATTCAGTTTGTCTGTATAGTGTAATGTAATATAAGGAATGTAATGCAATATAAGGAATGTAATGCAATATAAGGAATGTGATATAATAATGAAGAATGTAATGTAATATAAGGAATGTAATGCAATTTAAGGAATGTAATGCAAAATAAGGAATGTAATATAATATAATATAAGGAATGTGATATAAGATAGACAAGATCAGGCCCCTATCGGACGATGCCAATAGGGTGCGGCTGCGATCATCAAAGTCCGCTGATGTTTTTGTGCCAGCCACTAAAACTAAAGCGGGTGATCGAGCCATTCGGGTCGCTGGTCCACGTGCCTGGAACAGTCGTCCTGCACCTATTCAGGAAGCCAAAAGTCTCTCTCTTTTAAAAAAAACAGTTAAAATGCACTTCTTACGTAACCACGAGCATTAACATTTACGCTGACAGTAGACGGTTTTGTTAAGCGTCCTAGAAGTAGCTTGCTACCAACTATGCTATATAAATCGTCGTAATTACAATAATAAATAATATAAACGCACAGAAATCTCCCTGCATGCGTCCATCTGTCGTGTAACACTGTTTCGCAAGAGATCATCTTTGTGTGACGTCACAATATTATTGTGACGTCACACATATAACTTCGCTTTCAATTATTGCCACACGGAGCGGACAAGCAACCGCGTCAACCAGGTAGGGTCGCTGAGGGAGGGAGGGGAGGGGAGGGAATGGAGGGACAGAGGGAAGGGGAGGGTCAGGGAAGGAGGGGAGTTTTATGGGAGGGAGGGAAGGAGGGACAGAGGGAAGGGGAGAGTAAGGGAAGGAGGGGAGTTTTTGGAGGGGAGGGGAAATGAGGGGAGAGGGAGGCGGAGAGGAGGCGAGGGATGGACGGGACAGAGGGAAGGGGAGGGTAAGGGAAGGAGGAGTTTGGTCGGAGGGGAGGGGAAAGAGGGAAGGGGAGGGAGTATTGGGGAGGGGAGGGGAGGGAAGATCAGTTATATACTCCGGTGGTTAGGTCCTGTTAATGCAGGAGGGAAAGTGGAAGGGGAGGAAGAGTGGGAGGGAGCGACGGACGGACGGAGGGACGGACGGAGGGGAGGTAGGGAGGGAGAGGGAGAAGACTTATGTCAATCATAGCACGAGAAGACGCATCTCTTGACATTTTAAAACTGTTTTTAACCGTCTTAGGGCGGGCAAACATCTAGTATAATATAAGGAATGTAATGTAAGTAAAACATGTAGTGCTATTCAAGCACCCCCAAAAGCACTGCTTGCAAGGCTACATAATTAATCTAAAGAAGTACGATGTAAGGTCACCTAAACAGAAAATGCACGTGGAGCTGGAGCAATTGGAACAGTAGTTGAATCAGGTGAAACTAAGTTATAGGTTGTGGCTGTGATCATGGAGTTTGGAGAAACTCCTTCCAATACTTTGTACTTCCAATACAATCACTCCAGAGACTTAGCTGTACTTTGGATTAAGCAAGTGACCTGCTGTAAATAGCACTTGTCAAGAGGTATGTGAGAAGTGCTACATAGCTATTTTTATGTGATGCATTTATGTGTGTTGTGTAGGTTTGGAGTTTGGAGAAACTCCTTCCAATCCAATCACTCCAGAGACACAACGACAGCGTCAACACTCTGATCGTCAATGGTGACCTTCTGCTGACTGGCTCAGAGGACGCGGAAATCAAGGTAAATACCGGCTGAGATCATAAATCATCCTACGTGTAGCATCAGTTGAGAATGGACTCCCTGTGGCACTGTGCCTACAGCCCACGCGGCCATGTTTTACTCTCTAACGTCAAGACTGTTCTCTTTAGCCGGGGTTGGGTCGGGAGTGCTCCTGAGTCGATAATCTTGAAGAGGCGCTATATAAATCTCCCTGAAATGAAATGAAGAGCTTCTGAAAGGTTCATAGATAGTTTGGTAACTCTAATTGACACATTCATGGTTTCTGAGGCTTTGCTTGTGCTGAGTGTTGATTGGTTATTTTGTTTGTTTTTAACTGGTTCATTGACTAGTTTATAGTGGTGGGTAGGACATATGAGCAGAAGAGAAATGTACACCAGAGAGAAATGTACACAAGAGACTCATTATATAGTGTGATTTACTGTACCACAAATTCTTATATAACATGGCCAGGACTATGGATCCCCAAATTAATTGACCTATAGTAAATACTTGTGAGAGCACAACCTTGTTATAAGGTGGGTTTTAATATGGCTCCAGAGACTGCATTATGACGAGTTTGTGACATATGGAAATAACCTTCATCAGGGTGGCCACAACTCTGGAAAACAGGGAAATCAGGGAAAACTCAGGGAATTTCTTAACTCTGGAAAACTCAGGGAAAACTCAGGGAATTCCTCCAGCACTCAGGGAATTTGTTCAGATCAATTATTTAACGCATGTTTTGGCGTGATTTCGTTGTGCAAGAGATTAGGAGGTCTATGATTGTTTAGAAGCAGAATGTGAGTATAACATTGCTGAAGGTCTTGCTAAAACTTTCGACAGAGATAGCAGCGTTGCTCATTGCAACATGCCCCGGTATCTTATTATTTAATTGTCTGTGCAGCCTCTTAATATGGTTTCTCAAGAAAGAGGTAGTCGCTGGTGCAGACTCGATCTCAAAGTTGATGAAAGTAAAGGTGGATACAAAAGAAAATTGGTGTTTGTACAATGTACAAGGATGTTGATCTTGGTGTTGCAGCGAAGACTGAATTAACACAGTGCATGGTGTCAGATTGAAAGAAACTTACATTTCATATGGACTGCATCCAGTTTCTGTCTGCAATGAGTGCAAAAATAGTGGTGGCAGTGTTGATGAACACAACCTTGCTGGTCTCGTTGAAAGTCTTTGCAAGTCATGGAACATTCTTTCTACTAATATGGCGAAAATGCAATATTCCGCACTTTGAAAATTAGCACAGACAGAGATGAATCCTTCATTTGGGAATTTCAGCACACCCATCACCAGACTTGAATTCTACTTCAAGTATCTAGACAATTGACCTGAATATGCAGACATTTGGTGGGTCATCAAATTGATTTCAGTGTTGTCACATGGCAATTTGGCAGTAGAGAGTGGCTTCAATGTGAATGGTGACATGCTGGTAGAAAATCTTCACGAAACATCTCTAGTTGCTTAGCGAATGGTTTTGATTCCATCAACAATGCTGGTGGTGTCATGGAAGTACCTATTGATAAACTAATTCTGCAAACTACAATATGTATGGGGTACTAGACCTCGATATGAAGAAGTAACACCTGCAAGTAAAGCTGCAAAAGGCGAGAGATGATGCAAAATCTGCTTCGAAGAGGAAGATAGCTGCTAAAATCAAAGATCTCAAAGCAAAGAAAGCCAAGCTGACTGGAGATGCAGGCAGTGCTGTGTTAAGCCTTGAGCATGAGATGAAGGAGCTAAAGAAACTGAACTAGTCTACATTGGGGCAAAGTAGTTTCAATTAGGTCCATTCACTGTATGTATTATTCATTTGGGGGTTTATATAGCACCTCTTCAAGGGGTCTACTCAGAGGTGCTCCCAACTCCAGCCATTGGTATTAAGTTTCTGACTTGCACTCTAGTGATTGCATTTGCATCTGTAAAGGTGCGTGAACATAGTAATGTTTTGATATTTTTGTTTTTACTAATTGACCTGAACTATTATGAGGAAAACAATATAAAAAAGGCAAGGAAAGGTGCGACTATAGGGGAGGAGCCCGCTCAAAATTTGTTAACTTTTAATCTTTAGGCCAATATAATAGGAAAGCGATTAAAATGTACTCTGGAAAATTCAAAAAATGACTCTGGAAAACCTGGAAAACTCAGGGAATTTTGAAATCATATTTCTGTGGCCACTCTGTTCATTGAAAGACAAATCTAAACCAATTAGGGGAAGCAATTCCTCTCCTCTACAACTCAGAAGGCAGTAATTCTGCTGCAGCAGCCATCTGGCTTTACATTTATCCAGTCAACCAAAGTTTCTCTAGGGAAATCTTCCTTTACCCTCAAATGGAAGTCTTCCATACCCTTGTATATATATACCTGGGCATAACTGTTGGACTGCTGTTATACAAGTTTCTGTTAAGTGATCAAGTACTGAGTATTAGGCATGACTTTGCGATTTTACTGGATTTATGGACGATCATTGCACCATTAACTGATGGCTCTTAAGTTACTGTAATGATACGGCCGAGCATACAATTCGTACCCATCGCCGCCAAATGACTGGCATCAGAAAGTGATGATGATGATGAATGCTACTGCAGAAATTCTGAGGTTCACTAGATAAGTGTTGTACTGTCCATTTTAGGTATTCAAACATTTCCGAATGCAAATGGGTTTTGTGCCTTCGTGATCTACTGGCAACATCCACTACTTCTGTGATCTGAAATTGAAGAAATCGTGGAATGCTCAATAATTTCATGTCCGTCCTAAATCCTGACTGTGATAAACAAAAGACCGAGAAGTTCTGTGAGCTAAAGAACAGATTGGCAACCATCTGGGTTTTCTGGTACATTCTTGTTTTGGAGAAGAAATTGGTGAGCAGCACTGTGCTAGCAACAGTCTTACTTGTGAATAAGAGATTGTTTAATGGCAGCTATATTTTGTATATGTTATCCATAGCTTTCCTTTGTTATTTTTCATTTATTTTGTGAGCATAAATTTGTAACTATCAGAGATTAATTTATCACATTTATTACAGACGATCCTATTGAGCTTGGATGTATGTAGAATAGTAGATGTTTGTAGTTGTACATGTATGTAGATGTTGATGTATGTAGAGGTATTGGGGCAATTCTAAAGAATCTATTATTATTATTGTTATTATTATTATAATTATTAGACTGTCATTTATAGTGCGCCTAAACAAAATAGGAATCTTGCACAAAAGCGCGTAACAGAAAAATCAATCGTAGTAAATCTTAAAATATGTTTATGGTTAGTTTTGAAAATCGATAATGTTGAGTATTTGTGAATAAAAGATGCTGAAGACGACTGTCTGAAATCTGAATGCTCTCAAATAGTACAACTTCAGACAAGATTAAAGTGTTTAGAGATGATCTTGCTATGCCCAGAATTTGAACTGTGCAAAAACTTTAACTCTTACAGGTTTTCTGGCAGTATTGGAAATTTCTCATGTTCCTTGTATTAATCTGCTTTACAAAAGTTCACACTTGTATGAACAGTGACCTGCCCACCCACCTAGAAATGTAGAAACTTTCTGAGAAAAAGATTTAGTGAAAGTTAACAACCTTAAAGTTGTTGACATTTTTCAGACCTCCTTCTCTAGTTGACCTTTTCAACCTTTAAAATGGTCTTGTTTGTTGACAGTTCACAAGACTTCTGTTTAAGTAGCCTATCTTGTAAACAGATTTGTTTTGTTGCGGTTTCAGCTGTAAAGTCAATGACCTGCTGGTATGCAGCTGTTATGTGGCAATACATTTCATTTTGTCATTTTCCTTATAGCTTTTCCAGCTGCACTATCCGTGATGTTATGCCATCTGTTTTTATTGGTCCCATTTTCATCCCATGTTCTCTGCCTTCGTAAAATGTGTCACAGTTATATGTTCGTGTGCATGGTTTAGGAAGAGTAACCCCTTGTAATAACCTTGGCAGTCTAAGTTTGTATTTTGAACACTAGTTTATTGCTTAGGCATATATTGTTATTTGAATAATGAATATGTTTAGGTGAATGTTGCCATGGCTTGGTTGTTGTTATTGATGCTGTTGTCATAGAGATTACCAAATGTTTAGTGAGCCGGTAGCTGTCATGCCCTGAAGTGCAGTTCCAAAACTGATTGAATATGCTGTTAGGTAGGTAGTTTCTGTTTAATGACACTGTCGTAATAAGGAAGACTAGCATTGCCATCCTGCTTTATCCAGGCTTTGGACTGGCACAGACCGAGTACCGGTCGCAGAGCTGAGACGATTTACGCTTTTGGTATATTTGCTCTGTGTCTCAGTCTTCTGAAATGAGTAAAGTCTGAATCCATTAAATGCCAATAAATAAGGACTATACCTAAATGTTATGATCAAATCAAGTCAGTGTATATGTATTTGAGGAGGTTGGAAGTTTGGATCAGGCATGAACCTCGATTACTTCAGTAACTCATGAATCATGGAAAATCCAGTGGAAGCCACAGGTCACGGATCAGATCTATTTTGAAATCGATGTTAAATTTTTTTTATATATAGGTAATATAAATTCTTATATATTAATTTTCCTGATAATTCTTGGGTATGTTTATTGGGTGTGTACTGTTTAATATTATTATTACTACTTGTAAGAATTGTTTTCTTAACCTCTTCGAGTTTTATATCATCATAGCAATATGTTGATATTTGTTTATATATGTGTTACAATATTTGTTCCCTTCTTCAAGAATTTTATGGTATTTTAACACTTTTTTATGAGAATATCATCTTGTTTATTTAAAAAGATATGCCATAAATGGAAAAACAATGTTTGTATGATGCGAGTTTATAGCATTGGATAGAAATATCATTTTTCATGTACACTCCAATAAATGTTTGTTAGCAACTATTACATTTCTAAACATGTGATCTGATTTTGTTCCTAATATGCATGATAACATTCTGTACATTTTGCAGACAGTATATTTTCATGCAATGTGATTGTTCAGCTTGTTTTGTTTGGTCATTACTTGCTTTGGACATGTTAATTCTCACTATTGATTGTAAGTATTAAATGTCTTTTTGTGTTTTAAGCTCTCAAAAGATTGAATGCTTACTTGATGGATGAATTTTGACCAATCTGTATATTTTGATATTTTATCAGCTGTATGATTTTAATTCCACTGCATCATGTTAAATATGCAATTCATTTCATATGTGGTAAGGGCCTTGGTAAAACGTGTCACAGTTATATGTTCATGTGCATGTAGTTAGTGTGCAGAGCTGTTAACCATAAGGTTGGTAGTTCAGATACACAATAAGTAAAGTTAGTAAGTATATCCTTTATATAAGGCAGTTAGTAAGTAAGTATATCCTTTATATAAGGCAGGTAGAATTGCAAGATTTATGTTTTAGTAGTGTCCTGGGAAATTCTGGTAGAGGACGAGTTCATTGACAGTACACACTTCACAGCCGGTGTGAGGCTCAGAGGGCGAGGGACAGGCGTGGTATCACCAGCAATTCATACCAGTGGCTATTTTTGTCTCGCCTAAAGGTTTGTCTGGTTCAAAAGGTTGCTTGCTGATGTAGGGTTTACTGTTGATCACAGAGCCTGCTGATCAGAGCCGTAGAACTTGGCCTTTTAAGACGTGCATTGCCATAACATTTTTAGCAACCTGTTGGGCCATAGAGCAGGTAGCAAATGCTGTAGCTGTTGGTTTGGTAGAATGTGTGTAGAATTGGATTTCTTAAGAATGGAATAACTACCAAATATCTTAGGTTGTACAGGGCTAAATTTTGGTTGAAGTATGTTTGATGTGATGTAACAGTCCAATGTAGTTACATTTCATTATTTGTATTCTAATTACCACTCACGTATTCATAGTTTTTGGCACAATCTGTTTTCTTGTTTCAAGATGACGACACTTGTGCGTAGTGGTCCACTGATCCATCAAAATAGGTGCTTGAAATTAGTTGAAAAGAAAACTATAGTTGAGCGAGTGTGGAAGAAGTCAACACTTAGGAAACATGGGCTTCAAAATTGTTCTTGTACTTGTTTGACATAATGCATTTGATCTTAGTGCAGCTGTTTCGAGTTCCTTCAGTGTTTGTGCCTTCTGACCGCCTTACGACGTTATGTATGACTTTTGTTCTTATTTTTGGCAAATTTAAGTGACATGTACTTGCTACTCTCAGTTTTGCTTTTGGTATGGCTGGTTCAGAGTATTCTTATCGTACAGACTTTTTGTGTACTCAGGGCTAGCGTAAGGAACTGTTTTTCTTTGTATATCTGATTTGATTTTAACAATGCTGTTGTATTTACACATTTCTTTAATGTTATTGAATAATATTACATATGTAATGTAAATTGTGAAAATGCATTAACTGTGTGGTGGGAATATGTACTTTTCTGAAGTAACGTTCTTTTACATACCAACAGACTTTTGTGGAAAGCAACAAGGCCATACGAGTGTGTGGTTAAGGTTCATGAAAGAATTCCATAAATTATGCAATGTTTCATATATTTTGTAGCAATCATGAGTTGTCTTATTGGTATCATGCATTTTTGGCAATGGCAAATTTCGAGCTGGGAATACCCCCAAGAATTTTAATTAATATTTTTAACTTGATATATTTTATTGCTCAGATTTACAATAATTAGTGGAGCATGGAATAGCTGATCTCTGCTGATGCTTTTGTCTGATGGAGATTATTATTAGTATTATTATTTTTGTTATTAATCAGATATTTATATGCTGCTAACAAATGAATTAACCTCAATGAAAAAGGCTACAGAACTACGACTGTGTTGCATTGGCAAATATGCAGTGGCTGTAACTTCAAATATAAGCCCCTCTGTGAAGTACTTAAATAGACCGCCCTCTGGGCTTGTTGGTACTTTATCAGTCTCACAGCAGCCCCGCTTTTTCCTATACAGGACCACATGCATGTATTACGCTGTTGTATTTATGTCAACACCTAGGACATGCGGGCATCTACGCGCACTTGTTCAACCGTACGTGTGGTGGGCATGCAGCCGTCTGCCTGCCATTGCGTGCATCCTTAGCCAAAGACGAATTAAGTGTCCGTAGGTTAGATGCAGATTCCAAGCAGGCAACTGGGTTAATATATGGAGACACCTACATCTGTCAGGCTCAACGGTTTCGAAATAAATTGGATTTTGCCGTTTTTATAGATTTTTGCTTTCTTGTTTGTACGGTAGCATTTGCTGCAGCCATTCAGCTCCTGCGTTCGAAGTGCGTGTAGGTTGGTTGATTAATGTGTTTACAAGTTGCTGTGCACAGTTCCAGCTTACACTTGTTTCTTTGATCTTTAACTGATTCATATCTGTGATATACTTTCTCAATCAGCCAATAAAAAGATAAGTCATGTGTGGACTTTATCTTGTGGGTAAGATGTGGGTATACGATGATCATGAAATTAGGTCCGTATGTATTAAACTTCGATGAGACAGCTTGGCTTAAGCCCCCCTCCCCTGTTTAAATTAGATTCTAGGCCTATCACTTTACAAAACCAATAGTAGAGTGATTGAACACTGGAGTATCTATTATGTAACTTGCTGTGTTTGTCAGTCTGTTAATAAACGAATATATATATATATATATATATATATATTAATTGCTAATTAGTGAAATGGGTTTATAAATTGTGCAAACACTTTTAAGGGTTCCTGAGAGAGTTGTGTGTGCGTGTGTGCTTAGCCCCTTTATTTCTATAGGCGTAGGGAGAGAATATTTATTAAAGGAAGCGGTCTGGCCACCCGCTACATATGCCGAAGCTAAGCAAATGAAGTTGCTAAACCTTCAAGCAATGGCTCTCGGGGTTAGCTTAAGAGGCTGTTCTTTGTCTGTGCCTGCGTAGTTTCTATAAAGGCACTGTTGACGACGCTTGCAGCCCGAGCTGGCATGAACTCGCTTAGTCAATTCAGTGTACATGTATCTGCTTAAATGAAAATCTATTGATTGACAG
Organism: Aporrectodea caliginosa; assembly: GCA_020284085.1. NCBI lineage: Eukaryota > Metazoa > Annelida > Clitellata > Crassiclitellata > Lumbricidae > Aporrectodea > Aporrectodea caliginosa. The sequence continues at coordinate 957,825 of JACEVL010000382.1, read as the reverse complement.
CTGGTGGTTGCGGATGCCGGGCGGTAGGCTTCTCCAGCTAGATGGCCCATCAACAGCGAAATTCCTTGAACCATTTCTCCATCCTCACGAATGACTGAGAAAAGTTTGCATATCAGTGACTGTATCTAGTCTACACTAATGTTTTCTTGTGGCTCATCGGATTAACGTAGAAACCGTAAACAATTTTACATAACTTCTCACAGTCAAAGTCTACGGACTGGGCCTAGTAAGGACAAACAGACTAACAGTGAAATGAAATTCTATTGCTTACGCTGTCGGCCTTTGTAATACCGGACGTGTTTCAAACCTGGAAATAGTCTGAATTCTTTTTTATACAATAAATATTATTATAATAAAAGACACACAGCGATGTGGAGATTACCGCTTAAACTGGAACAAAACTCGTAGGCCTAATCTAGAAATTTCTACAGCGCCCAAACAAGCAAAGTCGCGGGAATCAGCTTATTCACAGACGCTTAGTCAAAACATAATCGCTAGACGAAGGGTGAAATCGATTCCAGGTCAAGATCCAAAGGGGTCAAGCAGGCGGATAAAAAAATACTCTGGTAGGCTACACATGTATGAATTACATTGCAAGCCCACTACTGTCGTTTAACCAGATCATGATGCCCGCAGAGCTAAAATATTTTCGGTTCTTTCGTGAGTGGGCGAGCAGTTAAAAACCCACTTGGCACTAAAAATTCGTCGTGTTGTGGATGCATCGTAGCACAGAAGCTGTCTCGATGTTTGCCCGCACAGCCCATAAACCTGTGCAGCGTTCGTTTAAATAGAACTTAGAAAAAACTGACAGCAGCGGAATAGACTACTTTCAAGCCAGTATTGCAATCATTCACAAAGAACAGATGCAACGTACGTGGTGTTTGTGTTCTGTGTTGCGATTCAGCCTGGATAGCCTATCTATATATATATATATATATATATATATATATATATATATATATATATATATATATATATAAACGTGGGAGATATTCGTCGGCTCGTACGTATCTTTTTAAATCTTCGTTGGCGGTTGTTCGTAGGCTCACGGTTGAAAGTAACCCGCCCTGCGCTCCCCACCGCCAAACCCCTCGGGCTACAAGTTTATCCGAAGTGTGTGTGCGTGCTTGCCATTCGTATTTGATGCACGTGGTCTGTGAAACGAAATGTCCGACCTTCGCCGCTGCCTCAGAGAGGGATAAGCGTTCTTAACGCCGCGTGGTGTGGTCTCCGGCGAAGGTAATTATATAGCGTAGTAGTCTCGCTTTTAATGATTTACTGACAGAAGCTGCGGCTTGCCTTCTTGAAAGTTCTGTGTTGTCGTTACTAGTTGTTGTTTTTCGATATGTTAGCGACGGGAGCTCTGCTCTTCCTTCTCATCTGCTTCATCGTCCTCCGACTGAAGTCCTTCTTCGCCAAAAAAATCGGGGGGTTTCGTCCGATGCCCGGCCCGAGAGCGTGGCCGTTCTTCGGCAGCGCCCTTGCTATCGACCGGACCCGGCCGTACGAGACGTTCACCCGCTGGAGCGCCATCTACGGGGACATCTACCAGTGTCGTCTTTTCGGTCAGAAGGTCATTGTTCTGAGCGGAGCCGCAGCCATCCAGGAGGCGTTCGGGCCACGCGGTCGCGACTTCGCCGGTCGGCCGCGCATGTTCTTCCGCGCTACGTTCATGTCCGACAATTGTCAGGATATCGTGTCTGCGTCCCCGTCGCCTGCCTGGCACGCCCTGCGCCGGACAGTCCAGAAGGAGATGAGGAGATTCGACCCGGGACTTGACCGCTTGGAGCTGCTCACCGGCGCCATCTTGGACGAAATGATGGAGGAGTTTTCGCGGCGCGCAGGAGAGGCGTTCGATCCGCGGGAATGCGCCTACGATGCTATTATGGGCGTCAACTGTCTTTTCCTCGCCGGAGAGAAATTCTCTCGAGACAGCATCGAATTGCGGCTCTTCAAGCGACTCGAACGCATCATCACGGAGTCGATGAGCGTCGGCGGACCGGGCTTTAAATTGGACATGTTTCCGTGGCTGCGATTTTTCGGCAACGCTACCTACCAGAAGCTACAGGAAGCGAAGACGATCAGAAACATCCTTTACGAGTGGCTGAAGAGTCGCGTCGAGAGGGACCTTATGAGCGGAATTACGGGCAACGGCGTCGTACACGGACTCTTCTCTGCCCTGGCCGCCGCCAAACCTGAACTTTCGGAGACGAATGTAAAACTTGCCATCGTCAACCTCTTGATTGGGGGCTCATCCGCCACCACGGCCTACCTATACCTGCTCATCAACGTCCTGGCTCAGTACCCGGAAGTTCAGAAACGTCTGCGTGACGAAGCAGACCAGGTGATCGGGAGCGATCGAAGAGTTGGTCTGGGCGACCGCGATTCAATGTCGTACACCAGGGCTTTCCTTCTAGAGCTGCTGCGATTCGGCAGCATGAGTCCCATCCTTATTCCGCACATGACCCTTGTCGACACCTTCATCGGCGACTACCAGATCCCGGCCGGAGTTCAGGTGTTCCTGAACGTCCGAGCAGTCCACCACGACGCGACCTTCTGGAAAGATCCATACGTCTTCCAGCCGGAGCGCTTCCTCGACGCCTCCGGTCGTCTGATTCCACCGGAAGACGAACGCCGAAGGAGGATCCTGTCATTCGGGGGTGGTCCGCGAGTATGCCCCGGGGAACAGTTGGCTGTTTCGAGGTTGTTCCTAGCCGTGGTGACTATCGTCCAACGATTCGCTGTTGAGACCCCGGATGGGACCCTGTGCCCCGCGTCTTGCGATCCGAGGACCTACGACCTTGGTCTCGTTCTTCGCCCAAAAAGCTACAAGGTCCGATTCATAGCAAGGGTCGCGAAGCAGCTGAGGACTGCTTCCGCGGAAATGGAGCAAACGCACAGGTTGGAAATAAATTAAATTGTATTTGATAGGTGGAACAGAGGAAGGGTTAATAACAAGAAATATAATGATCTTTCGAAAATGGGAACTTTTGCATCAGGAAACATTGTGACATGGGAACATTCGTAACAGGAAGCATTCTTAACATTCGGGGATGGGAACATTCGTAACAGGAAGTCCTCAGATAAGTCGGATATGGTAACATCCTCAACATGAAACAGTCTGATCACGGAGTTGGAGAAATTACGTGACAAAAGGAACTTTCGAAGCTTGGGTCAATTTGGATTTAGAACAACTGGTAGGCCTAACAGTCGCAATAAATGACGCGCTAGAAACGAAGAGAATTGATAGGAAACGGATGTCGCATTCGGAACCTGGAACAGTCTTAAACGAAACACAATCGGCAAAGAATATTCGAAACTGAAGCCGCGTTTGGAAAGTGTTAGTAGACGAAACTGTTTCTACGAAAACCGATCAGTCTTTACCATGATAAGAGCAGAGATAATTTCTTATCCCATGCTCCTTTAAGTATAATAACCGCACAGACACGTTTTTACTTAAACTGCAGCATGCATCATACCTCGAATGCTTCGATTTTTCATGAACGCTGCGCCCTAATTTGAAAACGGGAAAAACTTTTTCGGGTTATCATACTACTACCTCGCTACCAGCGCTCGTGTAGGCCTATACGATGGTGCTCGGCTCTTTGCTTTTAACGCGGCGCTTGAGAAATTTATAATTTACGATAACGATATACCTCTGCGAGTCGTGCTGCATTTTGCTGCCGATTTCTTTAGATCTAGAGCAGTAGCCTATAAGGCCAGTGTTTAATCTAGACGTCTCTGGGGGAAAGTTCCCCCCAGGATCGAGTTTTCCCCCAGAAAAATGGAAGAGATAAAAATTTTGACACATTTATGGTCTAACATTTCTTAGAAAACACCCGTTACTACCCCCCTCGAAAATTGTTGGGTAAAACACCTGTTACTACCCCCCTCGAAAATTTTGTTGGAAAATACTCGTTACTACCCCCCGGTCGTCAACTTTTGGAATATGTTGGATATTCGGGCACCCCCCGAGAACCCTGGATTCCCCCCCGACAGCAAGGGGACTAGATTAAACACTGCTATAAGGCGAACTATTTAATCTACCAGACAGGGTAAGTAAGACTACGTATACAAAGTTAAACAATAAATATTACAATCTGTTTAACTTGAGTAGGTTACATCGTCTGGTGTACATAATAGCGGGTAAGTTTTTGTTTATATTATAGTTGTGGATTTCAGAAGTGTTTGTCGTAAAGTTCGGGTCTACAGTTCATAATAAACTTTAAATGTTGTAATAGAATGTGCGTTAAATACTTTCATCTGTGTCAGAATTCCCGCTAATAAGACTAACATAGGCTACATCAGAAATATCGGCGATTCTATGATATCTCACCTTATGCAGAATTCTTTGTCCCTGGCACGTCTAGACATGCAGAAAATGGAATTAAGTTAAAATACACATTCTTTAACTATGAAAGAGATCTGACGCTGTCCCAGCATTGGTCCGACGTATGTAACATTCGACATAGGGTCAACGTTAGTTGTTTTGTGACATTGGATCGATGTTGGCCCAATGTTCGTATTCTGTAGTTTGGGTGACGTTGGCCCGACGTTGGTCCGATGTATGTAATATACATCAGAAATATCGTTGATTCTATGATATCTAAATTTCACCATATGCAGAATTCTGTTAATGGCATGCATAGACATGCAGAAAACGGAATTAAGTTAAACTACGCATTCTGTTACTATATATATATGACAGACATCTGACGTTGGCTCAGCATTGGTCCGACGTATGTAACAAAGTTAAAAAATGTCGGAAATGCTACGATGTCTAAGTGTCAAATTTATGCAGAATTCTTTGTTATTGGCACGCTTAAATAGGTAAAAATGGAATTAAGCTTATATATATTCTATGACTGTGAAAAGAGGACACGTGGAATATACGTCGTACACCCTACATTCCGCCAATATTGCATTCGACATAGGGACAGCATTGGGCCAACGTTAGTGACTTTTATGACATTGGGCAAACATTGACCCGCTGTCGGTGTGCTGGCTGGGAGTCAATGCAGTTTAACTCTTTGACCGCGGGACCATATTTTAATGATTACCAGAGCGTCGCAGCCCTGGACCAGGGCGCGGCAGCCCTGGGCGCAACAGACTGAGGTACGATTTATCTCATACCGTCCTACGTCGTGTCTTCACCCACGAAATGACGTACCTGGCGTTCAAAACAGACGCATAGATCTGAATTTCTGTCTCCTTTTGAGGACAATGCTATCTGATCCTTCAAGGACATACTTTGGCAGCGGACATGTCATGCATGGAATACTACGTAAACGAGTTTTATGTGCAAGTGGAGAAGGGGCTACAGAAACACACACACACAGTCACAATGTGAAAGACAGACAGACAGACAAACAAACAGACAGACGACAGACAGACACAGAGAGAGACATAGACAGAGAGATACTTCAGGGATCAGATACGTTCGGATATGTGAGTGCATAGAGTCTGATGCCATCCAACTAGGCCTATTCCAGTCGTGAACTCGTTCACCTACCGACCATAAACTTCCAAATTCCTCGTCGAGGGTGGTTCCTGCAGCCTGGCCAACGCAAGGTCAAAGGCCTGATTTGGTCTGCTTGATGGCCCTGTGCCTAGGCCTACATGTGGTGGCGGCAGACGGAGGCGCGTTTTAGGACCAGGGCAGAGTCTAGTACCGCCCCGATCTGAACGGCCTTTGATTCATGCTCTCGGGCAGTCAGTCGTCTCTGCCTCCGTACAGATCTGGTTCTTATAAACACAGATCCTATCTATATACTATTATGCATTTGCCCTCAAAGTGCACTCTCGTGGCTTCGTGTGAAACCATCACATTCACATATTTAAGAATTGATTGTGCTTCCACAATAGATCGAGGTCCTTCCATCCGTTTGCCTGCCTATCCGTGTCTGTTCCTTTTCCGTTTCTGGCTGTCCGTCTGTCCGCTGCTCTGTCTGCTCGGCTGCATAATTATGGCTGTCCGTCTGACTTGCGCTTGTCGATCTATCTGTCTGACATTCCGTTTACTCTATGTTTGTCGGTCCTACTTTATATCCTAGCGCTATATATAAACATGATCGGATACGATAGGATTACGTATGTTACATTTAAGTAGGCCTAACGCTTAGGATCAGAGACGTAGCCAGGTTTTAACACCAGGGGAGCGAGCACATAAAAATAAATAATTTCAATTAATTACATTAATTATAAGTGTTTATTTTTGTATTTTAATATAACATAACAGTACAAACACAAGTCAATTACAACAGCCTTTTTCGTCTAGGCTTCACTTTAGCAAAGTTATCGATTACTTAATTCGTCATAATCCACTTCACTAGCGAACTGTCGTTCAATCGTAGGCCTCATCAAGGCTAAACCAGAAAATCTGTCTTCGCTCATTGTAGAACTTGGATTGTCTCGAGGCGTCTCGAGATATGTTTTTTGATGTCTCGGTCTCGGACTCCATGCACTGTCTCGGTCCTGATGTCATTTTTTGACTTTTTGGAAACTGTCTCGAAGCGAAAGTCTTGTAGAAGCGGTCTCCATATTGTTCTCACGCAAACTGTCTTTAGTTCTGAACTTTTGACCGTAGGCCATATATCGCACTATGAAATTGTCCTGTGCCGAAAGGATAACTAAACAAACCGGAATTTTAGAAAAGCTGTATTTCTGGTATTAACAGATATTGAAAAGAGCAGTTTTAAGTTTGTACATTATTGCTTTATTTCAATTTTCTAACTTCTATCAGTGCAAATATCTTAAAATGTCTCATAAAGAACCTGAAATAATTAAATTTGCATTCACGCAATTTGAAATCAACGAAAAACAAAATAAATGGCCGCTGGAGTAAAGTCAACATAAGAGAAATGCTTGGAACATCATCTAGTTTCTCAAGGTGAGTGATGTGACTTATGTCGTTAATATATGGAACTTTGTTCCTTTAAATTTTAGAATCATGTAGAAGATTTCAGAATGGCTTAAATATTTAATTTCTTTATAGTTTATACAATTCAGGTGATCGGCTGATTTCAGTGACTTGTCCGGTGTCCCTGCTATTTCCCTCTATGACTACAGCCCTAACTCTTCCTCCCCTATGTTCCTCTGATATACATTAACTTCTCCCATTCAACTCTCTGCTTGCATAGGCTATATAAATTTGTTTGTTTGTTTGAATGCATTAATCTTGGCATGTACAGTGCTGTGCGTTTGCTAGTACTTCTCAATACAGAATATTCTTACTTACTTACTTACTTTATTAGACTTCAAAAGTTGAGAGAAAATTGTTTCAGGATTTGGGTCCAATGTGCATTTCACTCGTTTTGAACTGTCTCGGACTTTGTGTCTTGGTCCCCACTGTCTTGGTCTCGGTCTCAAAGTTTGATGTCTCGTATACAAGCCTGCGTGACTTTTATGAGTTTCAGTCGGTTCAAAGGTTGTTCCAACAGCGCTGTTTGTTGGCAAGGTCAGACACCGGAATTTTCCTTATTGATAATACGGATTATTTCCCTGTAGGCCTACGTGTACATGTCTTTAAATGAAAGAAACTCTTGCAGCATTTAACGTCGACTTTCGATGACATCCATGTAGGTTTACATGTCTGCCAAAGATTCTAATTTCGTCGCTTTATCGACATTGCTAAAATGCTTTGGATCTAAATAACTAAATTTGGAAGACACATTTGTAAAATGCTTAAATCTTTTAGTTGTGCTATTTATGACACAAGCAAGTGACACTATGTAGGTTTCAACCACGAATATTTTCGGAAATCAGATACTCCATCATCCCCTGAAATTTCCTCATGGAATCTCTTTCTTTTCCGAACTCTATATAATTATGTTGCTTATATAGTCAGTAGTAGGCCTAATACCACATTCATGAGCCAGCTCATTCAGCAAAGTTACTTCATTCTGAATCCGCTGAAACTCAGATTCAAATTCATTTCGCATGTTTTTCATATCGTTTCATATAACCTAGTTGAATCAAATGAGAAGCTGTTACCAAATCAATGCTACTTCTCTGTAAATATGTGGATAAACGGAAAGCCTTCTCTAGCACTTTTTCCAGAATATTAAACGAACTAAGAACTCGTGCGTAAAAAAGTGTTACAAGAATACCCTTTACATCAGCCAGTAGTGCAGTTTATAATCTCACCATCCACGATTCTTTGCAGGGCAACTATAGGGTCTATTAATTAGTGCTGGTAAATTCTGCAAGACTGCTGATTTTTTTCTGGTATCGCAGTCTTTTTAGTCAACGCGAAAGATTTCATTCGATTGCAAAATCTTAGTACGATCATATCTAAATGCAAAGTAAAATCGTACTTACCACAATGTTGAATAAATTTTCCACGAATATTTCAGCTTCCAGATCACAGTATTAGATTTTCAGTTATATTTTTGTATTTTGTATAAAAAGCAGACGAATGAGACGACGCTAAGATAATTAATAAACTTCCGGTTGTAAACTGCTTTCAGTGCGGCCACTCTCCATTTTCTGAAATCCCAAGCTCTTGCCAGAAAAATCCCAAGATTGGCCAAAACTGTACCAAAACATCCCAAGTCACTGAAAAGGAAAAAGTTGTGCTGAAATATGAAATGCGTTTTAACAATCACAATTATTCACAAAAATGCCTAGCTATAGAACTGGCAAAGAAGAAACCGGAGAATAACATTGAATTAACCAATTTTGATGTTTACAAGAAACAATAACAATAAACGTCTTTCACTGAGCGAGTTATTTCTAATCTAATTCGCTGCCACTGTTGAAAAGTACAGTAAAAACTAGTCCGTTGACCTTAGAAAAATCCCAAGATTGCTATGCAAAATCCCCAGATCCGAAGTTGAACCCCCAAATCCCAAAATCTTGGGAAACATCCCAAGGAGTGGTCATACTGACTGCTTTGATAAAACAGTAACTAAAATACGAATTCGGCACGTTGGATAACTCCGATAACTCAATGTTCACAGTTCAGACTTCAGACTATCGAATGAGATTAAATTAAAATTACTTACCTAAGTTACCTTGTAACCAAATTTGTTGTAATGTATATTAATTTATGCAAATACAAATAGGCCTAGTGTATACATTATATATTATAATTATGAAAGGATAATTTAAGGATTGAAAGAGGTTTAAGGACAAGTCACAAGGTGAGCGCAGCTTCTTATGTCGTTTGAACTATTGGAAATTTGGAATAAATAAATTGTGAAAATTTTCACTGAAAGGGCCCACATTTTGGAAAATGGTCTCAGAGGGAGCGGTCGCTCCGTCAGCGACGCCTCTGCTTAGTATACGATTTGTTTGGTTCATCAAAGAAAAAGAAGCTAAACTCCCTTAAACTCGGCCCAAAGGTAGCCTTGGGTATGAAGTGTTAGCAACTTAATTTTCTTAGTCTCGGCATATGAGGACGGATGGCCAATGCTGGCCATCCCTCTTCCTTGCCGTCACATCTTCCCTTTGACATCGCACGGTCAGTGTAGGCCTACTCATTGTAGATGAGTTGACAGATGGAACAGAATTGTAATTGTAATTACGACGATTTATATAGCGTTGTTGGTAGCAAGCTACTTCTAGAACGCTTAACAAAACTGTCAACTGTCAGCGCAAATGTTAGTGCTCGTGGTTACGTAATAGATGCATTTTTAACTGTTTTTAAAAAACAGAAATCTCGAAACTTTAACTAATATAGGCTATCTGACAGGGATTTGAACACAGACCACTCGATAGTCAGTCTAGCACGCTAACCACTAGACTATCGCACCCCGTGTCATCGAGCATGAAAGGTTTGACAGAACAGGACTAAGCAGAAGTTCAGCTTATCTCATCACGCCATCTGCTGAACACAGTCACAATTATATGCGATCATTTGATTTTGGCACAGAGAACGAATACGCGCGCACATCATCTGTCTGTCTGTCCATCTGTCTAGCTGTCCATCTCCCTAGCTGTGTGTCTGTCTGTCCATCTCCCTAGCTGTGTGTCTGTCTGTCCATCTGTCTAGCTGTGTGTCTGTCTGTCCGTCCATCTGTCTAGCTGTGTGTGTGTTTGTGTGTGTGTGCGCGCGTGTGTGTGTGTGTGTGTGTGTGTGTGTCTGTCTGTCTGTCTGTCTGTCTGTCTGTCTGTATCACACACGACCTGCTGTGACATAACGGAGACTGGTACGTGTGTTGGTACTAATAGGCTGAGAACGATTATAGTAATCTAAGGAATCGTAGCGGGAAACCGATAAACCGCGCTCAAATCACAGATAAGGTGCCTTATATATATATATATATATATATAACATTATATATATATATATATATATATATATATATTAACCTTATTTTCTGACAAGTTGACGTATGAGAGACGCCTTACATATCAGACGTGTTGCCGTAGCTTTCCAAAATAGGTTCAGTCAATAAACGGTGGCAAGCAGCATCGAGGTCAATAATATTATTGATAACTTGGAGAGCTGTAGCTGATACAGCGGTAAGACGATGCCAAAATATACAAAGGTTTTAATCTCGGGCTAGCACGGTCCGTTCACGGAGACCTTATAAATGGTCAGGCATCCATTCAAACGTATAGAGGTGGTGATAAAAAGGATCTCACTCAAATACTCAATCAATTTATTGAGAAATGAGTATAGGGTCGAGCTCTAACACGGTCCGTAAACGGGGACTTCAAAGAGCGTGACGCCTATTCAAACGGGCAGTGGCGTACGGAGCTTAAATGCCGCCCGGGGCGACGGCCCAAAATGCCGCCCTTGGCACTTAATTTTCGAAATTTCCGGAAAATTTTCTTTATTACTTCCGCCACGATGACCTTTTTTTGCTTTTCCCCTCTTTTTTTCAAAAACAGATTCCTCTCCTCCCGTGCAAGACTCATGCTCATCTACTATACTGTACAATACCATAATAGTCAGAAGCCGCCCTGTCCCTGTCCTGCGCCCGGGGGCCGCCCCCCGCCCCTCATTACGCCACTGTATGCTATTTATTGGATTATTTTTCTTCCTTTCCTTCCTTCTTTGTCTACTTTTATTACTTTCTCTTATACTTTTTCAATTTTTTTCTCCATTCAGTCCTTCTTTTATTTTTCTTCAACCCTATTTTGCCGCCCCTGCTCAAGTGCCGCCCGGGGCGACTCGCCCCCCCTTGCCCACCGTACGGTACGCCCACTGCAAACGGGCAGCGGCTGTGAAGGATCTGACCCGATTATTTTTAATGAACAGGGTCGATGACATTCGGTCGCTTTAGAAAAACATGATTGTACATGTACATTTACAGACAGAGGGAAATTTGAATGGAACGGGAGAACGGTAGCTCTGTTTCCCATTGGTTCACGCTATCTCCAACTGGAAGCTGATTGGTAGGTAGCAAGGGTGGATCCAGGCAACCAATCCGGTCATTCTCTCGCTTCTCGTGTTTGAATTTGGGCAGGTCACCGATGTGCCGCCGCCGAAACTGGTCTTGGCGTAGATCATGATTAAACTGCCATGGTCCTCAAATAACTGGCCATCAACTGAGAAAGGTTTTCATAAAGTCTGGGGAAATGTTACAACGTGAGAACTGAGAAGTCATTGGGTTAAAAGGTGGACATTAAAAGGTCCTTATAATATTATTGTGAAAACGAAAAATCATGTATGTATGTAGGCCTATGTATGTATGTATGTATGTATGTATGTATGTATGTATGTACGTGTGCATACATGTATGTGTGCATGCACGTATGTTATTATGTTAATGTACCTACGTATACGCAGGCCTGGATTAACTACGGGTCCAGTGGGTCCACAGATCATCCAGCAGTGTTTAATCTAGACGTCTCTTGGGGGGAAGTTCCCCCCAGGATTGAGTTTTCCCAGAAAAATGAAAGAGATGAAATATTTTGTACAGAAAGTGTGAAATTTAGGGATAATTTCCCCCCAGGATTTATCGAGGAGGGGAAATTTTTGGTGTAAAATTCTTGTTACTACCCCCCCTCAAAAAGTGTCGGAAAAAGTGTTGGAAAAGTCTCGTTACTACCCCCTCGAAAATCTTGGAAAACTGTCGTTAGCTACTACCCCCTCGAAAATTCTTTGGAAATTGTCGTTACCACCTCCCCCGGTGGTCAACTTTTCAAATATGTTGGATGCCCCCGAGAACCCTAGATTCTCCCCCGACAGCAATGGGAGTAGATTAAACACTGATCATCCAGGCCTACTAAAATGTCACAAATAAGGGGCCTACCATTAGTATTCTACCTTTAAAATTTCATACACTCTAAATAGTCTCTAATGCTGTCCGTAACTATTATTTTAGTTTTCAAATGTTACATCGTTGACATGTTACAACTGGAATATGTTTAAACAAGCTAGTTTTACTGCTGACAAATAACGATTGAGTCACTTGCAACTCGACAGCCAAGACAATTATAAGATTTGTTACCGTTAGCAATTAGGCCGTTAGGGTTCTGATGACAGTTTACTCTGCTGGGGCTGCTGATAGCTTCTTCCGCCCATCACCATCGCCTCTCCAAATGTTGCAAATAATAATTTTGAAGGAATGCAATTTGCTATCAGGATTTCCGAATGTTTGCATTGCTCTTGCCTCTTGGTAATATCTTACACTTCCTGTGTCTAACTGCAGCAATGAAAGATCGCTTAGTCACTTAAAGCGCATCGAAAATGCTTTAGGTCTAAGGTCAAAGAAGGGACAAGATAGACTGACAAATTTAACACTTATGAACATTGAGTGTGAAACTGTACAACGGCTAGATTTTCAGGATATTGTTGACAGTTTTTCTATTATGAAAGCATGTTAATTAAGCAGTTTAAATTCATAAATAATTTGATCTATAATTTAAATTTCGTCAACACTTTTTTGTTAAACATATATTTGGGGCCTACTATACAATTTTGGAGCCAGGCCTACAAAATGTTAATCCGGCCCCGTACGTAGGCTATGCATGTCTGTGTGCATTTCTGAAGACACTAAAAAATTATATAGCGCATCGCCTTTCCATTCTCGTTGTTGTTTATTGGAAACTTGCCATGGAGCGCTCATAACAACAAAGACACAACATACATCATAATTATGATACATGTACATGGCATTAAATGTAAGCACAATAGTGTTCCCGTTAAAAAGTGTAATCTTCTTCAACATTCACTGCCTTTCGGTCCTTAAATGCCATTCGATCTCTTTAGAAAAACATGTATAGACGTATGTATGTATGTATGTATGTATGTATGTATGTATGTATGTATGTATGTATGTATGTATGCATGTATGTATGTATGTATGTATGTATGTATAATGTATGTATGTATGTATGTATGTATGTATGTATGTATGTATGTATGTATGTATGTATGTATGTATGTATGTATGTATGTATGTATGCATGTATGCATGCATGCATGTATGCATGTATGCATGTATGTATGTATGGATGTGGTTTGAGAGAGGGGTAGTCGTTGCAAGCAGATTACCCACAAGCAGCATGAGGGAGGGAGGATTTGCGTTTCCATGTCTTCTCTGTTTAGGGATGTTTACTCCAAGCTTCCACTTCATCTACTTCGTGCGTATACATAATTTCATAGACCTAGTTCTTTCCAACAGTTAGCCTACTGTTTAGATTATCCTGTCGGTTCATTCGAGTTCCAATTCTGATTTTTCTTGTCTTGGTTTCTCAGTGCAACAGTTGCAGACTTGTGGGATGGTTTGAGTGATAGGCTAGTACTGTCTCAGTATAGACACTCATAGTTTTTAATAGGAAGCTTAGAAGGATATATATATTTCCTTTATTGAAACGTTAATCTGACACAGATTATGCATCTGCTGAACTATTTAAAACCCATATGTGATGTATTATATTTATTTATAGGTTTCCAGTTGTGATTTTTATAGGCCTGTGTTTAAATATAAGCCGGGCCCGGGTCACATGATCGGTTGTATAGAAGCTCTTGGGTGGCTTCTGGCAGGTCATTACTTATACCACTTCTATTTTTGGCTATTTTAATTTGTGCCAGAGTTATAGTTTTTCCTTTGATCTAAGCAGTGGCGTCTAACCCCCCAGTAGTCAATGGAGAACCAACCCCCCCAATGGGCCCACAACAATTTGGCATCTGAAACACACATTTCGGTGCAGTGCTTTTTTTCATCCAGAACGGTCCGGAGCAGCGTTCCGGAACCTTTTTCAGCTATTAAAACTAATTTAGTAAATTAAAATTTTTACTAAAAATTATTTTAAATATTACTATGTAGACACTTTAATTTAATTTCAGTGCTTTCAGTGTATATATATTATATATGATATATATTATATATAATTATATTATATATTATATATCCTTCACAAAAGCAATGCATCTCTACTCTAGGCCCTACTCTTGCCTAAAGCTATTTAAAAACGGTAAAAGAAAAATTAATGTGAAAGTGTTAACGGCCAGTGATAATGAATACCAACAAACATAATATCCTTTTCCTGGACTTTTTCTTTGTGAAGAAAGTCAGCAAGTCATTCTAACTAACAAAGAAATGATCTTCTAACATGGGTCTGGGCCAAAAAGATATAAAATAGATCATTGGGGTGAATTTTACGTCTGTTGTTACCATGTTATTTGGAACCCTTCACTCCTTATGACCTTATCTAGGTCAAGTTTAAAGTCAATCGGACTAAAACTGTTTTAGAATTTAAGAAATGACAGTTAAAACATTAATTTTTTTCGTTTGGCCTCTGGCTGGCGAAATAACAAATTTAGAGATAATATAAGTTTTCTAAATAAGTGTATTTAAGGACATCTTAGGGGTTTTTCTATACCATGCTGAAGTTTGGAGTCAATCTGACTATAGTTAGTTAGTTAGAATGACTTTAAGTGTTTAAAGTCTTTAATGCACCATCTAGCTACACAGACGATGGTGCCTGGTAAGGACACTGAACATGATTTGCGCACAATCTATAGATCTGTTATTAGCTATTTGCAATGTGGCTATACTGCTATAAGAATAGGACTTTTCATTTGATGGTGATGATGCTGAGTTCTCTACCAGAAGGCAGATCCATTGTTTTTTATGCCGCCCGGGGATAATACGATTAAGGTGGTTTCCCGTTGCCTTCCTGCTTCCTCACAGACAATTAAGGGTGAGCAACTTGTCCAGGGTCGCTACACAGTTGCTTCAACTTGCTTGAGGTAGATAATAGATTCAACCTGCGACCTTCCGGTTACAAGGCAGAGAACATACCGCTACACCACCTCGTCCCTGTATATCATTGTGTATAATTTCATAACAAATACTCACTCAGAAGTCAGAAGAAATAAAGTAGGCTAGGCCTAAATGAATCAACTCGCAACGCGTTCATATATTCGTGAGTCCAACGTAGGCTATAATTATTACTCCTATGCATATATTTTCATTTGAAATGTCCGCCACACACTGACTGGACAGGTCAGAGAGGGCTAGAGATGAGCCATTTCGATGGCTGAGCCAGATAACGGCCGAAGTGATGATACACATGATGCAGATTGCAGGTTTGCAGCGGAGAACGCTGCCAGTCTGGGCCGTCGTGTCATTAGCGCAGCAACCTCAGGCTCAGGGTCCTCAACCCTCCCCAATGTTTGGCCGGTATATCGCGTAAGCTGTAGCCCGTTGGCTGTAGACTCGTAAGGGTACAGCTGCCTTGATACACGGACGCCTGGTATACCGGGGTCCGTGCCTTGATATAACGGGGTCTCCAACCCCACCCCACCCCATGGCAGTGCAGGCTGTGCAGTAAGTGTTCTGTTGTACAAGCCGTTTGCTACTGTTATGGAAACATAAGAGAATTTCGATCCCACGATAATGGTTTAATGTGGGTTAATATTATCACAATCATACAGGAGAAAAGGTATATCAGGAAAAAATGAAACCCCCACTTTCGGCCAAAATCGGTCAAACCCCCCACTTTTGAAGTTCGATGGAGATCGGTCTCCAAACCCCCATTGGTAGACGCCACTGGATCTAAGAGGAAGTGTTTATCATATTCTTTGATCTAAGACGAAGTGTTTTTCACATCTTCGGATTGTAGCTTAAAAGCATGCCAGTGGGCATTAGATGGGCCACATATGGGTCTATAGGAGCATTTGTGTGAAAGATTGTAGGCTACGAACAGACATAGAAACAATGAAGAAATTAAATTTGATCGGTTTCCTCTTGTACGAAAGCGAGAGGCGAAGGCAGGCGAAGCTGAGTAAATGGGTTACAGCAGTAGCCTAAATCGCAAGGAATGGCGACCGAATGAAGGCGCCATGCAGGTCGCCATTCCTTGCGATTTACTGCTGTAACCCATTTACTCAGCTTCGCCTCTCGCTTTCGTCCAAGAGGAAACCGATAAAATTTAATTTCTTCGTCGTTTCTATGTCTGTTCGTACAATCTTTCACACAAGTCGACGGCATTTTAACATTTGTTTTGACTTACGTAAACATTGTCACGTGATCCAGAGTAAATGCTCCTATACGGGGCCGGAAAAACCTTCTTCCCGATAGTGGCGCCTATAGTATACTACACCACAATGGACTGCACGCTCCACTTTCCTCCTCTGGTGCCGCAAAGAGGATCTTGAGCCATAATTTGGATGATTGGATCGCGATTAACTGAGCGCCTGAGTGCTTCCATATCTATTGAGTCGAGTGTGGCTCTCAAGTCCACATCTGCGATCAAATTGGGTGCTGGTAATTGCGCCAGGTCTGGATGCAGGTGTTTCAGGTGAAAGCTCCTGTCTGATGGGTAGAGTGAAACCATTTTGCACCCGTACGTCTTCCGTGCTTCAGGAGTTGATCCTTAACACACAAACACACGCGCGCGCACACACACGCACACACGCACACAAACACACACACACGCACCGCACGTACGCACACACACACGCACACACACACACACACAAACTCACACACACACACGCACCTCACGTAGAGTCACGTACGCACACACACACGCACGCATAGGCGTAGCTATACATTGAGGCACGAGGAGGCAGTTGCCTCCTCTTGCTTTCTTTATATACTGGAACTTCTATTGACTAATGACCCCAATAACCAGAATTTTGCCAATGGTCTGTGAAGTTACCTCCTCTTGAATTTAAGTCTGGCTACGCACGCACACACAGACATAGACACACGCACACACAGACATAGACACACGCACACACAAACACACACTCTCCCTAATATGAGACACTCGGCTTCTTAGAAACCTTATACATTTGGAAGTTCATAAAGAGGCCAAGTAAATAAAGTCGTAAATAACTCTGTCGAAATTTTTGACGACGAAATTTTTGACGACATTTTTTAGGTATCGGCACTTTCGATTGTTGACTTCAATCGACAACGGTTGCCTATCGCCAAAGTTTTCGATGAAGTGTGGGCGTGTCATAACATCGCATTACTCTTTTGCTTCTTGCTGAAAAAATGTTCCCCAGTTTATTAGTGTAACTATGTGACATAGGACTGGCGTCACACTGGGCAGCTCTCTCTTACTTTCTCCGAACGTAGGCCTATCAGTAACCTCACACGCAGACACGCTCCTCCAACTTTCAACTCCGGCGCATTCGCAGATCTGTCTCCTCATTCACCTTGCCTTCAGTAGTCCATGCATTTGTCTGTTCTATAATTGACTATAATAATAATAATAATTGATGATAATAATAATAATTAATAATAATAATAATAATAATAATAATAAATAGTTAATATTCTAGTCCCTGAGGGATCCTGTATACCT
Source organism: Aporrectodea caliginosa (assembly GCA_020284085.1). Taxonomy (NCBI): domain Eukaryota; kingdom Metazoa; phylum Annelida; class Clitellata; order Crassiclitellata; family Lumbricidae; genus Aporrectodea; species Aporrectodea caliginosa. The sequence goes on along the minus strand of JACEVL010000382.1, from coordinate 940,104 downwards.
CGGGGCAAAAAAAAAAAAAAAAATAATAATAATAATAATAATAATAATAATAATAATAATAATAATAATGATCTTTTCTTTATTAAGCGCCTGACAAACGCACTGCGCTGTACATTTACATGTTATGCAATTGAAACAATCTTAACTACTAACAGAACAGAGAGCCTGCAATACAACGGCGCTAATAGCAGCCTACAAAGCATATCTGTCCTACGGGGCTCGAACTCGGTACCTCTCGCTCTCTACGCCAGATGTTATCCAATGCGCTATCGGGCCCCCAATTATCTTCTTATAGGCCTTTCCAAGTCCGACTGTCCCCTACCCAGTCAGTTCTCAATGCTAGGCCTACTGCCAGATTGATTGCTCGCCTTCCTAAATTCTCCCACATCTCCTCGTTCATTGTTTATCAATTGCATTGGCTTCCTCTCTCAGCTCGCATGCAGTTTAAAATTCTTGTCTTGGCCCTTAAGTCCAAACTGGGCATTGTCAGAAATATCTCATGGATCACATTCGCTCCCCTCTTTCTGCAGCTTCTCATCGACCTCTCAGCTCCTTGGACTGGCATGTTCTCTTTGTCCCGCGAGTTATATTATAGGACCACAATATAGGCAGGGTTTAAAGTGGTGTGGGAACTGTGGGAACGGCGTTCCCACTGCTCTCGAAATTGTTTGCTTGCGTTCCCACTGCTCACCATGCAATGGAACCCTTATAACACATGCTCTCCAATAAAACTCTTCTTCAGCGTTCCCACTGCTCACCCAAACCACTTTAACCACTGAATATAGGCTAGCCCAAACTAGATCGTTTACCACCATTCGACCCTCCCTGTGGAATGCCCTTCCCTCCTCTCTACGTACGTGTTAACGGTGTTACCATTCTGGGTCTCTTCCTACATCCTTCTTCCTCCTCAAAACCTGTTTCTACTCTATGGATTCTCGTACGGGGGCGCTACTGAATGGCCACTGCTGTGAGCGGCGCCATATAAATTAATAAATAGGCCCTACATTAAAAAAGAATCGTTAGGTCTATAGTCGGATCATCAAACTGTGTGTAAATTCCGATGTTGAAATCTTCGATACGTGGGCCACCTTAGGGGTCGTCCATGACTTATGTCAACAAAATAGGGGGAGGGGTTTGGAAAAGTTTGACAGTTGTTGACAAGGGGGAGGGGGTTCAGTACAATTTGACGTCAACAAATTTTTCCAATGAATCAACACAGAGTCTTAAAAATGGTAGCTTAAACATTAAGTAATGCTAAAAATGTATTAAGTGCTTAATGTTTAATACTACTAAAAAACTGGTAATAAACTAAACTCATATATTTTCAAATTCGAAATTGCATTTTTAGTGTACAAAATCTAACAGTGATTCTACATGTATTGAGCCATTGTGTTTCGTTTTTGTAGAGGGGGGGAAGGGTTGGGACTGTTGACATAATTGTTTAGGGGTCCTTCAATGTTTGACAGTTGTTGGCAAGGGGTGAGGGGGTCAAAAACTGCCTAAAATTTGTTGACATAATTAGTGGACGACCCCTTAAACCGAAAACACTCAACCATTCGCATTGACATTTCGGCAAGTATGCATAGGCTTATGTGCATAGCTAGATGTCCTGTCAGTTACTCACTCACCTGCAGTAGGCCTGTGTATACATTAGACTATAGGTCTTGGCTATGTCATGAACAAGTAGGCCTACGTCCCTTTCGCCCATATGTTCTGTTTCGCTACAGTTGGTGTCGCGTTTAGCTGCCCTACAGGAGCTAGCTGCCTACATAATTATATAGGCCCTAGCACACACAAACACACGCACACACACACACACACAAAAGGAAAGGTTTACAGTGGGCACTGACCAAAACAGGTTAACTGAATTTGCAGCATTTGCTATAATATGGGCCTGCAGTACAAAGAATTAAATTCATTCATTCATTCATTCATTCATTCATTCCGAGCATTTATATAGCGCCCCTTCAAGGAACCTACTCAGAGGCGCTCCCAGCCCAGCCACGGCTAAACAGAGAAGACTTGAGAAGGCGGCAGTAAGCAGGCAAATTGCTGCGAGGCATCAAGCGCAGCTCAAGTGGGAGCCCATTCCAGGTTGAGGGTCCAACAACCGAGAAGGCTCGGCGCTGCTTGAGACATAAACGGGCCCGGGGGACAAGGAGGTCTCCCTTGGCCGAGGAACGCAGAGCCCGACGGGGGGCTAGGTCAGAGACAGGACGACAGAGGTCAGATAGGTATGATGGAGCACAGCCAGCAAGGCACCGCCAAACTAAGGCTGCTATCCAGTAAGAGATGCGCTGCGAGGCAGGAAGCCAGTGCAGAACATCGCGCATGTAAGCAGAGACTGAAGCGTATTTTGGAATACGACCAATCAGTCGGGCAGCAGAGCGGAGGACCCGGTCAAGACGGCTTATTAGTCCAGAAGGGAGACCAGCGAGAATCGAACTACAGTTATCGACTCTGCTGGTAACAAAGGCATGGACAAGAACAACGGCAGCATCATGAGCTTCGCGTAAGCAAGTTAACATGTTGCGAAAAACTAAGCTCTTGGTCGAGCGTCGCTCCAAGGTCACGTACAGTAAGTGAAAAAGTGACATGAGGGTAAGTTTCAGCCAACAGTTGCATGTCTACACCGGCCAGCTGTCGGCGACTACCAAGCCAGATAAATTGAGTTTTGGATGGGTTTAAGAGCAGACGGTTCGAGGCCATCCAACCAGAGAGTGCATCAATAGTAGAGGTCTGCGGGTAGAGCATTTTTTCTACCCGACCCGTACCCGTAACACAGAAACCGCTACCCGTACCCGTACCCGACCCGTAGTCAAAATTACTACCCAACCCGACCCGTACCCGCGGGTATACCCGTACCCGTACCGTACAAGCCACATAATAAATAGGCATTCCCATAATCCGACCCCCTAACAGTCCAATACTCTCACAAAGCATGTAGCAGTAATAATAATAGTATGATGGTGATGATCACAGTAATAATAATAATAGTAATAATAATAATATTAATAATAATAATAATAATAATAATAATAATAATAATAATAATAATAATAATAATAATAATAATAATAATAATAACAATAATTCATTCATTCATTCATAAATTTATATAGCGCCCCTTCCAGAGGACTACTCAGAGCTATAATAACAAGAGTTATAATAACAATAATAATCACAATAATAATAGTAGTAATAATAATAATCAAACAATCTTAAACATAATCATAATGAGGATCATGATGATGACAGTGACCGTGTTTCATGGATAATCGTCCTGTCCAACTGAATTTCTTAATGTTGGGAGTATGGCTTTCAAGATTTATGGCCCTAAATGAAACGATATACCAATTTTGGTGCAATATAAGAAGGTTATAGTAACACCCGATGCAGCTATATCATCCACCATAATTTGATGCCAGAAAAACTCAGAATTAACAATATTATCGTGGAACTTCAAACTTCGACGGCCGATTACTAAAGGGTACAGATGTGACGTTAAGTACCGCTAGCTATAGTAAGTCTGACTCACCCTTACATGTAACCCCAAAACTTCAGTTCGGTACGGGTAAAACCGGGTATACCCGTACCCGTAACGCTCCTACCCGTACCCGACCCGACCCGTAAAATGTCTACCCGACCCGTACCCGACCCGCGGGTACGGGTCGGGTACGGGTAAACCCGCGGGTACGGGTATACCCGCAGACCCCTAATCAATAGCACGGCACATCAGCCCAACAGAGGCCACCGTATCGGCCGCACGGCAGTGGACATACGCTTGTATATCATCAGCATAAAGCTGATGCAGCAGCCCACTAGACCGCAGCAGGGAGCTAATATCAGCTGTATAAAGGATGTACAGCAAAGGGCCCAAAACCGACCCTTGGGGTACACCAAAAGGGGCAGGGACCCAGCGGGACCTAGAGGACCCAACAACAGCACAGTTTGTGCGCCCAGTGAGAAAGGAAGAAAGCCAATCTAAGGGTTTGCCAGTCAGCCCAAAGGAGACAGCAAGACGCTTAAGCAAGATAGAGTGGTCGACAGAATCAAATGCCGAACTGACATCAAATAGGGCCAATAGAGTTATCTGACCACTGTCCATGGCGCCATAGAAGTCCGAAAGAAGGCGAACCAATAAAGTCTCGGTGGAATGATTCCTCCGAAAACCCGACTGTAAGGGTGGTAGCAACCCATGCATGTCTAAATAAACAAACAGTTGGTTAGCTACAATACGCTCTAAAGTTTTAGAGAGGAATGTTACATTAGCGATAGGACGGTAATTCGCAGGATCACTTGCGTCCAGTCCATCTCGCTTCAAGACAGGAAGAAGAACAGATCGCTTCTGTGACGCAGGCAGTTCAGCTTCCTGAATCGACCGGTTACAGAGCTCGGTGAGGAAGGGAAGGAGGTCGTCGACGAGCTCTTGGACGAGGAATGTGAGCACAGGGTCCAACTCACACGTCTTCGGTGCAGAGGCCAGAATGAGTTGACGTAACTCCAGGCTTGTGACCTCATTAAGGATGGAGAGACGAGCGTCAGTAGTAGTGAAGTCTGGTGGAGGAGCTGTAGAAGTAGCAGCGCGGATGGATGCGATCTTGGCAGTAAGACGCTCCAAGAACACATCCGCGGTGAAAGGCGGAGAAGACTGCGGCTGGTGGCTTGATGAATGGCGACCAAGAAGACCATTGAACGTAGTCCAAAGTTTCTTGGGTTGACCTATAAAACTTCACACGCATTTCATGCAGACACATTTTGGTCTAATGCAGACAAAAATGTTGATCTCCTAGAAGACCTAGATGCAGCTTTTGTGTGGAATTTGCGAATATCTCAGACTCGGAGATTTACATTACATTAGGTCTACAATCAATTAAGGACCCATTGCACTGAAGTGATTTAAATTCTTCCTCAGAACTAGCGCCACCTATTGCCTGAATTATACCTTGCAATTAATTCTAACAAAAAAGACATCTACTCTCAGAACATAATAATCTTAAGCGTGTATAAAAAACCCGAAGAAGTCCTATAACCAGACAACAGTTAAGAAGGCGAACACGAGTGTTCCATTCACCCGCGCCGTCAGTTTGTCGTATTCTGCCACCCCACTCATTGTCTCTTTAACAATGACATGCAGCACCTGCAGTTTACGGTAGCTGGACAATGCAAAGGCAGCGTAACAGGTAAACTGTTTACTCATGGTTTGATCACCGTCGGTCTCTTACTCTCTGCCACCCCACTCACCCAGACGCGCATACACGTACCTTGGCCAGAGGTCATATGTGTAGCCTACTAGGCCTACTTATCGAAACCGTATCGGCCTATATTAGTTCTAATGTACGATGCATGCACTCAAGCCGTTCGTTAGGCTACGTCTATTATCAGTGACCGTTTCAGCCATGTTACGTCGTTTTTAGACATTCTGTTCTAGGCTTCGTCAATTTCATTAACGGTTGATTTAAATTACAGAACAGGAAAGTAATTATAAGCACAGGCTGGTGGATTACTGTTAAAAAGAAAGTGTAAACTAGGCCTAAAGGCTAAGCAATAGGCCACAGGTCTAACACAAAGGTAGGCTTAGCCGATTTGAATTGCGAGCAGTACATGGTTTCCTTTGCTCTTGGTCGGGCGAATTTTTATTTTTATGTTGTTATTACTGTCAATTTGGTTATGATCTTGTGCAGTTACTATGCGCAACTAGTCGGACAATATATATAGACCTACCTCACATTATAATTAACTACCTACGGTAAGTCTAGGCCTACGGACGTTTGGCTTGCATTAGCTAATTCGAAAAAGCTTGAGCTAACCAGAAATGTTTTACATGTTGTCTAGATACAGAGCTAATAAAATTTTGATGTCTGAACACGTTTAGCAACATTGCTTAACTTACATATGCCAAAATTGAAGGACTTGCAGCTCATTAATTATTAACTAGTGTGCAAAAGACTTTCGGTGACTTTGAGGACCGTGTTTTGATTGTTGACTTCTGGTAGGAGCCTATAGTGGTTACCATATTGCGTTGATTGAACTGAGGTGATGTCATTGTACGCTCAAGCAATAGCTTTAAGACTGTGAGGTTCATACTGTCACTCACAGTGAGTTGCTTGAGGTGATTGTCATTGTGTGAATGTCATCGCTTTAAATTGTTTAATGACATTGAAACTCATACTGGTTTGGTTGTGTTACGGTGATATCAGGGTATACTCTTAAGCGGATCTAACTGCTTTAAATCGTTAACTCACACTGACTATCATATTACTGTGATTGAATTCAGGTGATATCACTGTAGGCCGCCATTAGGCCTATATATACGTGATCGTCAATTTGTCCGGTGGACTAATTAGAAGGTGTATTAATTAACGGCGGGGAACAAACACAAAATGTGTCGCCGAACATCAGCCTTGAACAAGGTCGCCTTCACTGTACTCATCCTCGGCAGTCTGGCTGCGGCGCTGAGCTTCTGTGCGCCCTTCTGGATCCGCATTCCGGACAACTGGACCCTGCAGATGTGGGACAAGGTGACCTACCGCGGCCTGTGGGGCGCCTGCTGCCCTGACACGAAACAGACCGTCGGATACTCCTGCATCTGGGTCTGGCAGGACTTCTATGCGCACGACAACAACATGCCACCATGTACGTGGGTCTGGACGAAGACATTCCAGTCTTCAGATCTACCAGGTTAGATCACGGATCAAATCTTAACTAGGAATTGGTGATGCATAACAAGCGTCGTAGGTCTGCCATGTAGGCCTACGGTACCCTGCCAGCCAGACACTGATATGCGTCTTTTGGCTCACGCACTGTCACGGACAGCTGCTGTCCATCAGCGTAACCTCAGTTTTAGCATAAGAGAAATGCTACACATAGGTCTAAATCCGGTATGAATATCATTTCTCTTGTATGGATATTCCACATGGCATGTACAGTGAAATTCTTAATTGAAGCTTTACAAATAGCCAGATACATACATACATTACATAGTTGCATATACATACATTGCATACATATATACCTGCATACATACATGTACATATATACATGTACGTACATACATACATACATACATACATTGCCTACATACATACATACATGCATACATACATGTACATACATACATACATACATACATACATACATACATACATACATACATACATACATACATACATACATACATTGCCTACATACATACATAAATACATGCATACATACACTGCATAGCCTACATCTAAACTATGGAAATATTTAGGCACAGTTGTAACCTCGAACTGCAATTAGTCCTAATCAAATTAATTAACTCAATAAATGCATAAATGCATGCATGAATGAACGATTAGTTAGTAAACTCATTCATCCATCCATCCATCCATTCATTCATTCATCCATCTGTTCCATCCATCCATTCATGTAATCATTCATTTAATCATTCAAAGCGTTCGTTCATTCATTCACTAAATTGTTGTAGCGCCTTTCGAAAGTGATTGCGTTGTTGTTGTTGTTGTGATTGACAGCTTGGTATAAAGCGGCAGAGATCGTCTTCTGTGTTTCCATTGGTTTTCTCTTCCTCGCAATTCTTCTGCAGAGCGTCTACAACTGCTGCAGATGCTGCAAGAATCCCTCCTGCTTCCCGACGGTTGTTGCCTCTGCAGCCATCTTTGGAGGTAGCCCCCCCCTTATCAGTCGCTTTCAGTCACAGAATCATACTTATACTGTAATAAAATTTTAATTTGTATAGCGCCACGTCGAGAGCAAACTAATCAGGAACGGTCTCTGCGTCAATCTATGTTATGTTAAATGTAATTTAGAACTGAAATTTAACCAACAAGCAAACAATGCACAGAAAACTGGAAGAGTCACCAGTGGCGGGCACACGCACGCACGTAGATCTATAATTACCACAATCATGCAGCTAACGGATTCCCGTCCACAGTTTACAGAGTATCGTGTTCAAAGACTCTGATATGTAAATATAGGATATGCGCTGTAGACTACGTTATAGGGTAGAGTGGGGCAAAACGCCCCCTTTAACGGTTTTTGCTAAATTACAACGTGAGTAACAGCATTTTAAGCATGAAATTATTGCAAAATCTTGTACTGAATGTCCCAAGTAAAGTAAAATTATGTCCGATCAAATTCCCCAAAAGATTACATTAAAAAAATAAAATACAAGATGCTTCAAAGGGGGCGTTTTGCCCCCACCTGGGGCAAAACGCCCTTCGTGATCTGACTCCCCCGTTACCTGTGAGATTGCCCATATAATAAAAAATTGATATGTTAAAAAAAGCCCCATTTATTGTGCACAGTAATTCGATATAGGGTATACTGTAGACCTATATTGGTATTATTGGCTATGTCTAGCATTTTAGCACCATTAATGATACAGAATGGGGGACTCTGTGAGCAGTTCCTTTAAGCGGCGATAGGCGTCGCCAGTATGTGATGTGGTCTAAGCAGTACTTCCGTAAAGTCACTTTAGCGTAAATAAACCATAGACATCATATATTAAATGTAAGATGTCTATGAAATAAACCTACCGCACAACAGAGCACACAATGTTACCTAGAGTAGCCAAACGACATCCCATCCTGGCGCCACCTATAGCAGAGCATTTTTATAGAGTCCCCCATTGGCGGCTGACTCTTATAAGGAAACACGAAAAAATCAATTTTTCTAAAATAAAAGTAAGCAAACCATCTAAAGATAAATAACTGGCGATAATCTCATTAGGGTACAACTAAGAAACCCCAGAACATTCAAAAATTTCATTACATGGCACAGGGGAGACAGGGCCGGGAGGGGGCGTTTTGCCCCACTCTACCCTACTGCAAAATTTCCATGGCTTCAAAACCTTTCCAGTAGACTTAGCCTAGATCAATAGAGGCATGAAGTAGGCCTATTAGAGACTTCATTTTCCTAGTCTCGGCATATGAGGGCAAGTGGCAGCAGTGGCGTCCTTTGACAATCTTTGACAATTTTGTGCTATAATAGGCGAGGACAAACATGGCGCCGACCCTTACTCATAAATAACATCTTTTTGACGGAAGTAGCCATCATGCATTTTGTCGGAATTTGCCGCCCCTTGAAAAGTTCCACTCTAGGCAGACGCCTAGATATCGCCTATACCTACATGTAGGCCTAAAGCCAGCACTGAGTGGAAAATTAAGTCCCATCCCTTGCTGTCTGATCTGCCCTCCGCTCTTACGAAGGATACAGATGACCCGTTTTATTACCAAGATAGAGCAGCACAATTGGAGCAACTCTTGATGTCCTTCTGCGGTCTGCCTGACTCCTTTGGATCTTGACCTGAAACTGATTTGACGACGTTGATTAACTTGAAAGGGAGGGAGGTTTAGGGTAATGGTAACACTCTGCCTCTGGTACGAAAGGCAACGGACGCGGGATGGCTTCCCGCTACCCTCCCTAAGTTCGACTCAGCCTTTTCATTCGCCAGATGGCATTGAAAACTGAGCAGTAGGACGTGATGGGCGCCTTGCATAGCTGCCAAACAGTTAAATTCGTGTAAACTCCTGTAATAATTTGTGATCAGCCCTTCATACTATGAGTTGTGATCATAGCCTACTGCGTACATGTCAGTTTGAAAATATTAAACGAAGATTATTATTATTATTGATATCAATTTCTCCGAAATGGCCAGCCTTTAATTCTTCAATCATGCATTGTGATTTGCACAATACAGTGTAGTCTGTGTAGAAGTAATTTTCCCAGAAATATCCGTGGAAAGGCATGCAGAAATTGTAGTCATAACCATTTGAATAGGCAGGGCAGAGATGCTGATCAATGTTATTATTGCGAACTGTTTCAGCCGTGTTGGCCGGATTATCGCTCGGTTTGTATGGAGGATTTTCCTACAAGGAAAACGTCTTCGCGCCTACTCTCTCCGGTGGAAAAGGCGGTCAACTGGAATGGGCCTTCTACGTCGGAATAGCTGGAGCAGGCACCTGTTTCATAGCTTCCACCCTCTTTTTCATAGATGGTTGTATCCAAGCGAAGTACAGGGATTACAAGTCACCCGTGTTAGGCACCCAGTAAACTCTACAAGACTACATACATGTAGAATGACATAACAAGAATCACGGATTGAATGCTATTCTGCTATTCAGGGAAACCTTAATCCAGTCAAATTTGTCGGACTGTATAAACTATGGACCACGATGGACGTAATTCGTCTGCTTCTGAAAATGCACTGAAACTGACTGAAAAGAGAGCAGACAACAAACAGGGTATAGTTGCTCCAAAAAAGTATGGAACATATGTTGCCTAGCAACATGCGACATAAGGTCCTGGACATTTATTCAACTCTTTCCCATAGGCGCTTTAAACCGTTTGATCGTGGTTAGTATTGTCAGGTCGGGAAAGCTTCTAAAGGAAGCAGGATAAGGGTGCAAACTAAATGTGCAAACACAATCAGGGTAAGAAAGATGTAGTAAGCAAAAGACCCGACTGAAGGCCATTAAAGGTGCTTTAACTGACCTCTACCAAGCAGGGTATAGAAAGATTATATATATTTTTTAATTTAAATGTCTTCATCTAGAAATGCAACTAACTGCCCAGCAGACCAGTATCGGATTCGATTAAGCCAAAGACTTATGAATATTGTGAGTTTTGTGACGTATAATTTGGCTATCCTGCTGTTTAATACATGAATGCTAACAGACTACACATACATGTATATCAGGTCACAGGGTTTAGTTTTGAAGTAGTAATTAGCCAATTAGTGCTTGGAAGCCTTTAGACTACTTACTGTTATCCGACACTCTAGTTAGGAAGCTGTTGGTTGGGTCTGCATGTGTGCACGAGCCAACCACTGTTGAATATTCTGGCTAATTATCTGAGCAACGTTTGCTAACTGATAAATGTTCTGTACGTAACCACATTTACAATCGTTTAGGCTGGTGCAGATAGCACCTGATTATTTTCCTGGAGTAGTGCTATAATATATATTTCCTTAATAAATACCGAACTAAGAATTCTAGTACTACTTTCAGCAAGCATGCTCTCCCAGACAGCCACGTTCTCCGGCCATGTCACTGGTCACAATAGGTGGCCAGCAACTCACTCGATGTCGGACCAACGAACATGGCTATTTAAGGGGTAGGCTTACTTATCTTAGGCTTCCAGATGTGGTAGCTAATGTGTATAAAGGACCACCCAATACGTTCAGATGCACATTACAACACACTGCAAAGAAGGTGCATTTACTGCCGAATTATCCAGTTGAAAATTTGCATACGTGTAATTAATTATTAGACAGTAGATTTACAACTGAATGGACAACTACAGACTTTCTCATGGACAGAGATGACTGAACATTTTAAATAATGCTTTCCAATGTCTCAGCCAGATCCTAAATTTAAAAATTGGATGTTTCCAAGTGCAGAGGTGCAAGTGGAAAAACTAGTATACACAATGGTACATGTGTACTATTTGTAATGCCAAGTGTGCCAATCTAAGACATCACAACTGGAAGCTTTATTTGTGCCAGACACCTTCACACAGAGCTTGATTACAGCACAAGGCTACATCAAATGTCGGATCCATAATGATGGCTTTTTAAAGACAGCTCCACTTTAACTGTATTCATAACTTATGTATCCCAACATTTTTTTTCACACAGTGTATAAGAAATATACCATCATTACAGCACTTTACTGTATATTTGCAAAGATCTAAATTCACCCAGCACAACAGTTTAGGTGACCAAACTCTTCATACCCCATTCATGGGTGGCTAACTCATGACCTATGATCAACTCTTCACACATCAGTAACAACCCCAAACCAGTCACACCACCACTGTTCTCAGCTCCAACTATCTTTTCTGACCCGCACTGTACTTCACTGTCTTTCTATGGTCCTCTAAAGTCCTCGGCTCCCACAATTTTTTGGACCCAGTCTGTATTTCGCTCTTTCGGATGAATCGAGTCACAGCAATTTTCCAACATGTCTCTGATGAAGCTAAGACTTAATGTTTTTGTTTCCAGTTTTGATAATGTAGTCTTTGGGCCTAAAAACAAACATACAAACTGTTCACCAGTCTTTTCGACATACATCAGACTGAAAACAAACACACTGCATGTGTCACACAAGCTAACGCTATCATGCCTCAGGTACTTAATGACACAAAACAATAAAAAAAATAATAAATAAAAACAATAAAATCTTTATGCTATTCTTCTGAGTTGCATCGAAACAATACAGCTGATCTCAAACCAATCAGAAAACTACTTGGAACCAAAAAGCAAGACTTAGCCCACAGACAGATGAAATAGAAACAGACAGACAGAAATGTCTATGCATCATCTAAATTCGTTTTCCCTTTCTAGCACATAATCAGAGGCACTAGTAAGCCAACATCAAAAGAACCCTTTCTTACAACACAATATAATTACAGTGGTCATAGAGATTTAATTAATAAAACTTATGTGCAGTTTCGTTGACTGTACTCAAGTAGTGTTTACTAACAAAGAAGTTGAACAAAGTTCGTATCTGTTACAAGATGCACAAAGATGAAGTTTAAAAATACACGAAACATTGTTGAAATTGAAAACTGCTTGTTCAGCATTCAAAAAAGTCATACAAACCAGTCAAACAATCTTGGAAAATTTTCTCGTTCTTCTTTTGTATATTCGTCGAGACGTTTCAGCACGGGCATCACCTGACGAATCTGACCAGTAATGTTTTTTAAGATATCCTCTGGAACATTCTGCACATAAACAGACAACAGGAATAGACAACAATCAGAGACAACGGGCATAGACAACAGGCAGACAACATTTAATAGGCAACAGAAACATAAAACAAGCATTATCAACATTAGAAGACAACAGGCATAGGCAAGAGGCACAGACATCGTGTAAATAACAGGCAGAGATATGAATAGACAATAGACACAGATAACAGTGTAAACAACATGAACAGACAACTGGTTTAGACAACAGTCCTTCCCAGTTGCAGTTTGGTCAAACTTATAAAGACAACAGACAACCTGAGAAACCTATGTTCTTTCCATTTAAATGTCGTAACCTGCCTTGAGAAATGTCATAAAAGCTACCTCGTCTGGATACAAATGTAGCTTCTGCATCATTGGTCTTCTCAACAGCGTGCCCTTGATGCAACTGTAAATGGTTTTCTCAAGTATCTGTGACAACGAGAAATGAAAAACATGCTACACACAACCACTGCATAACGATACCACACAACACAATAACTTATTATGTAATTCTTTTTACTTATTATGTAATGGAACACATTCACAAATTAAATTGCTTCATTGCAAGCAGAGTTCCACAGGGTTCAATTCTTGGCCCTCTATAATTTTTTTAATAATATAGACGACCTCTAAAATTCGTCTAAATTGCTTCACTTCATACCATTCATGGATGATACAAATGTTTTCTTATCTCATCAATCACTCATTGATCTGATTGAATCCATTAACAATTAACCTATATTGGTTGCTGACTGGTTTCAATCAAAAAGATTATCCTTTAATATAAGCAAGACCAACTTCATTCTGTTTTGTTCACATCGAAAACCAGCCCCCAATTTAATATTTGTATTCATAAGCAGCATATTGTTCAAATGAAATCATGTAAATTTCTTGGTGTTTATATTGATAGTCATTTCTCTGTAACTTGTTTCACATCTCATAAAATTTCCAAATCTGGATAATGTATCGTGTTTGCTATGCTCTGCCTCAACAAGTTTTACCAAACTTACACCATTTATTGAATTACTTATCTTTCTGTAATCTTGTCTGGGCCTCCAACTACCATAGTCGTTTGAAAAGTTAATAAACTGTCCTGCAACAACGTTTAATTAGAATTGTTGCTAAGAAATTGTATGATATGGACACTGAGCCTTACCCTTGTAGGATCTTTATCATGAACCTTGTAGGCTCTTGTCTCGGAAAATCCTCCTGGATATCTAAAATCCCAGATTCAAGAATCACTTTATGCATCATGCAAGTAAGACAAATGCACCTATGAAGGGTTCTGTAAAGGTACCGTATACATAGCCAGGTACACACATGCATACAACTTGCCCAAGAGTTACCCCAAGATTCATGTTGCAGAGGTCATAAACTGTAATCACCGCTCAGTCAATATGCCCAGAAAATTGAGTACTTTGGTATAAACACCCTATCCCTTTAATGCAAACTAGAATCACAATGTACCTGATAGCGGTGTGACTCAGTTTTTTGGTGTTACCAATAAACGAATATAATAATAATAGAACATAAAATGCTATGATACATGCATAAACACATCTTTTCAGCCAATAACCAATATATGGCATTGAAGTATGATAGCATCAACAGATATATTATATTATTTATTAAATATTTGTATAGTTGCAATTTACTAATTCACCTCAATTGCTCAGGTAGCTGGAAAAAGATAAATCTTCAACACATTGTCTGAGCCTCAACAATTTGGATCTAAAATGTAATGTAATTAGTAATTTATATAGCGCCGCTCACAGCCGAGGCCATTCAGTAGCGCTCCCAGTGCGAGAACCCCGAGAGAAGAAATATGTTTAAGGAGAGAGAGATGAAGACAATGATCCAGAAAGGAAAGTCTCACGCAAAGTGAAGTGAAGGGCATTCCATAAAGAGGGCCCAATGATGGCAAAGGATCGAGTTTGAGCAATCGTAGTCCTAGCTCGTGGGACAAAGAAGTCAGATCGGTCCAGAGATCGTAAAGGCCGATGAGAAGATGCAGAAAGAGGAGGACGAATGACATCCCTGAGGTATTTTGGAGCAAGTCCCAGTTTGGATTTGAGGACCAAAGCAAGGACTTTAAACTGAATGTGGTCAGAGAGAGGAAGCCAATGCAGTTGGTTAACCATGAATGATGATATATGGGAGTATTTAGGAAGGTGAGCAATCAATCGAGCAGCAGTATTGAGAACAGATTGAATAGGGTATAGACGGACCTTGGGAAGACCAATAAGTAGGGAGTTGCAATAATCAATTCTGGAACAGACAAATGCATGGACAATGGATGCCATGGTAGAGAGAGGAACATATCTGCGAATAACCCTGAGACGCCGTAGGTGAAAGTAAGAGGATCGTGTAAGGTTGGTTACATGAGCAGAAAAAGTGAGAGCGCTGTCCAAAGTGACACCTAGGTCACGCACACAAGTAGAGAACGTAAAATTGGGAAAGTTTTCAGAGATAAGCGAAAAGTCAATTTTCAGAAGTTGTTGGGGTGTGCCAAGCCAAATAAGTTGAGTTTTAGAAGAGTTTAGCGAAAGGCGATTGGAAGACATCCACAAATGCAAGTCATGGGAAAGAGCTTCAATACGGTGAGCTAAAGTGAGTTGAGTAGACGCAGGACCATGAACATATGCCTGAACGTCATCAGCAAAAAGGTGACCAGTAGCAGAGTAATTGTTAAACAAAGAGGTAATATCAGCCGTGTACAAAATGAAAAGAAGGGGTCCAAGGACTGATCCCTGAGGAACTCCTAGAAGGACAGGCACCCAGTTAGACCTGGAATTACCAGCTATAACCATTTGGGTGCGACCAGACAGGTAGGATTGAAGCCAGAGAAGAGGGACTCCCTTAAGACCATAGGAGGATTCAAGGCGTTGGAGCAGAATATCGTGATCCACTTCTAGTAATAAGGTGCCACTTAGTTCCTCAACCTATATTTAAAAGCATGTGAATTATTCAAATCATTTATTTAATCAATTTATTGATTCACACATTTGAAGCATCTTCTAAACACACAAAGTCAGCAAATCTGAACCTGATGTGAAGGGGAAACTGAATCCAAGGTGCAGAACAAATCTGAATCGGAGGCACTTCAAGATCAGCATCCTAACCACATGACAATGCATCATTTTGATAAATGCCTACTATGCTTTGTATGACTAGTGTTTATACCCTGTGTGATGAAAGTGTTTAAATGTTCGCCAGAGGTCACCCTCCATTGCAATTTCTCTCGTGTTGATGACCACAACGTGATCACCGACATCACCTGAGAAACCAGAAAAACAAACCTGTTAAGCTGAATTAAGTTGCCATAATATAATATAATTACTAAACACTGTACTTGTTACACTGCTGTAGTTACAAAAAGAAGATATTACCGTAAGCAATATTGTAGCACTGATTCTATTTCAAGACAGGCTTTGGTCTGCCTGGTTAATCACTTTAAAAGAACTGTAAGAACGTCTATTGAAACGAATTTTACACACTTCCTTATTTCTGTTTCTCAGGAAATGTTTTTCTGTCATTAGACTTTGGCAGCATAATTATTAACTAACGAAGTTATCTTCTACATAACACAATTATTACTTCTGTATCTGAATTCCTATCAATCATTACGAAATGAAACAAGAAATGTTAAAAAGCTAGTCAATATGAAAGAAACCAGTGAAAGTCAAACAGTTAATTGAAACAAAAATAGCAGAACTTTACGCAAAATATAATCCTCAGTCAACCGTCATCGATGATGGAGATAAAATTAAGAAAACATCGAACTAACAAAGTCTGCAATGCATACAGCATATAAGAAAATAAACAAGGACATGTCCTGAATTGTCCTGAAATTGTTTGATAAGCAAATTGTCCTGAAATTGTTTGATAAGTGAAAGACTATATCTTACTGAGCGGATGATAAATTGGCTTGTGTTTGCCTTCTAAGTAGCGCTGAATTAAACGAGCTGACTGAAATGGACTCTGCCACTTTGCATCGTACAACCACCAAAGCCGTGAAAAGGTTGCCCATTGCTAAAATAAACATAGCAAAACAATATTTCTGAACATACAGCTCAATATGAGGCAGTCAGTGTCAAATCAGGTTACTAGAAGGGGGTCAGCCCGAATCCCCGAAAACGATGAAAACAGACAAAAGCCCGATTTCCCGATAAACAGTTTTCTAGAAAGCGGCCGAGCTATTCAAAGTTAAATTGCAAACATGACAAAGACCTAGCGTGGCCTTGATGTATATGATATTCTGCCTATTCAAATGTTTATTTGTTAATTATGTTCATTCGGGTCGGACTTAGAAAATCAATTTTGGGGATCCGGCCGAAATTCGTTTCTCGGATTCGGGTTTCGGCCCGCACCCGGTTTACCACTGCAATCCTATCGGCAGACTCCAGAGGCAGAAAAAGCTACAGATAACAACGACGTTAAATGTTTTCCCAGGACCTGAACATGCTAATGTATCTCAAATGCAAACCTGAACTCTGTGATGAGCCATAATTAAATATTATCCAAAATGTCAAATTAAATCCACAAAGTTAACAATTTGAAGGTCTTCCACGTTCCATGCAACAACTGGCTACATATTTTACAGATGCCAAACTCAGTGACGTAACTAGCACCAGACGTCTACGGCAGAACGCGACACCGCGTCATTGACTGGTTTTGTTCCAAGTCATCGAGAATATTGTACGTAGTGGATCCGTTCACGCCCCGGGCGTTAGCGGAACCCCAGTACTACATTCACGCCCGTCGCGTTATTGGCTAAAGCATGTCACGTGAACTTGTTTATTTCCCTTGGAATTTGAAATGGCGGAGATCTTGAGGGTCGGTTAGGGTAAGGTAAATGCGCGTCGTGAGGGTTCGGTTAGGGTCAGGGTTAGGGTTAGTTTCGTCATTAGAAAACGGTGAACAATCTTCCACCGCATTCGAGAGAGTTTATCGGTCGGTTCTTTTCACGTACACAAAATCATGTGACATGCATTGACCAATAGCGTAGCGGGCGTGATTCTAGTCCCAGGTATTAGGATCACGTCGGGCGTGACTGTATCCACGACCAATATTGTAATCAGTCGAAGCGCTTGCAATGTAACTGTAGTCGTAAACTAGAAAATTCTAAAGCGCTAATTAGAAGCGAAGTGTCAGAAGGGTCATAGCACATAGCGCACTCAGCAGGTTTAAAGCCACAATAATTGTTAGATTCTCAGAAGCACAGTAATGGAATAGACCAGTGCAGGGTTTACGTTGAATTGAGCGCGCACATTTCGCCGACCTTCATCTCAGCGACCTCAATTCGCCGCCGCGAAACAGAGCGCCGACACAATTCGGCGCCTTCAAACACAGCGACTACACAATTCGCCGCCATTCATTTCAGCGCTGCTTCAGTACTAAATACCGGGCGTAAACAACACTAGAACTTCAAAGCAAAATCAAAGCAAAATTGTTTCGGCATCGTCGTCACGGAGCCGAAGTTGATTGATTGCTGCCGCGGCCCATTTCATTATTATTTGACTACAACTTCAAAGCAAAATCAAAGCAACATTGTTCTTAATAAGGCGGGGTTTGGCGTCTATAAAACCTGTGCATGAACCGAAATGAGGACACATTGAAGTATTTTTTACTACGACATAGGTCTAAGTCAGTGTCTAACTGTCTAGCATTTAGATGTCTCTCGAATACGTTAAGAGTAGCAGGGGCGGTGATCTGCTGATCCTCGATGGATTCACCTTTCGGAAGGAGAAAACGATCAAGACGAAGAAAATCTGGAAGTGCACTGAAGGCGACCAGTTTAAGTGTCGCGGCCGTTGTCATACGGTTGGAGAGGAGATTGTGAAGGTCTCTACTCCGCACAATCATGTTCCAGACGTCGCGACCATCGAGACGCTTAAATGAACGTTTTATCATTAAAATAAACTTTGACATTGTTTTCATAAGAGTCGCTTAAATGAATGGCGGTGAAATGAATGGCGCCGAATTGTGTAGTCGCTGTGTTTGATGGCGCCTAATTGTGTCGGCGCTCTGTTTCGCGGCGGCGAACTGAGGTCGCTGAGATGAAGGTCGGCGAAATGTGCGCGCTCAATGCAACGGATACCCCAGTGCAGCAGTGCTGCACTACTGCATCAATTTTACTACAAAAATTCTTCAATGATAAATAACTTATTTATTCAAACGTAGATCTTATAATCATTCAATTTCCATTTTCTTAAAAGAAACTGTTATATCTTGTAATCAGTAATCTCATAGACTAATAATTTATCGCTGTTATGGGAATGTTGGAAGCTTAGTAAGAAAAGTCTTAGCACAATACCAGTCACAAAATGAATGTCATAAAACTTCTAGAAATTCTAGAATTTACAGTTTAGAGACAGACTTCCAGTATTCCGTTTACATCAAAGGAGGCACCTCAGGATCATCTACAAAATCAGCACTAGGGCTTTTCTCTTCTAATTTCCTCGCCCACCATGGTTGGTTTGAGCCGAGTGGTGCTCGCACAGATTTCTCGTTTTCTTTCACAATGTTCGTAAAATCAACCATTTGATGAGCATTTGGATCAACTTCGAGTTTTTCAGTTCTACAATGAAATAGCCTATCATATTGAAATAGCTTAAATAGCGTATCAAATTAGAGTAACAAAGTATAAAGAAATAAGCTGACTAAGCTGGTGCCCTGTGCTTGGCTGTTGAGTACTGTGCTAGAAATTTTGAGAGTACAATTACAAAGAAATCAAAAAGTTACACAGCATCCCCACAAGTAAAATAAAGATATGAATTCAGCTGGGACAAACCTGAGCCTCATGTTAAAACCAAATGTTGAGCAAGAGTGTGCATAGGTCTCCTTTAAAACAGGATTCATATGTAATTCTGGCATTGTCTCTGTACTCCCAAGACTACTACTGCTCACAGTTGCTGAACTGCACAGTGCTTGATATACCAATGGCCCCCTATGCTTGTAAACATAATCTCAAGATTTCTACAGCACCCAAAAATGCAGTCAAGGGAGCCAGTTTATTTACAGGTACTCAATCAAAACAAAATCGATAGGCAAGTAGGGTCAGAATTGGTTCCAGGTCAATTTCCAAAAGTGAAACAGGCAAGACAGTCACATGGCTGTGGCAGATGGTGTCTAGAATTAGATTGGCAAGAGAGGTCAGTGGATAACGAGAATTCAAGACAGAATTATGTGGAAAAAAGTGTTTTCAGTTTCAAGTGAAAGATCTGTGGAGATAAAGCAAGAGAGCAAGAGAAGCAATTCTAGTAAAATATAACAGTGTTACAAATGATTCCAGCAAGATTAAACACAAATGTGATCAAAACACCAAAAGTCCCAAAGGTTGAACTTACACAGCTTAAGCCTTACAAATAACTTTAAACTAAGCTTATGCATGTTTCTTCATACCTTGCACAAGAACCTTTTACTAAGTTACATGTCATACCTTGAACCGGTTGAACTGTTCTCATTTGATGGACGTGAATCTTTTAAAGGTCTGCGTTCAGGAACATTCGCTGGTTTTATGATTTGTTTAACCTGACAGAAAAGGAAAACCTGTTTTGGTCAGCAGTGCACAGCACACCTCCCAGTCAAAATGAATAAGCCATAAGTAAGTCACATACCATAAACGAAAATGTATCTAAGGACTACATTACCACTTTTAATTTAAGGTAAAGTAAACTGACACACTTTGAATTGTCCATGTATTTTTTTGGCATATTCGTAACAGATGTTCTTCACTTATTAATATTTTACATAATTTTTCACTACCGTAATTTAGTATGTCACTGAGATACACCTTGTCATTGGATAACAGATAACCATAGGAACACATTGGCAGCACATTTCAGAGGGTGGCAACATTAAAAAAAAATTTAAATTAATCATTACATTTAATTTAAAACTTCAAACAACGCAAAAATAAATAAAAATAATTATAATGACATCAGTTGAAGTTAAAATTTTGAAACATAACTACTGGGGCAAGCACAAAACTTCACCTAGCAATGGCAGATTATTAAATCCACTGCTATTGGATAATGGTGCAAAAACATAAAGAAATGAACTGCAGTTTCTGACTGCGTTAATGAACGAAGTAAGTCAGTCAGTAATGAATTTACTAACATTCCATACTGGTTAAACTGTGCTGTGTAAATTTAAATTAGTAAGTCCTACTTTTGGCATCGTTAAGACTAGGTGTCCGTTGGTTGTTACTCGCTGGGCTTTACTCGACATTGGCTGGACTTCTTCAGGCAAAACTAACTGAAAAATCTGAAGAAAACAGGAAGAAACGCTAGAATCCCTGCATCACAGATAAATAGACAAATGAGTTTCACTATCTGAAGGTCTGCAAAGTATCTTTTTAAGTCTTGGTTAAAAACATCAGTTACAAAATTAAATCAAATCAAATGAAATCAAATAAAGCTTTGCAAACTCTCAGGTAGTGGACCACGGCCTGTTTCAATTCATTTACATTGTAAACTGATCATTAAGTTAAGTTGATTATAATTAAGCAAAGGATCCTATGATCATGATGGTGGTTGCGGTAATGAAGATGATAATAAAGATGATTAAGGCAATAAAGATGATACTCGGTTTTAGCAACAAGAAGAGCCCTTGAGCCAGTCTGAGGCAGCCACAGGAGGCAGCTATAAAGTGTTAGTGACTTCATTTTTTTTGGCCTCAGCATCAGGTCGGGTGGCTAGTTCTCTCCCTCGCCATCTTCTCTTCCCACAGACATTGTACTGTCAGTGTACATATTACAGCCGAGTTTGCTAAGGGGCACAGGTGGAGCAGAAATCTTGATACAAATTTCTGCAGCAAGAGAGTAAGCAAAATCACAACCTAACCATTGGTTCTAACAAAGCGCTTTTAAAGTACTTATACACACCATATTAAATGATACAGATATGCATATACATGCATACAGATGAACCACTTAAAACCCATGTCATGTTATAAAGTGCATGGAATGACATCCCTTAACACTAATTTTATTGTTGTGACTCTCACCTTTCCTCGTATGAATCCCCGAACATAAGTGGGGTTGATATCGATATCAATCATTGACGTATCCATGTACCTACAGCAGTAAACATGAGATAAACAAGCAGTTACGAATTTTCCAGAAAAAAGCTGGCAAAGAGCAAGCTTTAATAAAAACAAACTGCAGCTTAAGGTTTGGCAATAGAATTGCTGTGACACAAACAACAAGCAGTCTAACAATTAACAGCCTAACACCAGTTTAACACTTTAACGACGAGAGTGCATAGGCGTAGCTACATGAAGGCAGGAGGAGGCAGTTGCCTCCTCTTGGTTTTACTGTATAGTGGAGTTTCAATTGAAATGACCAGGAATTTGTTAATGATCTGTGAATTTGCCTCCTCTTGAATTTGAGTTTAAAAAGACAAATCTACTCCCCCCTCGAAAAGTCTTGGAAAAGTCTTGTTACTACCCCCCTCGAAAAATCTTTGAAAAGTCTTGTTACTATCCCCCCCGCGAAAAGGTTTTCCGGAAAACTGTCGTTACTACCCTCCCTCAAAATTGTTGGAAAATGCTTGTTATCACTCTCCCCCCCCAACACTGATTATCGGAATTTAAAAATGTCTAAGAAAAAGGTAATTGAGAAAAATATGCTCTGGTGTCTGAAGTTGCCTCCTCTTAAATTTAGGTCTGGCTACGCCACTGCGAGAGTGTACTAAAAGCGACTGGGAAACCAATGCAGCTTGTCGTTAAAAAAATGTGGCACTGTAAAACTTTTATACTGTAACAATGAGCCACTGTAATAATGCACCATTGCAAAATATGACACTATAATAATGCATAGCTGTAATAATGTGTAACTGTACAATTGAGCAACCGTAAAATGTGGCATTGCAAAAATGTACTGCTGTGAAAATGCATCACTATGAAATGCACTACAGTAACAATGTGCCAGTGCAATAATGCATGCCTGTAAAAAGTGATGATGTAATATTACAGAGCTGTAGAAATGTTCCACAGTAAAATATGGCACTGTAATAATGTACTGTGGCAAAAATGCACTACTATAAACCTGCACTACAGTAATAATGCATGACTGTAACAGTGCATTAAGAAGATCAGTCCGTTAAGCTATAGCTCTAAGGCAGCCATGGGTTACCCTGAATTTTCAAGGGTATTAGCAACTTCATTTTCTTAGCCTCGGCATATGATGGCAGATGGCCAGTCCTCTCCCTCACCATCTCATCTTCCCACGGACAGTGTACGGTCAGTGTACTCATCATAGCTGAGTTGGCTATGAGGTACAGGTGGAGCAGAATTCTCAAACCAAGTTTCTGCCCGGGTGGGGATTTAACCCCAAATTTTCAATTGACAGTGCAGCATGCTAACCACTACACTATCGAGCACCCCCACAACAAAATTCATTGGTGGCATAAGTGTAAGTGAATCTATGCATTAACTGCAGTGTAACAAGGCTCCAGTGTATCATGCATTGCTCACTTGTAGACTGCAATGTCGAGAATGAGGGCCTGCTGATCGTCGTCTTCAGTCAACGTAAAATCGAACCTACAGAAAATATATTTTAAACACAGATTCAGCACAACCAAACCACTAATGATTGTCACAAGATGCTTCAAAGACTGTTGTGTTGAAGACCTGAAAGGCCTTAGAAAGGTCTTAGAAAGACAAAGTCTCCTGCATCGTCTGTTCTTTGATGTCAACCACAGCTTTTGAAGAAAGCCACCTTGATTCATTGGGCCAAGAGTTTACTATTCTATAACTATTGCTTTTGTTGTTTTTACCGAGGTTTGGATGACAAAATCAGGGCTAGAATTTTTGCAAAATGACCATTCTTCAGTTGACATCATTACTGGAAATGTTATTATTATTATTTTTAGAATTATATTTGCAGTTAGGCGAGTGAATGCCACAAACTGACACCGAGCGCATTATCACAATGCCAATAGATTTAAAAGATTAGTTTAAAATAGATTAGATTAGCACTTACTTTGCCTCGTTGATGTTTAAGATTCGTCCGTCGTCTGCTTCTAACTTCCTCTCCTTCTTCTCCTTCTTTGATGGTTTACTGACAGAAAACCAATCAGTTCATAAAAATCAGCCTTCAGTATTTTGCGGCTGGCACGGTATTGGAATAATACATTTGCATTGAACATTCTAAACCCCTTTTAGATGAACCTAAATTATGTACTCTAAAAAGTATTAAATCCAATAACTCAATACTAAAAAATATTCAAATATGATCTGGCAGGGTTTCACACGTTGCTAAAGTCTTTCTTTAGTCGTGGCTGGGCTGGGAGCGGTCCTGAGTAGCTTCTTCAAGTGGTGCTATATAAATGCTGCAGCTCAGAATGAATGATCCATGGTGAAAATTTTCAAGTACAAATAATTATAGCATAAAGTTGAATCAAAATTTAAAACTAACAAAAGTAATAAACATGGTCAATTATTGCATGCATCTATCGAACTATAGGACATCATGTTCCTCTGCAGATAATCGATAAACGTACGTACCCAGAACTTTCCTGTTTCTCTTTTGCTTTCTGTTGGTGTTCATGCACTCTTAAACGTGATTCTGGCGTGTAGGACACTTTCTCTTCCCAGAAACTAAAGAAACATATTTCACATGTCTATACCATCCTAATTCTAAAAATATATTGCATTATTCTATTTAAACCAGTCTATTATGTGCAAACCATCTGCAATCTGCATGCTCGTTTGGCAAAATGTCCCGAGAATCTCCTATTGCTCTCCGTTATCTAGGTATACTCTGTCCTCTTATATTATTCACAAGATGGCACCGTCGTTTCTATAAGTACTATAAGGACCACAGACCATGCGTCTTAACTCCGCCACTGATCCTACTCTGTCTGTTAGTGCCAGTCCCAAGCCTGGATGCAGGAGGAGGGTGACGCTAATGATCTTTGTTATCACACGGTGTTGTTAAACTGAAACTACTAGACCGTGCGTCTGAACCCCGTCACTGCTCGTACTCTACAGTGCTAGTCCCAAGCCTGGATGACGGAGGAGGGCGACGCTGTTGATCTTTGTTATCACACAGTGTCGTTAAATTGAAACTACTCCTACCATGTATCTGATCAAATAAATTCTCATACAAAAAAACCTTCATTTAAATACCAGTAAGTCTGATAGTTGAGGACATGTTATGTTAGAAGATCAAAGTATGGTAAATGGTGTTTATAATTCATCAAAAGGTAAGGTACAGAAAGGTAATAGAGGTAATCCAACATTTATTGTCTACCAATTATAGTGTTCAAAGGGGTCGAAAAACCGTTTCACTAAAGAATTTACCTGCCATATCCGCATTCATAATCGTAAATTTAAACATTTCTGAAGTGCTACTTAACAGGGCACCAGCTTCTTCATGAGTGCTACGTCAGGTCAGACAGGTTGGCCAGATATATCATGGTTGCTAAGTGCTGAGGGCAAGATAGTAATGGGGATCAACATGAATCTGCCAATTCTCCATAACTAACAAGGAATCAATCCCTAAACACAGCAAGACCAGGCTGACAAATTCCATACTGCCATTAAGTGAAAACAAATACATGTATGAAGGCAAACATGAAGAAGACAAGCCATGAAGATGATGCATTATATCGTCTTTAACTTGCCTTTTCTCTTCTGCTTCTTCATCTTCTGGTGTTTTCTTTACCTCAGGTCTGCAAACAACAATGGAATGCTACTTGACTTAAATTTAATTTTGTTTTAGTAACTTTAATCACAGTGGCATCAAATGCACAAGGTATCAACCGATGGCACACCAAAAACAAGCCTAAGAGTGTTCAATCACAAAAATAATTATAATATGCAATTAGATTAGATTAGATAGTGAAGAATAGAAGACATAAAGCTCCTATGATGAGTCTTTCTTGCAGAGCCACAATAGAAATATGTAATTACAATAAATATAAAACATGAAAGATAAAACATTCCCTAGCATTCAAGACAACATGGCCTAACAAAACAGCAACACACAGAAATAGCATAGGATAATGCATGTAAATACTTGAAATTGGTTTAAAAGACAGCCTTTCAGTGGAAAAA
This sequence comes from Aporrectodea caliginosa, assembly GCA_020284085.1. Classification (NCBI taxonomy): domain Eukaryota; kingdom Metazoa; phylum Annelida; class Clitellata; order Crassiclitellata; family Lumbricidae; genus Aporrectodea; species Aporrectodea caliginosa. The sequence goes on along the minus strand of JACEVL010000382.1, from coordinate 914,307 downwards.
TGAAGAATAAAAGTTCTTACATTTCTTCATCACCTGTAACTTCCTGTGATCCTGCTTCTTCTTTCTCTTTTTGCTGAAACACCACATCATCATCTTTATTATCTAAATCATCTTTAATACTATGTCATTATCATATGAACATCATCATCGTCAAAAGCATCATTATCATCACACGATCTTTGGCTTATTAGTCATCAACTGAAAATCTAAATCAATCATATAAAATACACAGAGACAAATGATCAGTGGGGAAATGATGGAGAATCCAAAGCAGCAGTGTCTAGCACTACAATGAACCTCGCTATAGATGCATTTTAGGTTTCAGATGTTAAAGCATTTCAATTGAAAGGGACATTATCAATTTTATTATGTAATCGTAAGCTGCAAATTTCTAAAGTACTATTCTAAAGCTAAGTATAGGGCACAGGTTTATTCACGAGCACGGTGTCGTATCAGAGGGGCTGTTTAACTCTAGCCAACACAGCTATAATGACTACCCTGTTGGTTAGAAGATCAGACGGCGAGGGAGAGGACTAGCCATCGCCCTCATAAACTGAGGCTAAGAAAAATGAAGTCGCCAAAACTTCACCCAAGGCTGCCTCTCAGGATAACATTTTAAAGGGATTCATCTTCTTCTTCTGTTTAACAGCACAGCTGTGCAGTTTATTAGAATTAAAATCTGGAATAAATGCCATTACCATAGTGTCTACATAATATGAAAACTATGTATTCATGTATGTTTGTAATAGTAGTACCCTTCTGAGGAAATATTTCTTCTGTTGTTGTATTATGCCTGAACGAATTTCATGAATTTCCTGAAAAAGAAAAACAATTATTATAAAATGAAATACTTTGAACTACCTTCGTTGGAAAAGACAACACAAGAAAAGACTTAAAATTATCTTCACTGCATTTTAATGACTCTGATTCAATATATTATTTAAATTTATTCACTTACTCATTTTATATTTATATAGCACCACTACATTATGCAGAACCATCAATTAATACCAGTACTAATACTAATGCTAATAGTAATACTACTCCTACTACTACTACTACTACTAATAATAATAATAATAATAATTATAATAATAATAATAATAAAGAGCATCCCAACACTTTCTGAAACACTTTTCTTGGTCAAATGAGTTCTAGGCTCTTTAAATCTTTGGAGAATTTAAATCCCAACAGCTGATAAAAGAAAGAAATAATGACAATTGCATTCTATTAAGATGTTTTAGCAAACCTGCATAGCTCGAAGCCGTTCTGATTTCATAATCTCATGGCCATCCAAGAACTACAGCAACATTACATAATGTCACATTTATATAGCAACAGAAACAGACAATGAATAATGCAAACAACATAACCTCCTTACAATACTCTTTTTCACCATTCTAAGTGCAATGTAATAGTAAGTTTTTGTCATAATGAGATCATATCGTAACGAAGTCATAATATATCTTCGTTTATTGATTATTCGGGATGTCACACCGCATCCAGGTACAAGTTGAATAAAAATTAGATAGTAAGTTCGTTGCTATCATTGTTCTCATATGAAAGGTTTATTTGCTACTTTCTATATAAAACTCTTGGTATATAGTTTTTATCGTCATTGGCTGGGAGCTTAAAATCGTGCAGCCTGGGGCGAAGATTGTAATGTTTTTCCACTACCCCTGGAAATAATCCCCGAAGCACATGGTTTTCATTCCAGATCACTGCCTGCAATAGTCTCCTCTCTGCCTCGCCAATCATCTCCTCGATTCCCTTGGTCGTTGATGGAAGATAACCGATTCTCTGCATCTTTCATAATGAGGATATGTCATAATGAGGTCATGTCATAATGAAGTTTGTCATAATGAGGTCATATCATAGTGAAGTCATATTATTATAAAACATAATAAATTTTTCGGTCCATGTCTTCAACCATGTCATATCCAAAGTTCTGAATCAATATCGGGAGTTTTAAGTTTCTGATGTTTCAATCGAGCAACATCACTGACTTTTTCACATACAATGGCAATGAGGTTACCAGAATTCTGCATTCTCTACACATAAGCTATCTCTATGTGGATACGATACCTGATTGGTAAGAGCACTCACGTTTTAGCCTCCCAAAATGGTTACTGTGTAGGGACACTGACAGGCCGGAATAACAAGGGGAAAGGGAATTCTTTAGCATAAAGATCAACGCAGATAAAATATAGATAAATCATAAATGAATAAATTAGAATTGTCACGAATATTCGTAATGCGCTATATAAAATAATGCTTCACTGTGTAGTTTCCTTTGTGATCTAAACTCTCTTTCTAGCTACTGGTTTCATATGTGTAAAGAAAGGACAGTCTGAAATTAATGGAGCCCGTGCAAAGCTGGTTAAAGGCACAGACCATTTCCCATATGGTCTGGGCCTTTAACCAGCTTACAAACTACTTGCTCAATGGCACTGAGCATCAGTCGATGGCTCAGTGCCATCAACTGATGCTCAGTCATTAGATAGTGGTACTTAATAAGTGCAGAACAATAAAAATAATTATAATAATAATAAATATAATTTTAAAAAATTTCATGTTCCCTGCCCAATATACGATAAACGTACGGTTAATCCTTTGTCTGCAGGTAATCACAGTACTATGTCTTTGAGCATTTAGCTGAAAAAGCACTGTAATGAGCAGGTCAAATGGTTTTGTCTAGTGAAAGTCCATCAGGAATACTCAGAAACAGACCTTGAGCTTCGGAAGGGTCGCAGTTACAAATTCACGATAGCCATCAAATTCAGTGCAAGGGTTGCCCATGAGATACCTGTAAATTCGAAGATACAATACAGTATATCCATTTTTTTAAATTTAAATAATTTCTCAAAAACAACTGCAATTGTTAATTTTTGTTTAAAATGCAGCGTCTTTTATGCAATGTTTTAAGATGACATATTAATTATAGTTTATTGCACAGAATTTCTTATTTTTCTGTCCAATGCTGCCAAAACTGATACCTCGTTTTTCTCTGAATTTTCAAAACTGTATATTCACTAGGCTAACTCTGACACGATGAATTGCAGAGGTTACGAAAATTAAGTCAAAAACATGTCACACCCTCTTGGGGTTAGCTTGAGCTATTCTTTCTATACAAGCTATATATTTGAAACAATTGTCACAGTTTTGATTATTAAAGTCACACCACAGAGTATAGTAACTGCACTAAAATTCTTGAAAATTCAGAGTCACCCAATTTCTCCATTTGTTTGCAGCCAAGTAAGAAAAACGTTAAGTTTATAAACTACAAAACCATTAACCATAGGTGATATACACACATTTCCTGCAAGTGTTCGAGACCCTGGAGGCTTTCGATGCTTGTCAGTTCACCAATAAAGTTGACTGTAAGGTCCAATTTTTTGAGTGACTCACATCCTGAAAAAACCCAGAAAGCATCTGTTTAGCATATACAAATATCCTATTTACACTAGAAATGGCGTTAGGGTTGGTGAGTGTGTGGAGATGTGGTCAAAATTCAAGCCAACAATCTGGTTTGACTGATGAGTTATCAAGAAAAAAAGGTTCACAAGTTGACATATCAATCTATGTGTTCATATACACTGTACAGAATGGTGTGTATATATCTACATCAGTATTTGAACTTGTTCTGTACATTAGTTTTACTTTTCTGATAATGATATATAAAGGTCATTAGACTCAGAGTCTTGAATCTTGATGCTTTGTGCCTGAATCATGTATTTATACACACGTATCTGATGGCATATTGGTCAAATGTCAATGCAGTGCATCATTCCTATAAATCTGGTGGGGCATGGTAGTCGATTGGCCGCAACATGCTGCATGGGTTCAAGACTTCCACAAGTGTCTATGCAGTATCTGTACTGCATAGACACTTTTAGCAAGTCCTTCACATACAACTGCTCAGCACCACTGATGCTGTTTTGGAGGTCACTGTTTGCCATTGATTGATGCTGTCATTAGATGGTGGCGCTTAATAAATGTATATAATAATAATAATAATAGTTAGGTCACACATAGAATTATAATTATTAGCTCACAGCTGTGATAATGAGTTTTGTGTTTCAATGTTTAGCGGCTGCTTTGCTCACCTTCCAAGTTTTCAATTCTTTCAATGTTATTGAGACCTAATTTCAGGTATTCCAATTTTTTTAATTTGTGAAGATTTTCTGAAACATAGATGGTAAACACATTCAAGTCCATTGTGCTTAATTCTAACCTGGTACACTTAGAATCAATAAATTATTATACATCAAAGTGCAGTAGACCGGTATATATATGTATATATATTTTTTATGTATATATAAATTTTTAAGTATATATAAATATATATATAAATATATTTATATATATATATATATTTATATACACATATAAATGCAAAAACAAAGGTCAACTTTCAAGACAACAGTGGGCATATTTTTTTAGTTTCTGCTTGTGCCTCCCTCATGCACAAATCTGTATGTGTCACATGTCACATTTCACTCTTTAGTGTATTTATGCACCTAAGTTACGCTAATGATTACCTCATGTTAAGTCCACTGCACTGGGATTTATATAAAAATGACTGAGTCAGTCAGCGTGAAACTGAGTTAAATGAGAGTGCATTACTGAGTCTTGACTGCAAAATGAAAAGTGAAGAAACGCTAGGTAAGATGTTTAACGCAGAAAGAAAATAAAGACAAGCTGAACCATTTTTTAATTTTATAACTGGCTGCTAGTACAAAATCAGTGCATTGAAGACAATTTTCCATTTTGCAACAAGACAAAACTGCAATCTTACCAATTTTAGGAATGAGGTTACTTGTCAGATCTAAAATCTTTAAATCGCGACACCAGTTCCCGATGTTCTCAATTCTATCACAAACAAATACAACAACAGTCAACAGTGGGTGCTGAGAAATTTTCAAAGATTTACATTACATTACAAAAAATGCTAAAACTGTTGACCCGAAGTTCAGTGCCTACAAAGAAAAAAAACAAGAATCGAGACAACTGCCTTACTTTTCAATGTCCCGCTGATGAAGGGCAACTTCTTCTAAAGATGATATTAAGCCCTCGTTGTGCTCTGCGCTTTTGCGAAGCAGCTCTTCAGTAACTGAAATTTAAAATAAAAAATGTCATAACTATGAACTTTAAATGTCTAAAGTGCCACTTAAATGCTCAACAGAGAGCATCCGCTGATTCACCAATGCTCTGTGTCACCTTACTCAAGAGCTGCAGCTCGAGCTCCTCAGTTTGTCCCTTCCACACTTTGAAGTCTGCATTATTCGACAGTATATATTTCACAGGTTCAGGTCGAGATCACCACTGATGAGTTTTTTAAGTGGTCCTTTATAAATGTCAGAGTACAATTACAATTACATCAGCATGGGCCAAAGAAAATAACCCAACAAGACATGATCGAGAGCTCATAGCTTCAGGGAGGAGATGGGGCCCCATAAACTTCACTGATTATTCAGGGTGCTGAGTGGGTTGACAAGATCCGAACCCTCAGGGTAACACTCAGTTCTGACCTTGGCATGCATTACCACCTCGAGGAGCCCCTCTCCTATTTTTCCTCGTCGCTGTATGCTCTTGGGGTTCTCATGGACTTCCTCCTCCGGTATTACATGGGGTGGCCAGAATGACCACCATCGATCAACTCTTCTCCCGCATGGTGGGGCTATACGACATAAAGGGACAGAGATCGAGCAGATGCCTGGAAAAATCAAGCGGAGAGGATTCCTCCATACCTCCGCCTCGGGCACAGAGGAACTGGCTAGGGCCGCGGATGACTCACTCAAAAACTGACCATGGCCAAGTGCTCCGAAGATTCTTCCCACCTCAACGTCAAAGCCATTACAATCTACGCACTCTCTCACCGAAATTTCATCTCCCAGGTCTTATATAGGACAGTACATATCAATAGATACAAACTACAAGATTATAAATACTGGCATAGCTCCCTTGATGATAGCCATGCGAACAGTTACATTTATATTTTGTATATTACCAGGGTGTGTCTATGACACTCTGTCACTTTTAATAAACGAAAATTGATGATGATGATGATGATGATGATGATGATGATGAGCTGTTGTACAGAGAAACTGTAGTAAGTACAGAATCTAATTGCAAGGAGACCAGAGAAAGAAGAAGATAAAGAAGCTGTGACGATGGGCTAAGCAAAACTTACTTCTGACCATCATAACATCAGAAATTTATCACAATTTAAAATAATTTTTAATATTTTCACATGGATTCGTTGTCTACGACGCCAACTTTACAGTAACTACTTCCGGTGAGCAGCAGCTGAGTGCCAGTTTTGTAGCGCTAGTAACTTGGTATCGTTGCATTACTCCACGATTACACTCAAGACATAACATTGTAGATGCATATTGCCTAATTAGCCTTTGTTCTTTTTAATTCAGTCAGTTAATTAGCTTTTAAAATTGTCATTCATTCGTTTTACTTCGTTTTAAATCGTTATGTAGCGCTAGCATAGGGGATTGCTACATTATTCGATGAATTAAAAAATTCAAAAAATAACATTGAAGATGCATTTTTGCATGACTAGCCTTTTTTTTATCCATCTAGTTTAACTTGCGGGAATCTTGATTGATTGCTTGCTTGCTTGCTTGCAATCTTGCAATCTTGCTTGCTTGAGCCACAGGCTAAAAAGTCAAATCTTGCGACGACTAGTTCGATCACTTACAATCATTCAATCGTCGTGAAACTTGGCAGACAGACTCGCCCTCGCACACACTTGATTCTATCAAAATTTCAGCTCCCCAAAAAGGCTAGCTTATAGAATCGGGGACTCAACTTTTCGAATCGGGGAATCCCCTTTTCCGAAACGCACCGTTGTGATTGGCCAGCGTTGTGATTGGCTGCAACAATAATGGGTGCGCTGCCTCGTTAAGCGTGCTATGTTGTAAAATGAACGCGGACTATTTTCAGAGTACACGTTATAGGATACTAGATGGATATAGTAAAAAACTTTGTTTTTACTATTGGTTGTTTTTATTATTAATTCATGCAGCAATATTGGCTTTAAAAAAATTGTCATTAATTCGCTGTCCTGAAGTCTGACGATATGTCGACCGCCAGAGGGCGTAACAGCCCCGTTGCCATGGCGCGTTTGTTGTGCCATGGTGTGTTAAAAACAAGTTGTGTGCATTTAAATTGAGCATTTATTGATTTCGTTTTGAAAATTATAAGTAATACAATCATCGCATAAGTTCATTTGGAAACATGGCAACAACCTATACCTTTGAGCACATAAATCGGCCAAAGGCTACACACATAAATGCGGACAACAGGTGAAATATTATAGATGCTGGCATGCGAAATACTCAACATTATACAAACCAATTGCATGATAAATTTAAAGAGAAGTTACGTTTTGTTGTAAATATTTATTGTGATACTATTTTCGCATATTAATAGTGGGGGAGCCTTGCTGATAGAAATTAATTTATTTGCCTATAAAACTGAGATTACTGAAGCTAGGTTACAGCACGACAGTATTTGGCACGGCACAATAGTCAGTCAGTCGAGAGTGTAAATTAAATCTTGTTCCTGTCTGCTGTTTTTAATGCAGTGTCAAAGTCATTCTCGTGAAATTCACGTCCATAGATCAGCAGACAAATTTGTAAAGATCCCATTTCAATGACAGTGTCTGACTGAATCGAGTCAGTCTTGTTTGTAAATGTACTGAGCGTTCTAGCTACATTGTATACATTAATGGAGTGAACTTGACTGATTGTCTTGTAGGGACTTGTTGCGTGGACGAGAGCGACCTTATCCCAATGAGAACTATCTATCTGGAAATGGCATGTCAACTGTGTGGATGGGCCACGGTCACTATGCACCACACAACCGCCAGTGGCAAAAGCATCACGAAAAGATCGCTCTGCCAAATGAAAGGGTCGCAGGACAGATCGAATTCCAGACGGAGGACGAGTGGCGCGACTGGACTTACAAGCGTGACAGGCCGGATTCGAAGCACTGTGGAGGAATGGGTCAGTCTTTGTAATAATAATTTATTACTTGTATATTGTGTCAGAAATTAATACACAGCTAAACAACTCATGCAAGTGGTGCTTTTATATTGTGAAAAGATATCCAATTACTGGATTGTCATGATCCTGTTTGAACCATTGCTGGCATGCGAAGACAAAGAAACTTTAGCTGCTAACACTTCATACCCTTTGCCCCTTTCCACAGGTGTTTGAAATCCATTCTTTTCGATCGCGTTTTGGTGTTGTCAGACCAGGAGTGCCTCTGAGGAGTTTCTCTTTAAGTGGCGCTATACAAATTTACGATTACGATTAACCATGGCTGCCTCTTTAGGATTAGTCTAAGAAACTGCCCTTTTTCAAAAAATTAGTTTATAATCTGGTTCCAATATTGTTTTTCCAGGATTTAAGAACAGTTTCCCACCCGAACTGAAACAGAGCGGCTACGCCTTCAATCCATATAATCTCTACCGCACCGGGGTTCCTGCTCTAACCCTCTACAACCCACATACCCCATGGCCCAAGACAGATATCCGCACCTTCCCCACCTGGCGTGGCCCTCGTGGATACTACGGATACTATCATGAAGAGCTGGACGTCCATAAAAACGGTGGCTACCGCTTCCCACGAGATCCTAAAGTACTCGTCAACGATGAAGACGTCATGAAGTATGAATACATGCGCAATAATCCAGCATGTCATTCGAAGCTGCCCGTTGAATTTCCAGTATTGATGTAGACAAGGCCAGAGCCGTTAGCGTCACATGAATAGCGGCATCATTGTTGATAGTTAAATATGTATTTATTTGTATATCATAGAAGTTTGGAAATTTATTAACTGTTATCAAGCATTATGCATGCATGCACTTTTGGATTATTGACTGCTGTGAATCGTCATATAAAATGTGCATGCCTACCTAGTTGTTTCAAAGTTTAAGCTCATGTGGCTCATACAGGCAAAACAGTTTTACTTTTCGTAAATTTTCGACAGTAATTATGAAAAGTTTATGCAAGTAACAAACACTTTAGAGGCGCATTATGTTATGAATTACCGTTGTCGTCTGCAAGTTTTACATTTGAAATTAACTGAATCATGAAAGATGTACATTATGGCTAGATTTTTTAACTCTGTGAATTTATGTACTTTAAGAATTTTGCAAGTCTTGATCCCATTGGTTTTATATCTCATTTAATACAAAGCCGAGTATTAATAGTATTTATAGTGTCCCACGAGACATTTTTGTCTTTTTGAGTTGCTCACCAAATCTTGTTTATCTATGACATCATTGTTGACAAGGTTTTGTTTTAATGTGTATGTTTGAGGATCTATGATAAATGTTATAATCTGAAATAATTAAGGAATATGGAACATCTGGATGCACTTCCTATTTAACTAGTAACATATCATTACCTATGAAAATGAATATCAGAGTTGCTTGTAATAAAGGTATTTTACTCATATTGACATATTTTGTCCTGTATTGCCTCTTGTATTCATTATGGTGCAGAAACATTACTAAACGACAAGTTAATTTGAAGGAACAATAAAGCCGATTTTTTAATATTTCAATTCCAAAACATGGAAGCACAGGCCAACAACTTACAAGCTACTTGACCACATTTCTAGTTCACCACTGGCACCCATACCCACTAACTGCATATTACAGTCCATTGCATGAGATAAGCTGCCCACGTCATTTGTCTCCTGCTTGGAAAGTTACTACTCTGCTGATACTGAAGAAGCACGTTGCTTATTAGGGGCCGTCCATAAAGTACGTCACGCTCCAGGGGGATCGGGGGTTTAAGAAAGTGTGACAGGGGGTCGGGGGGGGGGTCAGGCCATGTGTGACGTCACACATTTATTTTTTTAAATTTTATTTATAATTTATTTTTTAGTAGAATTTCATAGCTTTAAAAATAATTTTCAAAAATTTTCTGAAACATTTTAATTAGTTTTATGTCAAAATAGCATGAAATGCATATCTCCTGAATGTGTTTTTCACGATTCCTCTCGCTAGTAATAATGCTGTTGCGAAGCCTTGTTTATGTAGTAGCCTTGCTTTCAGAAGTATTATTATTTCTATGTTGTCCACTGCATAATTATGTCACTGAGCGATAAATTCTGAATTTAATTTTGACATATATAGTAATTATTATAATACAAAATTTTGAGGATTCAGAGGTAATATTTATAATAATTTAATCATTATTATCATGAACTTATAAACAATTATATTACGTCATTCTTTAAAATATATTATGATACCAAGCCATTGTATTATCTAATAAATACCCACTTAAATTCATATGTCATCGTATATTAAATCGAAATTACACCACGCTTTTTTACTTTAATATCCACTAGCGGTTCTTTTAATAGTACTACCTAAAATCCGACCCAAAAGTGTGACGTACTTTAGGGGGGGGGTCCGAGTTTTGTGACAGTTTGACAGGGGGGGGGGAGGGGTAAAAATGGTCAAAAATAGCGTGACGTACTTTATGGACGGCCCCTTAGGACCATTTCCAGCATACAATTCGCTGTGTTCATGTTACAAGACAGCATCATAAAACAGAGTGACATTGGGTTATTAATTGTGTGAAGATATAAAAATTATTTTGTTCTTTGAGAAGTCAAACAAGACATGTTAAATGTTACGTGTAACTGGGGAGTGGATACCAGGAAGCTTTTCGTACTGAATGCAGAATTGGTGCTTTTTCTGGAGCAATGACATTATCATTCACAGACAGTTTTTCCTTTAATTTAACATGCATAAACTAGAATTGTTTGAGAATCAAGTTTGTATATGTACAAAGTTTGTATTGGAAGGGTCAACTTGTCAAAATTTATGGTTGTTTCAGAAGGAAAAGAAAAACAAAACTACCATATAAAATTTGTAATAAAGATTAAAAAAATAATGTAACAACTCCATTTCTTGCACCAATCGTCATTTAGTCACAAACTTATCCCACCATGGTTCTTTTTCTCCCTCTCAGTCGTACTTCATTAAGTTTCCTAATGACCTCTTGCGAGTCCTTAGCCTTTACCGTTACATAGCTGTTTAGAATGGCTTCTAAAACTGGTTCCGTCGAAGGATGAGTGCTGAGCATCGCCTTTTCAAGGACGTTAAGGTCGACGGCCTTGTCCTCAGCCGATCCTTCAATGCTACCAAGGCCAAAGTCAATGAAGACTAACTCGAGAGTTTCGGGTTTGCCGACAAGTAGCATGTTTGACGTTGTCAGATCGCCATGAATGATGCCCTTGCTGTGCATGAGTCCAATGGCACTGCCAATCTTCTCTGCCAGAGGTCGTAGAGAAGCAAGGTCGCTGGTTGCAGCCTGAACTTGCATGATGTGATCCTTGACTGTAACCGAATCCTGGAGGTACTCCATGTAGATCTTATGATCTTCCATGTCAACAAAGTAGATGACTGGAGTTTTAATACCTTGAAAGAAATTATAAATCCACATAAATATATTCAGATAAACTGAAAAATTATTAAAAATTCACAACTGTAATCATCACTGATCATTACTTAGCACCACGTTTCTAAGAAGTAACTTCTGACACTCTCAACATAACTGCTACATGCATATAAGATCAGAGAGTCTACGATTTCACCTCTTAACGTTGGATAGGAGTCACTTAAATTTGATGGAATCTACACATATAAATGCCTGTCAATGACATTTCCAAGCTAATTATTCACACAGAGACAAATTCATTGTTCTTAACAAAATCCATCACAAGGAGCACTATGAGTGGCTGCTAGAAGGTACCACATAACTAGATGTATAGGTCTACATACCACCAACCACGCAGGCACTACCAAAGCGAAGCTACATACTGTAGATGAAAGCTACATCTGTACAGTAAGTTACAGCTCTTCAGATCTGTTATACGGCCATACATCAGATTCAGAGGTGTTTTAAAGGGTTCAATCGGAAACATTGAAACACATACATACACAGTTTACACACAGATATAAATATAAAACAGTAAAGGGGCAATCTCAAATACATACGTGCACACGCACACACATACACAAACGCACACACAAAAGCAGAATGTTTAAAATGACTTTTGATCCTGATCAAGTTATGATCGAGTGAATCGATCACAGGCAGCAAAAGAATACTGAACACATTCTTCCTGTGCATATATGATGACAATTCCTTATCCAGGATAAGGCCAAGGTCTCAAAATGAAATGTTATTTAATATGAAAATGGATATTTTAAAAGAACTAAATTATAAAGACAAAACTGACAGTTTTTGTATTGTCCAAGCACTTAAATTAGGGGTGTTAAGCCTTTTAAATGGTGGGCCAGTGGCAATGTTTTCCAGCAAGTGGCGGGCCAGCATACTGAAGGTGGCTGAGCAAAATGGGGTGGGGTCTGGGAGGGGGTTCGGTGACTGGGAGGGGGTTCGGTGAGCCCGTCCCCAGAAAGTTTTTGCAAAACCAAATCTTAAATGGTGCATTTTTGGCCATACAAACAGTCAAATTAAGCAAACAAAATCTTAATTTTGATCTTCATTATCAGTCAAGAAGATCACAGTAATCGTTAGGTAAGGCTTTGCGGGTCATAAAAATATCGTCGGTGGGCCAGAAATGGCTCGTGGGCCGGCTCTTTGATACCTCTGACTTAAATAAACATAACTCTTTATGTACATAAATGAACTTGGAATGCATTGTAATGTACGAGATGGTGTTATCCAAGTGATATTACTATGAACAAGATGCAGAGGACTTTCTTACCACTGGCACGACATCGAGCCATGCACCTGACCTCTGCCTTGGTTCGCTGCACCGTCAGTGAGCTGTCTAACGAAGGATGTCGGTAGGTCTTTTTGAATCGTTCTTTTACGACTGTTGGTTTACCAAGGAAAGTGCAGACGTATATCTTTGCCTCAGCCCCTTGCTTTATCAGCGTTGGCGTTGGATGCATTTCAATTGCTTGAGAAATTAGTTCGGTCATAATTGCACCTAAAAGCATAGTAGAGTCAGGCAGTTAAGAGCATTGTTGAGTTTATATGTCTACACATGAACATTAAGTTTGTATATCTGAAAATCTCCAACTACCAGCCAGTGTTGCTAAGCCAGTGTTGTGAAAACAAATTAAAACAAAATTGTTGTCACATTTAAAGTCTACTTATTTTAGGCGGTGGGCGATAATCAAGAATCGTCTAACTAGGACCGACATAATTAGCATTTACGTGGATTATAAGTTAATATATAAGGACAGTCAATCAAATCAATATTAGGCTAGGTAATTTCGCATTTTAGCGTTCTAAATAATTTATTATTCGTCATTGTATGGCTTTTAGCGTCGGTAGGATACTGACGAAAAGAATTCGTGCTAAACAGAAGTGGGATTGACGAAAACTTTCTTGCCTAAGTAGAAGTTGGATTGACGAAAAATAATAACGGTACAATGGGCGAATAATTTAGAACGCTAAGATGCAAAATTACCTTATCAGACTTATAAATACAAAACTGTTGCAGTGATAAACTTGATAAACTACCTTTTACCTTTCCACAACTACCGCGTGAGAAAAGCATTAAATTTTGCTCTGACCACCACTACACAGCCATTGCTCTTAGAATCTGAAACGCGTTTCAATTACTTCCATGTGCAAAACACTTGTAAGCAAGTAAGATAAATAGCCTTCATTGATTCTGACCAAAGCAGAACCATAAAATAATTTGACGCTAAGCTGAAGGTAACTTTTGTGTACAAATGCGACAAACAGCGCATTAGTAAACTTTTATTGTCTGACACCATAGCTAAAAACTAACTATGAAGCTATTTTGTTTTCACTGCGATGAATTTACTCAGCGTCCAAGAATTTTTAAACCCTGAAACCGGTTTTGATAGGTTTCAAGATCCACGTGGTGTTCGAGAATCAATTTTTAACAACGTGTAATAAATAAATAGAAATGGCTGAAAATATTCTCAAAACAACGCTTAGTTTAGTAGATAAGGTTTTTCAAAAAACTGGTAAAATAGATATTTGTTACGTAGTACTTATTGATTGAGTTGCTGCTTCCAGGGGCTTCGTTTGTTGCAAGCATTAAGTAACTTTGCGAAGTTTTTGTCGGGAGTGACCTACGAGGCCCTACGAGGATACCAATCAATACATGTTTAATTAAGCAGGTTAATTATCTTTAGACATATATAAAGGCATAGCATATAAGTATACGATAGTAAAACTAACACATAATTGTAGTGTTAATAATTTTAAAACTTGATAACCAGATTTTGTTGAAGTTAGCTAGCACTTTGCCTTCTACACTAGGCCCTACACCGCTGAGGTGTTGTACAAGACGAAAGACCTTTTGACCAAAGTACTGACAGAACTTCGAATGATACATAGTACGACTATGCATTGCCAAGATTTTCAAACCCAGAAAAGAACATTATTGAACTAATTAATTAGTGAATTACTGAATTAATTGCCCTTCTGATGTTGTACACATTATGTCATGAATGTTTTGTCAGTCCTGGATAGGACATTATTAAGATAGTTTTAACAATAGTCATGCTTTAATGTGTATCCAGATTTAGATCACTTCCTGTAGTTGCCTTCTCAAACTAGTCATGCAGCAGCCTGTATGACTGTGTCTTGTACTCTCTTGCCGAAACCATTTCACACCTGCTGTACACTGGCTTTCTATATCTGAGCAGATCTATCCAGTTCAAGCTGGCTCATCTCATGTACAAAGCGTGTGCAAATTACTTGCCTTCATAATTATTATCCTTGTTCACTGGTTACACCCTGTAGTGCTGTTAAAGGCTGATCCTCTCTTCGATGAGCATCTTTAGGAAAACATGTGTGTTGTACAGCTTGTCTTTGACTGGCATTCATTTGCTGCTCAGCCTGCTCCCTCTATCATTCCTCATTCCCCAGTTTGCAACTCTGTTAATGAGACTATCTTCCATTCTAAACTGAAACTTGCAATTTCCAGTCAGTTTATGTTTGATAGTGTTTTCTGTTGCTCGGCTATAACGTTTGATTCTAAACTTTGCAAGGAGGGCATTATCAAATTACAATTTTATTGTATTGCATATATTTAACACTGCAGGTCAAATCTGGCTTGCAGAATGGTCTAATTCAAAATTTGGTATGTACACACTTTGATATTAATGTAGCACCATCTAAGAATATTTCAGAATGCTGAAAAGATCATTTTTGTTCTTTAGATTTTGCAGATAAACAAGATGCTCAACTGTATTTTGATTGCCTGAAGAAAGAACTACCTGTAACGGCTGCAAGTCCCAACGGCTCTAAAATCATCACCAAATTTACAGTTCTTGCAAAGACTGCGACGACAGAGGGTACGTTTAAGGACATGATCAAAATCATTTGGCGAATGATTAAACCTATGAGTGGTACCCCGCTGTATCGACTGACGCTGGTATTCCTTGCCATTGGTGCCATGTGTACATCGCTAGCTTCGTCGTCTTCTGCTGCTAGCACTAGTCTGCCACAGTGGATAGAAAACACGGAAGCTTGGTTGGGAAAGCAGCTTACAATTGGTGGAAAAGGAGTAGCTGGAGAGGGCGAGGGTACGGTTAATGAACGCGTTCAACGTTTCTTCTCAACACCCTACTTGCATGATTTTGACTGAAGCTGGACTTCTGTTAAGTTGAACATTCTTTTAGAAACCATTCATCTGATTTAATTTATTACTGTGTTTAACCAGTCACCATGGCTGCAATAGTGTAGTGGTTAGTGTGCTGGACGGTCAACTGAAGGTTGGAAGTTCACATCCCTGTCAGAGCAGACATGTTTTGAAATTTCTGTTCCACTTGTGCCCCTACAAAATGCGTAGTGTCAGTGGGAATGTCAGATGATGAGGGAAAGGACTAGCCATCCATCATTGTATGCCAAGGCTAAGAAAACTGAGTTTATGATCTGTGGCACAAAAAGTCACGTTTTTATTGGATAACCTTCTCAAGAACTGAATAATGAGGAATGCTTTGCTTTGCTCTCAAAATCTTACAATGCTGTACTTACTAAAGTACTTGTCCCAGTAGATGAAGTATGTGCTTGTGTAAATAGCCGTGATCTGGTTTCTGAGATCTGTTTTATGATCTGGTGAGCTGTTTTTTGGCTCCATGTAGTGAGAAAACAATCAATTTAGGAATCTGAAACTAATTAGCTACTGTTTATCCAGACTTTTATTTACAATCATAAATTTAGCACCACTTCATACACCTTTTCAAAGTACACATACCTACTTAAAAGCATGCCGACAGATTATACAACAAATTTCTAATATGCTAACATGAGTACTGCAGGTTTTTAAAGTAAATGTGCAGCCATAATGATTTTGATTAACAGCCTGTAGATTAATGCTCTTGTATTAAATATTTTGATGACTTTATAACTGTGCAGTTTTTGTGTTAATGAAGATAAAAATTGCTTTGTTATTCTGAATGGTAAAATGTCTTTATTGTTTCTTTCAACTTTGTCTATCCATCCTTTCATCATACACACCTCGAATGGCGCTTTAGAAGTTTGGAGCTTACGATCACCTTATCATCTAGTTCATACTGAAGTTGCCAAGTTGTTTTAAGCCATACTTAAAGTTATATCTATAATGTGCATGTATACTGAATGTGCCCTTTGGTAACTATATATCAAGAAAAGTTTTATACATGTTCCAATGTTGTGTTACAATGACATTACGTTCTAAAGCTAACTTGCTTTTGGGAGCCATATCCCAAAGTTGTTATATGAGAATTCAGTTGTTCTACAATGCAGTTATATGCTCTAAAGCTAACTTGTCTTTGGGATCCATATCCCAGCAGTAATTATAATTATATGAATTCATGTCATAATGAAGCGTGCTAAAGCAAGATGCATTGCATGTCTGTTCATAACAGCACCGCGTAAAATTAGCCGTATCGCAAAACATACCATAGATTATGCTTCGATAAATCTTGCATGCTCATTATAAGAGTAACAAAACTAATGCTAAGATCACGGGGATTTGTTCAACGGCCGTCTATGTCTTAAGTAAAAGCTACATTTTCACTGGGTTAGTTTCACTAGAAACATCGACAGGTTGCTGCACAGTCTTGTAGTAGACATGCCATTGTATCGCATCAGGCAGCTCTTTAACGAGAGCTCTGCTCACAAGCCTCGCCACTGTAGCCTTCAGGGCACTGACATCTGATGGGCGCTGGCTGCTGCTGCGGTTGTTGTGTTTCCATGATGCAAGTGCCATTGTTCTGGCAGGTGCAAGGCACGGTCGTGATTCGGACTTCAAGGAACGTCTTCTTTTCACAGGTGTCTTCCACTATCACGGTCATCGTCTCCTGCATTTGATGGTCGGGTGCTATGTATCTGAAAGAACATGTACCTAAATCACAGTCAAATCTATTTCCATAAGCCAAGTCACGAGAACCAGTTTATTGAAAACAAGATCAGTATTCAGGTAAGGTCAGATTCGGTCCAGGTTGAGATCCAAGGGTTAGGCAGGTAGACAGACAGCTATGATGGATGAAGATGCAAGAAGAGGAATCAGAATTGGATTTTTAAAGGGAATCTTGTCGATTAGGGATGAAGGACCTGTCCACAGATTGCAAGAGGTGCAGAGTTGGTAGGACAAATCTGACAGTTGTGAGAATGTGTAATTCTGTATTTTTTATGTCGAATTTCAAAATTGTACAGCCAAACTTGTTAAAATAAATTTCATAGAGTCAAACCTACACCACACAGGTTGACATTTATACCAGTGATGTAGTCAGCATTCGTTGTCCTAAATCTTTGGATTAATTATTGGTAATTGGCTGTTAAATCAGATCACAATGCATTTGCTTGTCATGGCAGGAAATGCAGCTAGGGACAATTATGTGTCAGCATTTCATCAGTGTTTCAGTACAGTACGTCACCTGCGCTCCACATGTCCTAACACATGTCTTTTTTCCAAACCTGCAGATTGACTTTAATTCTTGATGGCATTGTTTAACATAAGAGAAATTTAGCCAGTGATGATTTGGTAGAAACTGAATGCAACAACTGACCCTTAGCCCTGCAACAGTCATTAAAACTCCAAGGTGCACTTCTGAGATAATGGCCCTTGCAACTCCTACTGGCAAGTGCAACTTTGTCTTGAAAGACTTTTGTATATTGGTACCATAAATCCATCGTTCAGCCTTCTTAGTGTTTGGACCATGCACATAGAATGGAGTAGAGGTACTCCATGCACCGTTTATCAACATTTAAAAACTACTCTTGCCACGTCTGAGCCGGGAGTACTTCAGTGTCTTGAAGAATCTTTTGTATACATTTTAATGAATTAATGACCCTCAAGGTATCGTTGTAGGGCCACTTCCCTATCTTGTACACTACATCACCGAGCCACCTCAGAATCCTCTTCAGTCAACCACCATCTCTGACATGCAGATGACACACAACTCTTCTTATCCTATCGTTGTTTTTTTTCCTCCTCCAACACTCAATTGCTTGATGTCGTCAATCAACTCTCAAAATGGAAGTCCTCGAAACCCCTTTGCCTCAACTCTGCCAAAACCAAACTCAATATTCTAGGTCTACCAGATCAAATTAAGAAAATCCCTGACTCTTCCATCCACTTACCTTTGTCGGTCTGTGTCGGGTACCCGGAGTTGTTGCTCCCTACGCTCGGTGGGGAAATGGGTGCTGTCCGTCCCGTTTGCATGTACCTCTGTCATGCAAAGTCGTGCTTTTTCTGTGATAGGCCCAGCGGTATGGAATAGCCTCCCTCTTGAGCTGTACCTGTTCCCTAGGTCACTCTCTGACACATTCTACAAGCGCTTGAAAACTCTTCTTTGTGACCATGCTGGAGTCGGGAGTGCCTCTGAGTAGTTTCCTTGAACAGGTGCTATATAAATACTTGAATGAATGAATGAACTTACCATGTCTTCACTTTCACATCTGATTCACCTGCACACAATCTTGACATCACCTCCGACTCATTTTCAAATCACATCTCTTACCTCTCGCAGATCTGCTTCATGCATATTTACGACCTTAGCCAGAGTTGATATATATATATATTCGTTTAATTGAAAAACACAATCTGACAAAAACGCAGAAATGTTTACATAAGAGATTGAATAGAAAATAAAACACAGAAGTAATAATAAGGTATAGTAATAATAATAATGTAATAATAAAGTAGCGGCAGCCATAAACAGGCGCCCAGTCCTGGTGTAGGACTAGCAAGCAACCTGGAAGGCGCCATCGGTCAGGTTGATGATGTTAAGTGTTAGAGGTAATGGAGTCTTCATGGGTCATCGGTTGATGCTGCAAAGGTGTCGTATTCGAGGTATAACGTTAGATGTTAGAATCCTGTCATGATATTTGAAGCTACTTATGGTGGTTGATGTTATTGTTATATGTACTGTCCAATGCTGTGGGCCTGCCGAGAAGCAATTGGAAAACGCACAGTTGTAAAACTGCCTTTATTATCGCCACCAACATTGTCCAATCAATGCTTGACTACTGTAATTCCCCTCTCCTGAACCTTAAATCTACACAAATTACGGTAAGCATCTTAAAATGAATTCATCTCAAAGTTCTCTGTCTAGCTTATAACACTTTACAATACTTCCATACCACGTATCTTCACAAACTCCACCTTCCACTATCGAGGTCAGACTGATCATCCTCCTGCATTACTTGCCGATCAACAAGTAACTAATAATAACTAACTATTCATCTTTACTTCCTCTAATCAATCCGTCTACTGTACTACACCTAAACTCTGGAATGATCTCCCTCCTGAATTCCGCAAATTCTACATTCCTTTACCAAGCTCCTCTATCATCCATCAGTCTTTCCACTGACCTTTAACTTAAAGTCTCACCTTTCAAGATATTGTACCCTGATCCATTCTGCTGCTTTCCAATTTCTCTTATCTTAAACACAGTCCACCATAATAGCTTCTGTCTCCTCTTTCTGGTCTTCTGGCAACCGAATTTTGATTTCATTTGGCATCTTTACACCACTCTGTCTTAATGCAGGGCTTGTGAATAAGACAATGCTCTGCGCTGAGTTTTTAAGCAGCTTACTATTACAAATTACATTATACTTTGAACTGAACTGCGAATACATGATTACCAGTAGTTACCATGGATGTACATGGTAACAGGGCAAGCAGAGGTGGATTTAACAATCTGCTTTCCCAGACTAAGTTTTGTTGTTGCCTGTAATAGGCCAAGGCCTCTAGGCCATGACCTCGTTTGTTTCTATAGTGACTCCGTCAGTGCAAACATGCTGTGATGTACTTCTGAATACCTAGAAGCATTTCTGTAAAACAACCGAAAACTGCAAATGTCAGCGAGATAATATTATATTGAAACTGGAGAGAACCATCCCTCGAACTTACTTGAGAAGCCCCAACGGAGTCATACTAATGTATGAGTCGGAGAACTTGAGTACAGAGTACTTGAGTGTTTGGCCTTGAACTGGGTGACCAGCCTCAACCTGGAAGGTCATTTGCTGTCCTTGTATTGCAGTCAGGTTGAGGACAGAATTGCCGACAGTGGGTGGTCGTGTGTCTGAAGATAGAGAACAGCGTAATGTAAGGTGGATGGCCGAAACTACTGACAACAAAAAGCTAATCCATCTGCCCTTGCTGTCTTCTACCAAGAGCAGGCAGAGGCAGACCATTAGGAGGGACAGAAGGTGCTCGTGCCGCTGACCCCCGGCACTTCCACTCACCAATGCATCTGCACACAAACAAGACAAACAACGAAGCATAAAGAAAAAACCAACGAAGCATAAAGAAAGCAAACAAAACAATCTACGCGTTAAGAATATAGTTCTTTATTCTGGAATGATCTCTATAATACTTCTAATGAAGATAGGAAAATACCAATGTGAAGCACATTTAATCGTACAACAACAATTGGATACATTGCGACCGAAGTCGGAAGTTGTACTGCAGTAAGTTTAAACTGCACATCAATAATGCTTATCAGTAACTGCACACAGCGATGCTCAATGTGGAAAACTCCACCAAACTGGAAAAGACTTTCATCCTCACTGTCAACTCTTTCAGTTTCACTTGAGTACACACTTATTTTCTTATATTATCGATTATTTATTTGTTTTATTTATTTAATAAATTAATTTATCTTGTACTATTACCAATTCCAAGACATAATAGGTCAATGGCAGCATACAGTTATCATTCAAACATAAATGACTCTCTTAGAAAAGGCCATAGATGTTTCTTGAACATACCATAGCACATCTGATTGGGCGTCTTTGTTGATCCTGCCACATAATCTACTGAATAGTTTCTCGAGACTGCCACAAACTGACAATGATCGGTTGCTTGAACTTCAAAAGTGTAAATCCTCTCATCGGAACTGACGACCGAAAAGTGCACTCCAGTATCGCTGAGTGCATACTCGAGGCCGCGTTTGCCTGAGTGGTTGATCACCTGGTAAGTGATGTTGCACGAACCATCCGCGGATATTGTCTGCTGCCAGAACTGACCACAGGTCACCCGGAAGTCGGTTGTATCTGGTTTCAACATCAACTCGGGCAGGCCTTCGAAAACAAATCAACACGACAATACAGAGTGCGGCTCTTCTGCAACCGGTTTAATAAAGAACATACTTATGATACACGTGTACATGTATATGCCTGTTTCAATTGCCGAGGCAGTCAGTTCAGTCAATTAAGGCCATATGTACCTTATGTAACCAGTAAAGTATGTACCATATTCCACAAGTGGGATGTAGGAGGCTCTCATTTCATTTTCTAGGCCCTTCAGTCGGCAATGGATGAATCCCAAAGTCCTGGACATGGGACCAGTGATATCGCAGGAGTTACCATATACTTCCCAGCTTACACCTCTACCAAATTGCACTGCTTGGTGACAGAGGCACGTGTGCAGAGACAACTTGCCCTGGGTCACTGCACAGAGTCGAACCCACGACCCCACGATCATTGACCAAATGCATCGCCGATAAACCAACCGATAGCTGCACCTTAGCCTCACTTAAATACTGACTTACTAATGTAGTAAGCAAATGATACGAACAAACTATAAATAAATTACTGGAAATCATAATACTTTTAACAGGTAAAAAGGAAGATGTTGACTGTGATGAACTGCATGCCTGGCAGCAGTTCAGTGGGTCTTTCTCGCCATCCACGTAACATCGACCCCCAATAACGCAGCTTCTGTCCTACAAAATATAGAAAAAGACCAGTCACATAAGCCAATCCCAAGACACACCCATGAACATAATTCATTAGAGATTTTATTTTCTTAGCTATGGAAAATATCTGCAGGTTACCTGGCCTCCTTTGCTATCATATCCTCACATCAAATAATATACATGCAGTTTAGTTATTATTTCAAATCAAAATTTTGTACAATGTGCACATGGAACAGAAATCTGTTTCTGTCCTGGCAGAGTGACAGTCTAGCACTCTAACCACTACACAATCGAACCAGTGTAAATTCTCAGGATTTCTCAGCATCCCACAACAATATCTGTCAAACAACAATAATTCTACTGGAACTCCATCAAGTCAACTATCCAAGCACATGTAAACTTGGCGAACACAAGTCAGTCGCATATTTGTGTTTGGATATACTATATAGGAAACAACAGAACCACAGAGGATCTAATAGTGAATACAGTTCACAGTGCACTGACAAGACTCTCACCAGCTGCACAACTCTACTATATACCATGCTGCAGTTTTCATGACCAAAGCTCCATTCTTTGACTGGTAACAGTACCTGTAAGAAGTTACCTAATGCGGAAGTCTAATAACAAATCAGTACACTATTACAGCTGATTTCCTCTTGGTTTTCAACCGGACTCACCCTAGATATTCTCACACACTGATTTTGCTTAACAGTAACCCTCGGTTAATGTAACGTAATGTAAAGTAAATCTGATAAATTTCTCAGCACCACACAAGGGGTAACCTCTACATCAGGGAGACCAGCTTTAATTCACCGGCGCTATATCAAATCAAGTCCGCAATAGCCAGGCTGCTCTGTCCGTTCCGGTGCCAGGACAGAATCCGGCGAGGTCAAGCCTTGAGCATCATTACAGTGGCGCTATAGATTAGTATAGAAGTTCTAGGATTAGATTAGAATACATCAGCCAAAGCATGTGACGAAAATGTAGCTCTATACAAACCTTTCTCGAACAAGAGTACGTCTGATTCTGAATGGCACAGTCCTGGCACTTGGAGTTAAAGATGACAAGTAGATGTTCCAAGCTGTGCAGGCCATCCTGTTGGAGGGTCACTGAGAAGGCCTGGTGCGTGAGATTGGTCGGTCTGCCCTGTGCACCATTAACCCCGTGTTCAGGCAGAGGGCAAATGACCTCTTCAAACGTTATAAACACAGCAGTTGTCTTGTGTAGACGGTGTGAATTAGATGCCTGTAATAAGAAACCAACAGGAAATCTAAGAACTCTCCAATGATATTTCCATGGGCGTCGAGAGCCAAGGCGGGCCCCGGGGCAGACACTTCTCAGAGTCTATCAGGGCCCCTTGTTTTTCGATTTTATCTGTAAGCCCGAATCTGATGTAAGACTGTAAAAAGGCTATGAAACTACATTTAATGAATAATAATAATGGTAATATTAATAATAGTAAAAGTAAATGTAAAAATCAATTTCTGGTTATAAAGAAATTTACAAAAACGTGAAAATGTCATTATGTCAATGTGATAAATGATTTAAATTTTTACAGTTACAAGATAAATTTACCGTATAGTAGATACTATTATACTAAATAAATGCAGGCCTATGACTACTTAAGTGCACTTATTAAGTCTACATGTAGGCTAGTAAAAATGTGCTTGTGGGCTTTCCGGCTTCCAAACAATTCGATCACGACACCGAAGTATAACTTTCTTGCTAGGCAGGCATGAAACTGCTTCCATACCCATTTTCAGGCTCTACGTCAACTTGACTTGTGACAGTAAGTTGTCGCATTATGATTATGATGTCCAATATCAGGAGGTGAGGATATGTCACTTGCAATGTCTACATAGACTACATCAACAACTCGCTCTGTGCCATGATCATCAAATCCAATAGCCTACTACTACTATTAGTACTAGCGATGATATTGTCAGCCTGTTTGATTTGCTGCATCATTCGCTTTTGATAAAATTGAAGTCCAAGACTGAAGGATTGTATTCCTGACTTTCGCTAATCTTTCTTTCCTTTTTTTGAGCTCCAGATTTCTGATGGTAATTCATCGTCTAATTTGACAACTTAAAGGAATATAATATAATCTATTGGTAATTTGGTATCAATTATTTATTATGACAACTTATATCCAGTTGTAAGTTCCAGTATTATTTATTTGGATAATAACTCAAATTTCAATTCATAAATTTACATCCAGTTAAAGATTTTATGGCTGCCAGAAAACCAATAAGCCTAATTTTTTCTAGGCCGACTGCTGATGAATCTCAAATATAATACTGATAGCAGTCTTTTTGAAATTAAAGTTATTCAACTATAATTATTCAACTATAATAATTATGACCACAACAGTAGTGACTTAAATAACTGAAATAGTAGGATAGCCTTTATCAAGCAGTAGCGTGGCTAGTATTTTTACCATAGGGGTGCGTACTGCGAAGTACTGGACTGCCGGGCTCCGCAAATGATTCTGGTGGAGTATGGAATTCAGGCAAAAATCGAAATTTGTCTTCATTACTGAACTTTGCACTTACAGCTAGACCGAAATTATTCTGATGCCCAAAGTCTGTTACTGTGCTCGGGCCTTTATTCTTTGACTGAACAACTGAGACTATGTTAAATAACAGACTACTAAATCGTTTTCGTTGACAACATTGCCAATAGAATTATCTGTAGTGCTAACTAACCTAAATCTTATAAATTTCTCACCGTCACATTCGTTACTGTCTTGCTTTTCTGGCTAAGAGATTCGATAGACCGGTTTCTCTATTATAAAGCTTCACCAACTGGCTATTAAATTGAAGAATTTAAATCAAATCGCTATTTTGTTTAAAAGCCGAATGGATGCGACTGTCCGAATTCCGGTGACTTGTGAGAGACAGAATACACGGCGAGACAGAGAAACAAGACTTGAGCATAGAGAGGACAGTGGAGACAGACTAGAGATTAGTACAGAAGACAGACTAGGATTAGATTAGATTACATCAGCAAACAGACAGAGACATGAGACCAGAAAAGGCAGATATTATTTCCAGCATTCCTCAGCCCTGGAGATGAGTGATGGTAAAGCCGAGGTAAATGCATGGTATGAGGGGAGAATCTCTTGCCCTATTTATATTGTTGTTCATCCGAATGAATGTATATTCGTGTGCAACTGTGTTCGCTTCTACTGTGGGTCAAATACTATGACACATCGGGTAACCTATATGCAGACACACATACAGTATTAGGCTTGGTGCTGTGTATCATGATTGGTCAAGCATCTGCCCTAGAGACTGCATTTGGCCAAAACCCACAGGTTTTATCAGTTTGAGCAAATGAGACATTTCCTCTTCCATAGAACGGGCCCCCAAAACCCACAGTTTTCTTCAGTTTGAGCAAAGTGTTAGACATTTCAGGGCCCTGCCATAAGAAACCCGGGGCAGGAAATCTAAGAATCTCCAATGATTATTTCCATGTTTCCTTCGGTCTCCGAGGACTTTTGGACCTTGAATGATTCTGTCCAAAGAACTGTGAAATGGGATTTTGCTGAGAAAGTGACCATCAATTAATGCCTTGCACTTGCCACAGAAGTATTCAGATCAGACCATAATGACATGTTTCATCTCAGATTTACTCATTCAGATTTACTTCCTCAGATTCAGATTTTGTATAGTATTTTTATTTGGCCATTTCTATAGCATTTATGCATTCTCCCAGCATAGCCCATTCAGAAGCGCTTCCAGAGCGAGAGACCCCGACAAACAAGCCTAACAAGCAAGATTTGAGGTGAGAGAAATATGAGGAAATGCTACCAGAGAGAAGGCAGCATTTACTGATTTACTGAATTTATACTTGCAGTAAGTGCTTTACATGAAATAAATGTTGGCATCATCATCAATTTCATCATCCTCATCATCTTACTGAAACCAAGATACTCAACTTATCAATTTTCTTTGACCAGTATAAAAATTCAGGAAAACTGGTAAAAACTTTTTAGGTCTTAAGTGAATTTGATTTCTTCTTTCTGTCTCTGGTTGTGCTAAAGTGCTGATAGACTACGTTTCAAACAAGTGTTGCAGAACTGACTCAGTAAACACAGAACAGATACCAAGGAAGACACCCCACATGCAACAAGTAGACCTGAGAAAATAAATGTTCCGACTTTAGTAAATACCTCACGAAACTGGCAGTGAATTGGTGTGTTCTTTCTGAAATTTCTCCCATATACTGAAATCTTATGACATGGTCGCACTTCTACGTCACAAAGGGCACCATCGGACAGAAACGTTATCTACAATCAGTCAGTAACAAACACAAAATTAGCAAACTGTACAAATAACAGCAGTAAAAAATTAATCATATTCATCAGCTTGGCTCTTTCCAAGGCATCCTGAAAAATAATTACAAATGATTCCAGTAAAGCAGTTTTTCCAGGCCATATGCAGCTGATGTTAAGTGGGTGGAGGTCTGACATTTTTCGGGTTACTTACCTCCCCAGTGCATAACATCTGTAACATCAATTCAAGCAATGCCAAAACCCCTAATTTTTGATAACTTTACCCCAGCATATTTCTTCCATACAAAAAAGAAGCATTACACATGCAGAAAATCAATGAACAGTCTAACCCTTTTTTGTTCCCATATTATTTGCTAGATGGCACTAGTGTTCCGTGTTCCCACCACATGCATAAGCTAGGTCACACATAGTACATACACATGTCTCAGACTATCATCAAAGATATAACAACAGATTGTGTGTGTGTGTGTGTGTGTGTGTGTGTGTGTGTGTGTGTGTGTGTGTGTGTGTGTGTGTGTGTGTGTGTGTGTGTGTGTGTGTGTGTGTGTGTGTGTGTGTGTGTGTGTGTGTGTGTGTGTGTGTGTGGCTTCCACTGGTGACTCTTCGTTATCTGAGCAGAGTTTACTACTGACGAATGTTTTATTCTTTAACATAATTTGGAATAGCAGAGAAAACACAACACCTCTGATTAGTGTCCTTGAGTGGCACTATTTAAATTTCCTTGGTAAAAAATAAATAAAAAATGATATATGGTAATATGATTATGGCTGACAATATGGATGACTGACCTGTGGAGGTGTAGCGAGTGGGATGCTACAGTCGACTCCGGTGAATCCAGTGGTGCAATGGCATTTTCGACGGATGCAGTGACCCTTCTGTGAGCATCCAGCGGGGCAGACAGCGTTGAGTAAGCGCTCTGCCGGTAACGGTTGGCCTGTTGTTGTACGCATGGTGGTCATCGTGGTTGTCGAGTTGCCTGTTGTCACGACCGTAGGAGGAGGGGGCTGGTTGTTGTGCCACAACGATGCATCATCGTGTATCTGGTTCACACACTTTGAAACCACGGTATCAAGTGATGACTGTAGCCAGGCGAAGCTATCAGTCACCTAGGAAACGGTAAAACCAGATGAAGGTGTTAGTCACAGAACGAGAATTCGTGACTTGAGCCTTTAATATTCGTCAATATTCGTGAATATTAGGGCATTTTAAATATTCGTAAATATTCGTTGATGACGTCACTGTTTCCGTTTAGTTAACGAACTAGTTTAAGAGTACTAATTTAATTAAGAATATGTGCAGTGGTTTTGTAACTGTTGTTATTCTAATGCCTAGATTTTGGCACTGAATTTTATACAATTAATCCCGGATTTTAAAGAATTAAGAATGAAAGAAATTAAAAAATTTAATATTCGTTGGCCAGTTTCAATATATTCGTTAATATTCGTCAATTTCTACAAATCTTAATATTCGTAATATGCGTATACTCGTTCTATGGTGTTAGTTGCACTAAGTAAAATGGCAATACTAAATAAATTCTAAATACGGTAACGGATGCCAGTGATATGAAGAACACCGTGTAGATTTCACAAACGATATTCTTGTTAGTGATATTCGAAGCAGTGGCAAAATTTTTTTATTAGGGTAACAATTTATTTATTAACGAGCTAAGAATTTAAGATATTTATAAATGACTTGTGGGAGAAAGCTCTATATTTATAAATGACCTGTTGAAAGAGCTGTGGGCAACTAGAAAACTGTGGCAATGGGGGACTCTGTGAGCAGTTCCTTTAAGCGGCGATAGGCGTCGCCAGTATGTGATGTGGTCTAAGCAGTACCTCCGTAAAGTCACTTTAGCGTAAATAAACCATAGACTTCATATATTAAATGTAAGATGTCTATGAAATAAACCTACCGCACAACAGAGCACACAATGTTACCTAGAGTAGCCAAACGCCATGCCATCCTGGCGCCACCTATAGCAGCCATTTTTACAGAGTCCCCCATTGGTTACTCTAACTTGAGAAACTGAAGGAGTCAATTATACCAAAAGCTAAGGTTAGATGAGGCCACTATACTTTTGTTATTAGTCAAATCTCAAGTTCTGATAGAGAATTTTCTTGAAGGCAAAGTTATTCTAAAACTAGATCCTAGGTAAGCCATTCATATTGGGTTATGGAACTTCATCCGATGTAATCCTTGCAGGCAGTTGTCAACAACGAGATCTGTGTAGTGGTCACCCAAATTCAACAACCAGCCTTGTCATTATTTTGTTTAGCGTTGTCCAAAATAGAAATGCGAACATCGAACGATGCCAAAACATTAAAGAAAGTTGGCAACATGTAAAGGAAATGGTGTTAATACTTTACAGTTGCTGGTTTACTGAACACATATCTGGACATTTTGACTGTTCTTTTTATCCCTATCATAGGTAAACTTACTTTGATATCGACAACACAAGCATCTATCACTTGGGTTATCTCATTATAGATGTGTCGATGGCACGCGCTGCCAACATCACTCTGCACAAGAGTGCTGTAACACCGATTCCTTGCATATGTTTCTGTTATTCCACTTGGCGTTGGCCATTTTGGTTCCTGCAAGTAAGAATACCCAGTGAACTACAACTGCCATAGCAATCCACCTGAGAATATCAAATTACCTAAAGCAGCCACAAACATTAGGGTAAACCAAAGGTAACACACTTGTTTACGTTTCTCTGTTGAACAATCCACCAGCATCGCCATAAGTTATCATTACAATCATCTCATTAATACTGGTAACAATAATGACATTAATAAATTCAAACTACTTTACTTTGAAATCAGGAATATCATTAGATGATCGCCAAATTACACTAAAGCACACTAGTCATAGTTGTCTGGAAAATTCTGTGGTGCCTACGAAAAATTCTCAATTTCTCAAAGACATTCCTTGCAAGTCTAAAACGATTTTATAGGTTGATAAAAATCAGAAGTTTATCCACAAGTGAACAGTATTCTAACTGCTGGATGTTTTCACCAGCAGCTACTGCACGCCTGAAAACCCAAACCATTAGTGACTGATAATGAATGAATAGCATACACACCTGTCCCTTGAACTCCTTGTTATAGACAAACGTGGTGTCGAAATAGTCATTCAATCCTTGATCATTGTAGATCTCCGATCGCTTCATTCGGTGACGTGATCGGTACATGATATCATTGGTCTTATCGATCGCATTGTTGGTTTCCTCTTCCTGTTCGC
Organism: Aporrectodea caliginosa; assembly: GCA_020284085.1. NCBI lineage: Eukaryota > Metazoa > Annelida > Clitellata > Crassiclitellata > Lumbricidae > Aporrectodea > Aporrectodea caliginosa. Next base: position 884,576 of record JACEVL010000382.1, on the reverse strand, counting down.
AATTCTGTTGGTCATAGTGATAATTACAGATAACCTTTGAGTTGCCTGACTTGTCCTCACATTTGCAATAGCGATGGTTTGCAACTGGTCGACGACGTCCATTTGCTGGAACATGAACAGTCTCCTTGAACAACGATTTGGAGTCGGGAACTCTACAAATTAAAGAATTCTTATCAGCCAACTGGAGTCTACCTTATCTGTCCGACTTCTGTCCGACTTACTTACCTACCATGGCCTGACGTCTTGCTTCTCCAACCTCTCGGATTTCAAACATGCTTCTCTAAACTGTTAAAATTGTGGGCTACAATTTCACTTGAAGCAACCATAGACTGACGCCTTGAGCACTATAATAATGGCAACATAGAAGTTATTACCGGCAGATTAGATTCGGATTAGACTTAGATATATAGATTAATCAATTCAAAGACGAGGCATTTAACCTCGGCTATTCTACTTCAGACTATGTAATTACATATCTGATTAATTGTAATTGCAACTAAAAATGTTATATTTCGTCACTTCAGCAATGTTTGGCAGATTGAATACTAAGGATGTGGAAGATGAGCAGCATATCAACAACAACAAAAACAAAACTGTATACTTGCATTGGTGACTCCAGTAGTGAAATATGAGTGTTGGTGCCTATGGAAGGAGGATGAAATGAGGATTCTTCTAGTGGCAGAAATGAGCTGACTAAGAATAATAATAATAATAATAATATCTTTTCTTTAATGAAGTGCCTGACAAACGCACTGTGCTGTAGCCTACATTTACATGTTATGACAATTAAACAATTCACAAGAACACAAATGAAACAATTCACAAGAACACAAATGACAGAAGACATCTTAACTACTAACAGAACAGACAGCCTGCAATACATGGCGCTAATAGCAGCCTACAAAGCATGTCCGCCTACGGAGCTTGATCTCGGTACCTCTCGCTCTCTATGCCAGTGTGTTATCCAATGCACTATCGGGCCCCCCAGCAGAGAAGAACAGATGAGATATGACTTGTAATGAGGTAATCCGGAAGGAGTTTGGACAGAGAGAAACACTGGTAGACAAGATTAGAAAGAGAAGATTGACATGGTTTGGCCATGTATCAGTTATAAGACTGGATGAAAAGAGATTGTGAGCAAGGGCATTATACTGCCACGTGGAGGGAACATGGAGTCGAGGAAGACAAACAAAGACATGGATGGAAAACGTGAGCCAAGATCTTAAAGAACAAGAACTGGACATGTAAGAGAGTGACCCTGGATACTATCAGAGAGAGAAGAAATGGAACCATCTTGTACAAACCTCATCGTCTGCACACACCTGACAGAAGAGACCAAAAGAAGAAGAATAACGAGTACTGAGGCGATGATGACGATGCAACAAAATGATGCAACAACAACAGCTGCTGCAACTAACCTCCATGCCTCTGCAAATCTGCAGACGTCAGAGGAATTTCCACAGGCCTCATGCGGCCGTGGGATCGTATATGTTCTTTCGTCAGGGAAGAGGAAGTCATTGTTAGGATTACCATCGAATGTTCCACACAGGCCAAGGGTGGATTTGTAGTCATCACTGGAGCCATGCAGGAATATGTTGACCCAGTTCTCTCCCACGTTGAAGTCAATGTATGCCCCAGAAGGAAGCTGAATCTGCAGGACCAAAACTTCTTATAGTTTCATCAAATTTAAACAATGATTTAATTCAAAATTTTATTATTATTCACGGATCTTGGAAGCCATTCCTACTCAGCTGTCGATGTCAGACTCTCTTTAGACTAATGGTAGTTCGTTTGTTAGCTATTTAGTTAGTTAACTAGATACCAAATATAGCATCTTTAGTACCTCATAAAAGTGCTACCTAAGCTAAACTAGCTTAAATGGTGCTTAAGTTCCTTTAGAACAAAATGATATCATCAGGAAACAACCAGAGCTTAGATAACTAGATGGCACCACTATGTAATGTAGGCCTACCAGTAATATGATTCAAGGCATTGTAACTGAAAACATTATTTTGTATAGTGCTTTTTAGGACTCTACATTAGTTTATAGAGTTCTTTTTAGGACTCTCTCAACGTTTATGCTAGCAATTCTGATGGCCTCATGTTCAAGTGACGTATACCACATCTGTGGAAAACTGCATTAACTTCTTCCTTTTGAATTGCTTTTACAGAAGTCTAAATTTCCTTGGCTCAGTGTAACTTGGAAATTTTTATAAATATATATTTTTCAATGTATCAGTGGTTGCAATGCCACACCTTTTCGGTGGCTGTGCCATCTCCCTGGACTAGCAGTCTAGCACCCTGTGGATCTGCAAGTCCTGGCCAGGGGGTCCACGCTAAACGTTTCTTTCACCACCACTTGAACCTGTTCTCCATGTCCGGAGCTAGGATGGGAGCATTTCTAAGTAAATACCTTTTATAGAGGTGCTATATGAATACTCTGAATTAATACAAACTCATACACTGATTACTGGTATTAAGATCTGAAAGCTATGGTAAAGTCTGCTATTTATCACAAAGCTTTGCTGTACCATCAATAACCCTTTGAAGTTTGTTCTCAAGGTTAACACACAATTTATCAAACAAGAAAACCTCTTATTTTTATGGCTGACAATAAATTTGCAGTTTCCTGTCATATTCGTACCCCAAAAGAGATGACAAGGCAGGAACATTCAATCATCGTACCATCCTAATGGCCCTGCCAGAGTCATCAGGTAAGAGATAAGAGGACATGGTAAAACCAGAAGACGACTGACTCACTGTATATCGTCTGCCATCGTCGTGTTCAAAGAGCTTCAGTCCATCAACGAATGAGTCGCCCTGCTCGAGGGCATGTCTGTGGATAGTATTCCAGCCATCTGGAAAACTCTTTCCCTGCGCAAGATTTCTCTTCTCTCTACGACACCTGTCAATCACAATGACGTCATCTTCCGCCATGACTGCCACTCCACAGTTGCAGCTCACGACCTTTCCACACTGCTCCATTCGAGTGTTTATCTGCACATATGAAATCCCATTGATCAAGGCTCAGCATGTCTCACAACACATATGCCAGCACACAAGTAACTAAACATTTACATATGCATATATGTATGCATAGGCGTAGCTACATGAAGGCAGGAGGAGGCAGTTGCCTCCTCTTGGTTTTTCTATATAGTGGAGTTTCAATTGAAATGACCAGGAATTTGTTAATGATCTGTGAATTTGCCTCCTCTTGAATTTGAGTTTTTAAAGACAAGTCTTGGAAAAGTCTTGTTACTACCCCCCTCGAAAAGTCTTGGAAAAGTCTTGTTATCGAAAAGTTTTTTCGAAAACTGTCGTTACTACCCTTCCCCTCCTACAGCAAGGGAGTAGATTAAACACTGATTAATGTCTAAGAAAAGGTCATTGAGAAAAATATGCACTGGTGTCTGAAGTTTGTGAAGTTGCCTCCTCTTAAATTTAGTTCTGGCTACGCCACTGTAAAAATGTATGCATGCGTGCATTTATGTATGTATGTATGTATGTATGTATGTATGTATGCATTTATTCAGGTCTACCTTTTGTTCCCAAAGATGAACTATTCCTGTTTCTTAATAAATGGAAATACTTTTACTTGAAATGTTCGTCTGTTGGACCAGTAAATATATTGATTGATTGATTTATATATATGTATGTTGTTAGTTGTCTGGGGTAATATTTTAATTGAAATTGTCTGGCACATGATACATGATAAATAGTTGGTCAAAGTTACATTCAGCACACTATAGTATGTCAACACTGAAGCACTGTGCACAGTCAAAATAACAGGAGATTATTGCAACAGGAAACTGACTAAACAAATGACAAATACTCAAGTGGTAATAACCTGAAGTGGAAATCTGGTATTCTTGTACAGAACGAACTCTCCCTCTAGATAGACATGGTAGTACCTGAAATTCAGAAGTAGTAATCCCTTCTCAGCCATTTTCTCTAAATCTTGAAATCAGTCTGGATGATCTACCTATTAAGCTGTTACTCTAAGATAGGTCAATAGGTCAACAAGAAAACAATGCAGTTCGTCGTTAACGTGTTAAGCATAGTAACATTTGACCTAGGCAGCTCACTGGAAAGTTAACACTGCACAAAATAAAGCAATCTCTTTCGAAGAAATATTGTAAAAGTCCTCAGCCTCTATGGTAGGATAACAGCATAAAATATTGTGAAGTAATAAATAAGTAATGTCTACGGACATTATATATTCGAATTCTTTACACAGATATAAGTGCTACATTAAACTACATTACAACACAAGCGCTATATAATAGCTGTGTTACATTACACATACATTACAATACCCGTCTATTTCCTGGTTTTGAGTCCAAGAAAGCAAACTTCTTTGGTTAGTTTCAGTTCAAGATACGAATGGTACAAGACCATGTGATAGCACAGTGGAACTGCACAGAGAATTCCGAAGCCTTGGACCACCCTCCGAGAACATCCAAGTTAAGCTGTTCTCCCAAATAATCAGCCACCAAAATACCATTGGAGTCAAGTTGTTCTCTGTGCAACCAAACGCTACCACCTACACTGCACTATCACCCAAACACGACACTGCACCGCACTACGTTACACTCTGATCACACGCTACACTGACATGTAGTCAAACTGTCTACTGATGATCAACGAGATACTTGCAGTCCATCGAAAGTCGTGTAGTGGGGGTCACCAGTTGATGAACACATGTGAGCCGGAGAATCCATGGCAACGACTTCCACGTCTGGCAGTTGGTAATCATTCCAGAAGTCGCTGGCAATCGTGGAGAAGATGGGTTTGAAGCCGACCCTCATGACCCTGTTGCCGTCGCTGTAGAAGTCGCGAACGGCCTTGACAGATATGTTGTGAACCTGATTCCAGTTGGACGGAGTTAAAGTGATGTGACAGTCTCCGAAAACCACTTGGCGCATCTTCCCGGCTAAAACGGAAGACAACACGAGATGCTAGATGATGACAGTCAGTAGTCGCTATCTATTGCTATATGGTAGTTGATTCTGCATACGTGATGCCACGTGGTACATGAAATGGTCATACTTAGCTGATATAGTTTTAATGCATTCTAGCCTTTTCCTGATGGGTATCTTTAGTAAATACAAGTAGACGTCGTTAATCTTGGAACTGTCAATTCTTAGTAATAAAACATGGCATCCACAATTCCACATGATATGGCAAGCCTTAACAGAAATCATATTAGCCAATATAGCTTATATGACTTCTGACATGGAAGGAGGTTCTCTGTCTCTCTCTCGCATTCTCCCCTCCCCGTTTTATTGCCTTCTTAAAACAGCTTTTTTTCTGCTTGGCCTACATTGGGAGCGCTTCTGAGTAGAAACCTGGAGGGGCGCTATATAAATTTCAACTGATTGATTGATTGATTAATTGGTAAAGAGAAAGGACAGGATGTTGGCTTACATACGCACTGCTTCTCTTGCCAGTTGGAGTCGTGAGCCACCTCAACGGTTACTTTACAAGTGTCTTCAAACTGTGGAAGACAGCTGATGGGAACGGTCGACTGGAGCTGTATGTGGGTTTCCGGTCCAGACTCACTCACATTCAACGTTCGACGAAGAATCTGAAAACAAAACGAGGAACATTGCCAATTAACACGGCTACGACCATCCTGATTATTATTTTTACCGTAATTACTTTGTAATGTGAATATTGCTATTATCATCCACTAAATTATTATTACCATTATTTTGGTATTATTAGAAGAAATTAATCCTTGCTTTGTATTCCTATTATTGCTCAATGCATGATCTTCCTCGGAGTGTACTGATTATTGAAATTACATGCACTTTTTATAAACACTTGGAAACTTTTCTATTGCACGAAGGTTCAGAAGAGATCGAGCACTTCCGAGTAGATGATATAAATATATATATATATTATTACCACTTGAGTATTTGTCATTTGTTTAGTCAGTTTCCTGTTGCAATAATCTCCTGTTACTTGACTGTGCACAATACTTCAGTGTTGACATATTTAGTGTGCTGAATGTAACTTTGGCAAACTATTTATCATGCATCTATTTTAAATTTAATTTAGGGTAAAATAATGGTGCATGAATACATACACAGTTTTTTTACATACATACATGTATACATACGTACATTGTATGTATGTATTTATGTTTGTCCCTTTTTTACAGGGACAGTAATTTAGCTAGCATTTTCTGCAGCTGCAATTGATCTCTTTCATATATACATACATACATAAATGCACACATGCATGCATAAATACATGCATATATACATACATATGCATATGTACATACTTACATATATACATACCTATGCATGCATGCATACATACATACATATATATATATATATATTTATATCATCTACTCGGAAGTGCTCGATCTCTTCTGAACCTTCGTGCAATAGAAAAGTTTCCAAGTGTTTATAAAAAGTGCATGTAATTTCAATAATCAGTACACTCCGAGGAAGATCATGCATAGTAGATATAACTAGATGATTTAAATATATATATATAACTTCTGAGTAGATGATATATAATATATATTATATATGTATATATACAGCATTATATAGCAGCTATTCTAATTAAATGCTACATAAATTTATTGAAATACCAAAAGAATAAATGAACATAATGTACAAATTAAGGGCTGATTCTACATCTCATTGTGGTATTTTTAGCTTTACAGACAATCAACCTTGTTTGACCTCAATGGTGTTCTCCTGTAGCGAGCGTTTGGAAAATTCTGGTAATGGACAATGAATCAGACCTAATAATGGAACCCTTAGATGCAAATAGAGGCTGCTTGCTTACTTATTTTCTTTCAAACCTCATTACTTGTTTGCTTAGCCTATCTGATGTGATAAATTGTCATTTCCTGTGGACCATGAACTATGGTTAATTCCCAACAATTCCTTTAGAATGTATACAAACAACCTCCACCCACCTTAATGCCAGCAAAGAACTTTTCACTGTCAATTGCTGGACTCTGAACACCCTGCTCGTCACGCCATCTGGCTCTCATGCGACAGAAAATCTACAAGACCAAGTTCCTTCAATTTAAACAGCAGCTAGAATGAACAGAGTGTATTTCTGTAAGTATATACATAATTTAAGGCCATAGATTTTCTACAAATAAAATTAGAAGAAGAAGATCAGTCCTTTAAGAGGAAAGCCTTCGAGAGGCAGCCAAGGGTATGATGTGCTAGCAACTTCATTTTTCTTAGCCTTGTGTGGCTAAAGGCAAGGACAAAATAAAATTCGTTCAATAAATAAACAAAGAAATTAGCGTTTTTGTCAATAGGTAATAAATAAACTACATTAGACTGGTCTATTTGTAGCTTTGCTAATATGCTGGTTTCTGGACTCAATGTTCAACATTTAGCATATACACAAAATTTGAAATTTGTTGTTGAACCGTTATAAGATAGGCTGAAGCAGAACCTGATTGAACAAAAACCTGCTGCAAGTAATACTTGAAAGCTAATTAATTGCAAAGATGAACTGGAGTTTGACTGGAGTTTGACTCTACGTACAGATGATCCCAGTTTTCCCATCCAGTATCCCTCTGTCAGAGTGGATCGACGTCTTTCGATCATTTCATCCGTCCAAACCGGAACATCACCAAAATGCTTTCGACCATTTTTATCACCTGAAAACAAATCAATCGATAAATCAGACAATCCATGATTAGATTAATTTATTACTCATTACCAATCAGTCAAATGAAATATAAATACCTGCTAGTAAAATTAATAACTAATGTGCCATATGTGATATATTAATCAAATTAGAAATCAATCAACAGTTCTGCAAATCAGTCACCAATAATAAGCCCTCACTAAGCAACCAATCAAATCAGCAATCAGTTCATTTAACGCAGTTAAACGCACACAATCAAACACCTAAGATTGCTTAACAAAAGCACTCCTCGACGTCTTACGGTCTTTCTGCCTCTTTTCCACAATTGCCTAAATAGTAAAGACCATTCTTTTTGATCGTGGTTTCATCGAGTTAGGTTGGAAGCACCTTTGATGAGCCTCTCTTGATATAAATTTACAATTACGTTTACAATAGGCATGAGACATCTAACACTGTTGCTAACCTTGGACAAACCAATCGACATCAATGACCGTCTGGCGAGCAATCGTTCCTTCATAGTCACAGTAGAATTTTACGCTCGACTCGTCAGAACTCAAACGAAGCACTGCCTGGCCAGGAAGAGTCGGAAAGTTATCTACACAGGCAGCACAAGTCAGATTCACAAGTAGCCACTAGCAAATCTGTATTCCTAATAGAAATAAATATGCTTTTAGTTATCATTGACAAATCAAGTCTTATAACAATCAGTTACAAATTGTGCTTTACAATAACTAATTACATTTAAATTTTACAATAAACATATTATACAGTTATGATTTATGATTACAAATTACTGCTAAAATTTTATCATTCTTATTTATAAGTCGAAGTTCACAGTTACAACTCGATATTTACAGCACCAGTCAAGTTTTGCAATAAAATTTTAAAACTACTGTACTAATAACAAATCACTTCTTACAATCATAATAAAAACAACTGAGGCTGAATCATCACATTTTTAAATAGCCAATAACCTAGTGAATTACATTTATAAAAATTAATTTGTAGAACTTTGGCACCGTTGATGTGAGAACTCACCACTGCATCCTGGGAAAAACCCAGTTGGAGAACTCTGACCCGGCGGACAGGGCATCTCGTTTCCTGCAGAATAGCAGACTATGATTAGTAGTCTAATTAAGAGATGCAATCTATCTTAATGTAGAGTCACTACTGTAACATGAGATACTTCTGACTTCCTGATTCCTGTCTTCCTGTTACTGATTAGGGATTGGTTTTGGTGCACACCCACCATCAGTTGATGCCTTGACATCAGCATCATAGAAGTTGCAAATCATTATCTTATTATTATTTATGATTCTGCATCTTAGCCTATCTGATGCACTGAAACTTGATACTGGAGGCGATGATCGAATCTACATAAGTAGTGTAATTATTCATCATCATCATGATTACCACCACCTGGCACCAGCAACTTCGGTGCAAATGAACGAACCCAGGTCCCATGTTTTCCTCATTATGCAGTCCAGTTTTGACCTGGTTCCTCTAATGGATGATGGCTCTGAATATGATTTCTCTTGAAGTGACCATCGATTGAAGCTTCATGCACTGATAATGGCGCTATAGAAGTCACTGGATTAGATCATAAGTATTGCCATGTGTTCAATTGCATTGTCCTAACATCAAAGCCTCAGTTTTCCTGAATTTCTCTTAGCTATAAATCTAGCATGCACAGCATTGTTAGTGATATCATTATTATTCGTTTATTCACGTGCAAACCAGTTGACAGACTGAAACCGGGTACACTCTACGGTTATGCCGTAAGGGAGACAGAAATTGTAACCATGATTTGATATGTGATATTCCAGTCCCAAGCCTAGAGAAAGGGCAATGCTAATCATCTTTGTTATGACATTAATGTTGTTAAACAGAAACTAACCTACCCATAGGAAATATGACATGACATGATATGGGATACGTGATACATGATAAGGCATTTTGATAAGGGTCAATATGATATGGAATATAAAATGACATAATTATGGGAAATGATAGGAGATGATCTGGGACATGTGATATAATCTGATGTAATCCTGTACCTGCACAATAAGCCATGTGACAGCCAGGCGTGTCCGTCAGAAGGTAGGAGTAGAAGTCACCACAGTTTGCCACCCTTATGTACCACCTTCGACTGCAGCACTTTCCGGACAGACTAGCACACACCTCACGGTCGACCACCTCACCGTGTCTAGTAGGATGCTGTCCTACAAGAAACACACCAGCCACTCTTGGGTTGCACTCTTAACAGTAATGTCTCCCTCAAGCAGACATGACTCTAGCTATTAGCTAAAATGTTTCCAGACACAGAATGTCTGGTGCCACAGCACATGCTCTATTGCTATCTGCCACCAGAGAGCATTGTTTATTCAAAAGGCCACAGCAGTATGGATTACATTATTCACCTAAAGCAGTACCATGCTCACTAAACAGGCATAAAAATGCAATCTTAATCACAATAAATTGTAATTGGCAAATTAATACAGCACCTATACAATCACAGCAATGGTTAAATAGAGGCACAGAAAGGCAAGACATGGCTGTCTGTTTCAGAGTGAACGACCAATGATGGCGAAACTACAATGTTGCATAGCAGCAGCATGGGACTGAGGAATGACTCAATCACTTTGTGAGTTTGTGCTGTTATATTATTTATTATTAATTAAATTTGTAGCCTAACACGTGCAGTCATGTCGAAATGTGAACCTGAGGCGTGGATAGTCAGCTGCCAGAAAAGGATGCAGCTAGATAATTAGCCAAGTGCTTGAAACATCATAACATTTTTTTATGCTGTTTGGTAAACACTGAGGCTCCATAAATCAGGAGGTCTCTTTAAACAAATTGAAACTGTAGCATGGAGAGACCCACGGCCAGGGACAGATGATATTGAAATACATAGCTCTCTATGATAGGACGGAGCACAACCGGCCTGACAGCTGCAGTGCATCAGGAAGAGGACCTTATGCTCGATGGGCCTTTGCGTAGGTAACCAATACAGCTCATCCCACAAGTCAATATGAATATGACCGATAATTGGACTCCTACTGATTTATGGAGCCTCTTGTTTACCAGTTATGCACACTGATATTGGTTAATGGGAAAAGAAAGAGGCTTCATTTTATCAGCCGTGGTTGGGTCAGGAGCGCCTCTGAGTAGATATCTTGAAGGGGCGCTACCATGGTATATATCAAGTTTCTTTGATTGGTTGAATGATTGATTGATCATCATATGCTAGGTTATTTATGTCAGACTAACTGATCCATTACATTTCTACAGAAGTCAAGATGTCTTTATAATTGATTTGTACATACCATTCAACCATATTGGTGAATGAGTACCACAGCTGAACTCTTCCACACACACCTCTGGCATAACTCCACCAGCCGGACCGGAAAACCTGTACCACCTCCTACGAAGGACACGGTCACACAGCATGTTCGGAGCATTCTGAGTGATCTTGTTGGTGACTCTGCGTTCCGGTTGATTGAGTTCAAGGTAAGCATGGCATGGGTGACCATAATCCTCTGTCAAATGGCAAAAAAATCTAATCATCAGAGCATATATCATAGCAAACCACTATATGCCCTGCTTCTAAAGCACATAGAAAGTAAACCATTATGGCACTCTCTTAAAGCACACAGCAAATCACAATGCCATGCAATATTTAAATGTACTACATTAACACTTTAACGACGAGAGTGTACTACAAGCGAATGGGAAACCAATGGAGCTCGTTGTTAAAGAGTTAACAATTGACAATGCATGGAAAGCTATAACCATTTACATTTCAATAAGAAAAAGATGCCTCTATCAGTTCTTAGAGTCATCGTCTCTGGTTCAAGGAACATTTCCATCAAAGCACAAATCAAAAAATAAAAATCAAACAGTACTTTGGTACAGCCTATCCAATATCCATACATGTGAGTTGGTTCACAGTAATTTTACTCCAATGAACTCGTTGTAATCAGGTGCGTTGTGTCAGCTGTCGTAAGTGCCAATGATAAACAAATAATAATAATAAAAATATGACATCCCAAGATTTGAACTGTGCAACCTTCTAACATAGGAGTTTAAGCTGTGCTGTTACCTAAAAATGGGGCAGAAGTGAATAAAATATAATTAATTGTTGTTGAAAAGTTGAAACCCCATTTAAAACAACGCATGAGAAATTTAATTTAGATGCATAATAATGCTGATTAATGGCAGCATATACCTCTGGTTAGGTATCTGTTGGGACTATTTGCGTATCGTTTGGTTCTTCTGTTTCCAACACAAGAAACGAAATCTGAAAACTAATTGCAGAGAAACAATCTGTAAAACAATAAAGTTAATAATAAAAATCAAGCTCACTTGGTTCTCTGTATTTCCATTGCATACTTGCAATACCTCATCTAGTGTGTATGCTCCGGAATTAATGGCAAACACTCCTTGTTGTTACTCACTAATTTTTTTAAATTGTATACATATGCCACTGTGTCACTTGACTTCTGTAGTATTTTAACAAATAGGGTATTAATGCAGGATTATATATATATATATATATATATATATATATATATATATATATATAGCCACTATAAATCCAATATTCAATGTCAACACTTTCAAAGGGTCTTATTTCCAGTGTAAGCATGCATCAGCTATGTATGGACTCACAAATAATATTTATACATTACATAGGAAACTGCATGGGGTTTCACATATTCTTACCGAGTTGTAATCATCCAGTTTACCTAAAACACAGAAAAATCACAACAGTAAGTCATTACTCTAGCCAAAGTGAGCAACTAAGTGTCATTTTTTCCTGAGTATTAAGACTATGAGTGGCAGCCTACTGGCAGGTCTAAGTATGTGATCTTAAGAACATATTTTGTCAGCTATAGAGATGACAAAGTAGGCACCATCATGATCTTTAAACAGATATTCCCACGAATCCAGTAGGTCTGAACGACTGCCTCTAACTTTCATAATATTATAGGACCACTGAATTTACTCGACCCCAACCTTCATACATCATACGTCTGGCATAAGAAGCCCATTACAATATTCCCATTATGGGTTTCATATCCTACACAAGGACTCTGAAAATTGGGTTTCGATGGGTTTCAAGTGGCCTATGGCAGAGCAGACTTCATCGCGATCTGAGTAACCATTCTATTATGGACTCAGTGAAAAATGTTTAGAACATTAGATTGAAACTAAATAGAAGGCAGATAAACAGATATTACTGGAAGCTTCTAATGACTGTATTCAACACTATATTCCGAACTAATTGCGTCTGCTACATCAAAATTGGACCGGACGAGACCAGATCCTGTGTGTCATTTGTGGCATGTTTATATTAGATCTGGTTTGTCTTTCAACAGTAATTCAATAGCGCGACGGCTTTCAGATCTTTACTTCAAGTATCGCATGATCTATTTCGAAAAGCTTGTCACATAAACAAACTTCAAACAAGCAAAGTGACCCACAGTTGTTGGATTTATTGAAGTGTCCAAAACGTAGGCCTAGATCTGTTTTTTAGGTAAATAAATCAAGATCTAAATCACCAATGTCGGTACTGTAGGCCCTACTACTATATAAATAGTAAACACCATTTAAATGGCATTTAAATAGTTCATAAATATTTACTTCATTATTTAAAATAGTAATGTAAAAGGACCTATTTCAATAGTAGGCATATGTGCCTATTTACTATCTATTTACCATCTATTATAATTTCAATAGTAAACCACCAGTTACTGTAGGCCTATGTATCAAACACAGTTTAAATTTACTTTTTGTAATTACTTACTTGTTATTATTAATTTCAGGTTCTTTAACTCGACTTAACATTATAGCCCTAGTATACCCTTAAATGTCTATGAAACCAGGTCATTGTATGAAACTCATCAATGTATAGGCTATGGGGCCGTCCATAAATGACGTCTATTTTGGCCGATTTTTGACCCCCCCCTCCCCCTCGTCACACTTCGTCACAAAAGTCACACCCCTGAAAAATGACGTCACAAAGCTCTGACCCCCCCTAAAACGAAACTTCCACATGATAATAAAACATGTTTCAATGCCCATTTATTGTCATTGTAATAAGTATTTAAAAATCTTATGGTGACAAATATTTAAATAATTAGAAAATTATTAATAATGGTGCCCATATACATTAAAATAATCAAAAATTATGAAAATTTTAATACTCAAAATTAGAGCTGTTATTTTAAGATTAAATTGTTGTTAATTGTTAAATTTAATTACACAGACGTGATGTGACGTCACACTTGGCTGACCCCCTCCCCCACGTCACACATCGTCACAAATTTCCGACCCCCTCCCCTAGGTGCGTGACGTCATTTATGGACGGCCCCTATGATGAAACTCTAACCATTGATCTCCAGTGGAAGCGCCAGGATTTCAGGTTGGGGGGGCTAAAGCTCCAAGCCTTTCCATTTTGTCCCCTCCACCCTGTGATTTGCAGTGATTTTCCACTTTGGGGGCTGAGCTGCAGTTAGGGGGAGCTAAGCCCCCACCTATTCCCTCTGGCGCCGCCACTGTTGATCTCTGTAGTGAGTGTAGTCTATTAATGATGCTGCATTCGGAAATGTTGGATAAGGAATCGGTTTAGCGTGCCTTGCCCGTCGAATGCCCGACCTGCTTAAATACGTGTTATGACTTATGAGTGACTGTGCGGATTTACACAGTGCTGAATCTAAGCTGAAGTCAGCGTACACTGGCTATCAGAGCCTGCTTTTTGCAAAAGGAAGTAGCATTTCTCTAACTGCATGTAGGATGATGTGTCAGTTGCATTATATGTCCTCCTACGCCGCCCTTTTTTCTAAAAAGGTTCAGAAACTGAACATTTTCAGAACAATTATGGCAGGGTTCCGAAGGGCTACACATAATTAATATTTTTATTAAAAATTTAAATTAAACAAATTAGTTTTTAATAGCTGAAAAAGTCCCGGAACGCCTTTCCGGAGCGTTCCGTTAACTTCCGTCTAAAAAACACTGCTGGGTGACGAAGGGTTAATTTGTGCAGCCAGTAGGCCTACTGCACAATCATGGGCGTCCGGAGGGGGCAAGGGCAAGGGGGCATTTGCCCCTCTGGATTTTGCACATATTTAAAAAATTTTTACTTATCATCTTAGTTTTTAACAATGAATGGCCCAGATTTTTTCCACAGTTTTATTTTTATCCAAACCAGTCAAGACAGCCTGAAAAATTAAAAATATATATAGGGCCTATATAAATTGAACTTTTAACAGTTTTGTGTTTGAAATGAATGTTCAGATGTAGGCCTAGCTGAAAACGGACCCCAGAACGCTAAAACAGGCTCTAGGCCTATAGGCCCTATAATTATCATTAAGTGCTTCCAAAAGCGCTGGCGGCTGTTGGGATTTTCGCCAGACGCCTTAATCGCGGGAGCGAGCGCTAAGGGTGACGTGTTGGGTTGCTTTCGACCCATTGTTAGCCCCCGTGCCAACAATTCAAAACTTTGCCCCTCCTTAAACAAATCAACTATTTATATGTAGACTATATCAGTGCATTTGATGAAATAATATATCTTTATTCGTCACCAGGAGTCTAGGACAGCAAAAAATCAAACATAGGCTAGCAAGAAACGACTCAAACTATAAGTCTTAGTGATGATTGAAAGCTAGGAATCCTAGGCGTGTAGACAAGTTTAGCCTAGGCCTATTTCTGAACTCGATGCTCGATATACATTAGTTTAGTGTTCTAACTTACACTCTCGACGTTAAAGTGTTAAATGAACTACATTAACAATTTGACGATGCATCGAAAGCTATAACTTACACTCTCGTGTGTGTCGGGATTATACCCAAGTTCATCAAACTTTTATGCCCTGATACAATTTTGAACCCCCCTTCCCTCTGAAAAAACTGAAATGCCGTCCCTGACTATACGGGCGAGCATCGATAAACGGTTTTGAAGTTTTTTGACGATAGTGAATTCCTACTTACTAACAGTTTGTCATCAAAACTTTTGTTACTCAGTTGGATTAAAAACCCGGAAGTGAAAGTCAGATGTTCCATGCCTCAGCAGAAAGCAATTAGAGAATGTAAATGGTTAAAGTGACACTGCAGCTGTTCACAGTGACATCCAATTCGGTTTGTAACAGAGATAACTTCTTCGATGATTTATCGACTATGTAGGCAGAGCATCCTCATTTAAATTATCTGAATGATTATAGGGGAGACCGGGGCATAATGGGATACCGGGGCATAACGGGAAACCTCAATATAATCCTTCTTACTTACTTTTATTGAAAGATGAAGTTTTCAGCCAGAAGTAGAAAGTTTTTCTAAGGTGATGGACAAAAGAAATCGCGATATCAACGTTTCTGGCTAATTATAGGATGAAAAGTTGATTTTCGCAATACCTGAAGTAAGGTACGTATATAATCCAAGGCTTGTCTGGAAAGATTGGAGTTATATTAAATTTAGCTTATGTCATGAATACGCAGTATAATACATAGTGCCTACATTCCCAAAAGAAATTTGGTGCAAGTATAGTAGATTGTGTCAAAATGGAGGACTTTCCATTTTGAGCATTTGGGGCATAATGGGATTTCTGAATTTGGGGCATAATGGGATACAGATATCCCACTTTGCCCCATGTTAAGATTCGGCAGGTGTTTATTTTTGTTAGGCCTATTTTGTAATAAATATGTGCTTACAATTAATATGTCGAAGAGTGACTCATCTACGCTATTAGGCCAAGTGCTAGTTATCCACATTTCAGATGAGTCGGACGTGGAAACGAAAGACTGCTGCTTCGCTCCGACAAAATTGAACGAAGCAGCTATGGCCTGCGCCATTGATGAAGTACGAAGTGGAAGACGTGGGTAGCTCGCATCAAATAAAGAAGCACCCTCCTGGTCAACTTCGATGGGGTCATTAAAATGCTGTTCATGGTTTATTTTAAACAGCTCGTTTTATTGAGTTCAAAGTTACAGTTTGTCAAATTATGAAGTTTTTATTCTGGCCCATATTCCCTTTTTTAGATGTTACGTATCATGACTCATAATGGGAAAAGTATATCCCGTTTTACCCCGTATGGTGGGGCATAACGGGATTTTGGGACACACTAGTAGGAGAGCATTATCTTCAGTCTGGGTGATGCTTAAGTGGATTAATCTAATCTATGCTGTACCTTACATCTGCTGGCGTGGTCTGAGTGCAAGGAAACCCTGAATTTTTATTAACTATATGGCGCAAATTTCAATATGCCTTAAGTATCCCATTATGCCCCGGTCTCCCCTACTGATATATCACGTGAACTAGAAATGCTGGACTGCAATTATCTACGAATGATCAAGTCAGTATTTCTGTGCTTCAACACAAACATTCCATCCAGCGCTCCAGTAGAGAGACTATTTAATACAGCAGCACCAATTCTCAACAAGAATTAAAGGATTCGCTTAGGCCCTATTCAAAGAAACTTTTGAACACTTACTCTTACTTAGCCTAAGGTTAACCAGAACTACTATCGGTATAGCTGAATGTTAATAGGTCTACAGCATAAAATTGTAACTTTCTAAACAAATATCTGTAACTGAAACTGATAATAGTTAAATAGTTTTTAAATAGTCGTGCGATATTTGCAATAGTCTACAACTAGGCCTATTTACTATTTCAAATACAAATAAAATAGTTTCCTACAGGTACTATAGGCCCTACTGTTTAAATAGTCGCCCTGGATATTTATATCAACACTGTAAAAAACATCCCTAGCATCAATGATCGATTACACGCGTAGGCATAGCCCAACAATGCAGTTGCAAAATGTAGGCCTAGACTTACTGGTTTGAAGCAACGGGAGAAAGATTTGTGGACAAGAGTAACAAAATGGGCAAATCGGGTATAGTGTTCTAAGTGCCCATACTATTCGGGTCTGCAGACTTTGGCTCAGAGCCAACCTCACTCCACGTGTCTCACATAAATGTGTTTATATAAACTGTTTTCAAACGTCGCAGCATTTCGACATAGCTACGGAGTTGCTCATTTAGTTTAGATTGCTAATAATGAAATAGCATCAGTCGCAAGCCTTCCAGCCTGCAATTTTACGGAACGCTCCGTAACGGTGTCAGGGACCTATAGCTTCAACCCATGGATAAGCATAAGTTTTGTTTTCACGAGAAGTACCCGTACCCCTCGAGCTCTGCGTGTCGGCGGGGTCTTGTCAGCGGTAACTCCTAGTAAGCCTAATCCAGAAAAACCGGAACCCAGAACAGACAATGCCCATTATAATTTTCTCACAGGAACACCATTAATTTTGAGCCATTTACGAACAGTACCGAGCATCATCACATCATCCTCGATCTCATCATCATCATCATCATCATCATCACCATGGGTCATCATGTCATTGGTGATCAACATCATCATAGTCATCATCATCATCATCATCATCATCATCATGATCATCATCATCACAAACCGCATCATCATCATCATCGAATCATCATCATCATGCATCATCATATCATCATCATCATCATCATCATCACCATGATCCATCATATCATCATCATCGTGATCATCATCATCATCATCATCATCATCAATCAATTCATCATCATCATCATCATCATCATCATGATCATGATCATCATGATCATCATCATCATCATCGTGATCATCATCATCATCGTGATCAACCAGCATTGCTTTTAGTGCAATGAATCGCTCTCAGAGTATCACTAAACTATAACAACCAGCACCAATCCAAGGACTCTCTTAATTGGTCTTCTATTAATTATAGTAATTATACTGTCCAATTAGTAACCTTAAACCCTTTCGGATGGAAGACTCCAAGCTGGCGCGGGACACTGACATAAAAAAAATCGTCCGAATAACTGTGGAGCAAAAAATCCATATAATGACGAACTAATCGATAAAAAGCGATATGCTAGAGCAGAGAAGCATATATACGTCCATCTTGACCACGCCAAATGCTCAGAGGCGGTTGGTTGTGACTTCAAACTGGAGCGCTCTCTGTTTACTTAGAATGATTCTACCTCCGGTTAAGCACGGTGTTGCCCCGGGGTTTTACACATTGGATTCAAAAGGACCTATTGTTCTTTTCCACCTGAGGAGCTCGGACCGACTCACCGACAACGAAACAACGCTGCCCGATGCCTGTCACGGGGAACCGTTATCAGGTGGCTGCCGACCCCGAGAGAGGACCGCATTGGCACCGTATACATACTTCAGTCTCAGTCGACAAAAGCACTGCTATTCTATGATACCCGAGAGTTGTAGGTTGTCCGGCAACTCCTCTGCCGCCTCTCCATGGTCTCCATGGCGACACTTCACTTGGCATCTCCGGGCAACCCCTCTGACTTGACTAAGCTGGTGCTTTGCTCTGCTTAGCCTTAGAGAAGCGCTTTAGAAATTTGGAGGAGCTTACGATTACGATTATGATACATAGTCCTCACAGATAAACACCCAGCAAGGTTAGCGATATATATATATATATCATATATATATATATTTATATATATATAATATATATATATATATATATATATATCGTTAACCTTGAACTACAAACAATACATCAATTATTTTCTCATTATGTGCACAGCGCGCACTATGGGTGGCGGATGGTGATCGGTCGAACAGTGCGGAGCTTAGCTGCGATTTATGTGGGAAGTCCCAGGGAATAAGCAGTCGCAGACCAACAGCACGGCATCTCCACCAGGGGTGCGAAAGGGTGGCAAGTAAAAATACTGGAAACACCTAATGACGCCAATTCCAACGGGCAGTGGTGGTGAATGATTTCACCCAATCAATTCATTGAAAATGAGCAAGGTCGAAGCATACGGTTGCTATATAAAATCAAGTACATTTTACATTAAATTTGACATGCCGACTGACCGCCAACGAAACAACGCTGGCCGATGACTGTCACGGGGACCGTTATCAGGTGGCTGCCGACCCCTAGAGAGGACTCCATTGGCACCGTATATACACGGTGATTCAATAAAAAGTAAGCCAAACTTAATAAACAAATATTAAAACTTGAACTATATTTTATTAATAATATTTTCAAAATAAAACTATGCACATACTTACTTTTTCATTTTAATAACTTCCGGTTTTTATTTCCTACTCAAAAAAGCAGACGATAATACGATTGAAAACATAAACAAGAAACTAGATATTTCCGAAAAATGCCTTTAATGTAAAGAAGATTTGCACATGATAAAAGGTTTGGGGGAATCCAAGAATTACAGCAGCAGTCAATTTCTACAAGAGTTTCCAGAAAACACTGGACCAGAAGTCGATTAGATAAATTACTTAGAAAAATTAGCGTAACATGGTCAGTCGACCGCGTCATTGGTAGTGGCAGACGAAGGTCATCGCGCACTGAAGAAAACGACGGTGCTGTTGCCATTTGGCGCCAGCACCTCCAGGCCTGCGTGCAAGCAGAAGGAGGATATTTTGAACATCTTCTTTAATTAAATAATCAAACCATACTACTGAGAGTTTCTTCACAAAAATATTAAATACTGTTTTCATGTTAGAAGTACATTATATGAAATACAAAGTTTGGCTTACTTTTTATTGAATCACGGTGTATATATGCTACTGTAATCTCAGCTCGACAAAAGCCCTGTTATTCTAATGTATATCCTATAGTAACAGTTGTACATGTAGGTTGTCCAGCTCTCTGCCTCTCTCTCTCTCTCTCTCTCTCTCTCTCTCTCTCTCTCTCTCTCTCTCTCTCTCTCTCTCTCTCTCTCTCTCTCTCTCTCTCTCCTGGCGACCGGAAGAACTTCACTTGGCATCTCTGGGTAACACCTCTGACTTGACGCAGCGCCGGTGAATAACCTGGTGCTCTGCGCTTAGCCATAGAGAAGCGCTTTAGAAATTTAGAGGAGTTTGTGATTATGATTATAATACATAGTCCTAATAGATAAACACCCAGCAAGGTTAGCGATATATATTATATACATATAATATATATATATATATTTATATATATATAATATATATATCGTTAACCTTGAACCAGAAACAATATATCAATTAGCTCATCCTGATGTGCCCAGCGCGAATATATGGGTGGGCCAGGGTCTGGCAGGGTGGCGGATGGTGGGACAGTGGGGAGCTTATAGCTGCGATTTATGTGGGAAGTCCCGGGGAATATATGCATTCGCAGACCAGCAGCACGGCATCTCCACCATGGGGTGCGAAAGGGTGGCATGCAAGTGCCCCCCCCGACCCTGTAAAAATCCTGGAACCACCTAATGACGCATCTATGACCTATGCCTATTCCAACGGGCAGTGGTGGTGAATGATTCACCCAATCAATTCATTGAAAAGGAGCAAGGTCGGGAGCAAGGTCGAGACATACGGTCGCTAGGTCTATATATAAAAGTTGAGTACATTTACATTTATATGTGAAGTATAGCCTACACTGAGTACGCCGCCATAAAATTAGTTTGGTCCTGTGTGACCAGTGGGTGACTCAGAAGAGGATGAAGGCTATGGGAGGCAACCCTGACACAAGACAGATAAATTAGACATGGTGCAATGACGCAATTAGGGCGTATACTATAGTATTGACAAGCCTAATATCGAAGCAATCATGGCTCTACTGGCGAGCGGCTGATGAAACAGGTCGATTGGTTTACCATTAGATCTAACGTTTTCTTTAAAGTTTTATGGCTGTATTGTATTGTATTGTATTTGAACACTTGTTATAGCGCCCCTACCAGATTGCCCATTCAGAGCGCTCCCGACTACTGCGCGCGCTGATCGGAGTTTCACGCCGAAGCGCATGAGCAATTGCGAAGGACTTGCCCAGGGTCCCTACGCGGAGGCTTTGAGGTGGATTCGAACCCGCAACCCTCCAGCTAAGGCACCGAACATACCCCCTATACCACCGCGCCAGTTGTATTTGTTGTGTTGTATTGTACTCCACGTTTATATTGCTGTAAAGATCCGAGAAATTGATAAACCGACCGACCCGGAATCGAACCCGGGCCGCCGACGTGGAGAACGGGCTACCAACCCACTCGGCCATTCAGGATCTCTACCCTCAATAGGTAAATGCACCTTAATAGCAAAGCCGGAGAGACCGCAATACAGCTTACCGTATTGGAAGATACATATAGTAGGCCTACCTGCACGAGTTTGCTGAATTTCTCAACAGATGGCAGAGTTTAAAGGTACCAGGGTTGACGAGAGAAGCGTTTTGGCACTTCGGCATACTTGCAAGTCACTTGCTCACTCAGCCTCACTGCGCAAGTCATTTGCTTCATCGCCTAAGATCAGTTATGTCTTGTTAGGGAACCTTTGCAGTCTGATGCCATTGAGTCTCGGTTTGGATGGCTGCGCCAGTTTTCAGGTGCAAAATACTACATTTCCATGGGGCAAGTTAAGGAAAGCGACTGCAAAGTTCATCCTCTTTCGCTGTTAAAGTACTCCAAGGTCTCACCGTCTGATACAGATGCAGCTATCCAGGGTCAAGCCTCGACTTGTCAAAGTAATTCCAACCCACCACTGATGCCAATGCCGGTGCCTTTACACTGAATTATGAGCCAAGATCAAGCGATGCCAGCATCATCTTCCATATGGATCAGTGGTACCATTGCTATAGATCTATTGTGAGAGCAATTAAGTGTAATTTTTGCACAGAATCTTTGATATATACGCGAAGATCCCGACCATGCAGAAATTGAAGACTCAGCCAACGCTGACGGAAACTTCAGAATTCCTTAACGGCATAGACTTCACATTCATGTTGGCCATGGATTGTTGGCGAGTATTTGAAGAGTTACGCTGCAATGCAGGTCTAATGGCAAAGTATCAAAACTCTTATGCTCAAAGATTAGGCCTACTATTCCTAAAACTGATGGATCGAGCAATAAACAATCAACGGTTTGTTCATTTGTTGTTTGGAACGGGCTCATTATGTTCCAAGAGCCAAAACCTAAAGAAACAACTGATTGTCTGTAACTGCATGGCAAAAACCTTGTAAAACATCTAAGAACCAGAACCAATCCCATGCATGAACCTGAGGCGAAGCGAAGAAAAATCGCAAATCTATCGAGTGCACTGAAGTCTAATATCCGCCTACATTGATGTTTGTGATGGCATCTTGGTACACAAGATAAGTAATTTACTTGGCGTAATTTCTGTTCTAACTCTTTCCTCTTCTGATCTTTCCTATTTTCTATTCTTGTGAGTACATGCCTACGTAGAATTAGGGTTCCCTGTAGGCCTACTCCTTATTCAGTATCCTTATGCTGTGGTGAAGGTCTTGGCTGAAGTTAGAGCTGGACAGGCTCATGAAACAGCTGGCAAACGTGGGCGGCATCGCAGAGTGGATATCAGAGCCAGTCCTAAGCCTGAAAGGTATGGGTGCTACTCCGTTCGTAAAGAAAAAATACGAATGAAAGCTAATGCAAGCACTTCCAACGGGCCTCCTGGCCCATGCTGCATTTTCATGCATTGGACACCTACGGGCCTTCGGCCCATGGATCATGATGATGATGATGATGTAGGCCTACTCCTTATCCGTATCGTTATGCTGTTGTTTTAGAGCTATAGCAGCTTTGAAAGGTGCTACAGAAATGTATATTTTCATGATGATGCTGCATTTTCATCGTGCTTACTTGTATATCACGTATTATAATTTATGGCTTTATATCGGCTATTAGCCTCTAT
The DNA here is from genome assembly GCA_020284085.1 of Aporrectodea caliginosa. Classification (NCBI taxonomy): domain Eukaryota; kingdom Metazoa; phylum Annelida; class Clitellata; order Crassiclitellata; family Lumbricidae; genus Aporrectodea; species Aporrectodea caliginosa. The sequence goes on along the minus strand of JACEVL010000382.1, from coordinate 861,222 downwards.
CAGCATTGAGCATCACTGCCGCAGTGGAACCCAAACAGAAAAAACCGGTTGATATATAGTTTAAACTCCAACTGTATTACGGTCTCTCCCCTCTCTCCCCCACAAAGCGCAGGGCGCCAACTAATTCACCTCTCCACGCTAGTAGTTGAAAGTGGTTTCAGAGCAGCACGGAATATATAAACCAACAGATGACATTGTTATAAGTTCATTGTATTATGCATTGTTATGTATTCATGAGTACAGAAGCCTGGCTGTCATGACGTCTTTGTAACCAATTGAGTCGCTTGGGTAAGTATAGGGGTCTGCAATGCATGCAGCCAGGGTCGTCCGGGCCTAACTCTGCAGAAGGGATTCGCTGAGTGCCTGGTAAAATACAAAGAGACTTATTTGAGGAATCCTTTGCGGGGGAGGGGCGAAATCTGAAGATATGCTCAATAAACAACCCAGTCTTTAGTTATAAGGCATGCGTGTCTCGAGATGTTCTATATATGGAGACTATATATTTGAAAGACTCACAAAATGGCGCATGATTCTGTTCTGAATTGGATAAAGACGCTGTTGTCTGGTGAAAGGACAACAGAACGGACGCAACGACAACCGACAGCAACAACACAAGTGTAGAGTCACCTGCAAATAAGAAACATACTTTCGACACTAACTAAGAGATCAGATGTTGACTGTTACACCGTGCGTGTCAGCTAGACATAGCTATAGACAGGTAGTGCTTCATGTCATACGTGTAGCTCAATGGAAGCGTTAATTTCTCGCTATTTTACCCTCTAGCCGGAACTGGACAAGTCTCGAGGACCTGGACAGGGAGGGGTCCAGTGACTAGCAGGATTTACCGTTTACTTCCCAGCTTAAGCTGATACAAAGCTATAGGTCTTCGAATTATACAGAGCTTACTTATCCAGGATTAGGCCTACAAGAAACTGCAATCTTTCGATCACGTACCAAACGCCCTACCGATAAAACACTGGGTCAAATAGACTTATAGCTTGCAGCTAGTTGTAAACGTAGGCCTACGCCATATGAAACCGTTAACGCATGCAGTTCTAGCTGGGAATAGAGTTTCGCAACAGGCTTGAGTGTCGCCTGTCGCATTTACAACTATAATATTATGTATACGGTGAATCTATTATCGTTCAACTACTACTCACCGGTTAGCGAGCGGTCCATCCGTTGAGCCATGTTTCGCTAATTTCCCTCGATTCTGAGCGTTAACTGCGTAGAATAACAGCTTTGTTTGAGTGTACACAGAGAATAAATCAGAGGGGAGTCGGCTGCATCTCGCTTGACCTTTTAATTCCACTCATAGATGCTGCAGTCCGTAGAGATAATGGACGGGCCAAAGCCTCTGAGTGTCTGTTTATACGTTCGTACTAGGCCTGCCAGCCTGTCTACACGTCTTACATCAACTGCATGGCTCAGTCTATGGCCGCACGGAATACGGATATGTTACTGCAGAATATATAGTCCAGAAATTCACCGTTAAGATTTAGCCTAGACGAAAAAAACGGCTTGTGCAAACGCCAGCTCAGTCTGTGTAGCCTACTGAACACGAGAATTGTTGTTATAAGGCAGAGAGGAAATTAAAGTTCCTGAATGCTTTTGTTGTGAATACGTAGACACGCGCACATGCATTAGGACACGCGTGCTTTTCCATTGTTGTTGATATATATATATATATATATATATATATATATATATATATATATATATATATATATACAAACGTCTGACATAATATATATTATTATCAGCGAGTACGGCTTACAGCAGCAATTGCTGATATCGGCCTAAACAGAATATATTGCACTCTCCCGGTGCGGGATACTCAGCCTTCTCTGTGTCTGTCTGTCTGTCTGTCTCTGTCTGTCTCTCTCTGTGTCTCTGTCTGTCTGTCTGTCTGTCTGTCTGTCTGTCTCTCTCTCTATCTCTCTCTCTCTCTCTCTCTGTTTATCTATCTATCTGTCTCACACTCTGTCTGTCTCTATCTATCTGTCTCTCTGTATGTCTGTCTGTCTGTCTGTCTATCTGTATGTCTGTGTGTCTGTCTGTCTGTCTGTCTGTCTCTCTCTGTTTATCTATCTATCTGTCTCACACTGTCTGTCTATCTGTCTATCTATCTGTCTGTCTGTTTCCGTCTCTCACTGAATATATTCGTCTCTGTTCCTCTCCCGCGCACAGGATGCAACTCCAACATTTAGGGGTCAAGTGGGATGTTTATGGTGTCTAGTTTCTTCCGCGGTTCCGCCGCAGAAGACTGGAAGGAACCCTCCGTTAAACCCAGAGCAGCTAAGGCATATCGACAATAAACAAGAGCCAAAGCAAGCGATGTAGCCAGGACGAAACCAGACGAAATCTCTGAGGGGTGTCTGATATTTTGTTATGTTGGTGGCCTGTAGCTTCTATGTTGGCCAGATATTTGTTTTTCAAGCTGACGGGTGATTTGTTTGCTTTTTAAAACCAAAGGCTTGCCAACTGCAGTAGTATGATGTACGATCAGAGTTAGGCTATTCATAGCTTTAGAAGCTACCTCTTGCTATTGATCTCACCCACGCAAATGTTTTTGTGGAATCGTTTCATTTCACGGTCGTTTTATACTGTCTGGACTGGAGCGCTTACAGCTATGAGCAGTCTGACTAATGCTTTGTTTATGGCCTCATGTAAAACAACCTTGGATAGTTTCACTCCATGTGAGTCCTTGATCTATTCGGTGCACGAGTCTAGATTACGGACTCTTGGATAAAATGCGTGAGGCAAGAGCGGATCCGAGGCCATACATACCTCTACCTCTGACTGAGCTACTTTTTCTGGCCCTCTTCGGGTTGGTGGCTGCCACCACCACTTGCCACTAGTGACAAAAATGCGGTCTGCTCAAGAGTCGAGACCCAATTAATGTGACTGTCTAGGAATCGATTTTTGAAGGGCACACCATTCAGCTGGCTTTCAAGGGGGTTTGGGGCGGAGGTCGCCTACTATAATCGTAATCAGAAAGGTCACAACAAGCAATCGCTGTGTATACAGTGATGCCACTGTGTGAACTTAGCTTTAGGCATTGTTTGCACAACTGCAAAAAATACTTCATGAGAACTGCAATTTACTGTAATTTTGTAGTAGGCCTATTAGTAATTAGTGATATCTGAGAATTAAGTGTTCATACAAAGCATTTATTTTCCAGATAGCTCAACATTTTAACGATAAGCTGCATTTGTTTCCCAGTCGCTTTTAGTACACTCTCGTCGTTAAAGGGTTAACTGCTTATTTTTTTATTTGTATCTTTAATCTTGTTGCTTTGTGCTTATGGTTGCCAAATACATGGATAGCCTAAGGAGGACACAGAAAACCTCCGGAAAGGAAGGACAAAGGGGGACGCATTGAATGTTTCACTCAGGACTCCGGAGTCAGATGGTCTCCTGTAAGTGACCAAGAAACGAAGTCACATTGGCAGTGCTTTTTTTCTAGGAAAAAAGGTTCCGGAACGCAACAAATTCAGAAAAATTGATTATAGGGACATATTTTATGCTAATATTTCTATTTCATATATATCAATATCAGTAAACACTGAAAGCACTTAAATTAAAGTATCTAAGTAATCTTAAATAAATTTTTTAATTAAAAATTCAAATTAACTAAATTATTTTTAATAGCTGAAAAAGGTCCCGGAACGCCGTTCCGGACTGCTCCGGCTGACAAAAAGCACTGCACATTGGAAAGCTGTATGAAATCAACTGAGGCTTTTTATCATAATGTTGCAAAGTATTAATTTTAAGCAATCAATTGCACCTTCTTGATGACGCAAAGTATTTCTCTGAGGAGCCAACTCTCCGCGGCAAATCCTCGTTACCAGTACATGCGCACAGAACTTCTCACAAGAAAACTTTTTTCATATTGTATTTTGTAAGAATGATTCCCTTCACAGAGTCAACAGACAGTCTCTTCCTTTGTCCAGTGAGCGTTCTTCAAAGAGAACACTCTTTCAACGTTGCCATTGTGTCCAGGAATACAGGTGCAAAAACTTCAATGGAATAATAGCCAATAGCCCAATACAACAAACCTCCAAAAATGCGGATATTTTCCAGATTTTTAGCTTTGCCTGTCGGACTGAGGACATAAACAAAGGCCAAAAAGGAGGACATGTCCTCCTTGTACCGGAATTCTGGCAACACAAAAAAACGATGGTAGCGAAAAAATTTGACAATATTAGTGGGAAGCAAAATAACTAATCGTAATCGTAATCGTAAACTTCCTGATGCACTCTAAAGCTTAGCTTCACGAGCGCTGCGTCGAGTCAGACGGGTTGTCCAACGGTAGTCAGAAGGAGGTCCGAGTCTGGTTTCCAGAGGGGCCAAAGGGGGCAGAGTTGTTCAGGTGGGTGTCATTTAATTCATTAACTACTGCGGAATCAAAGAACTATAAAGATTCCTGAAAAATCTTTGATATCTGAGAAAAAAGAAAAGAAAGACTCCGAGGAGGACAAGCAATTAACCTGTCTCTATAAGTCAATTAAGAGAGGCTGATAATTAAATCCGCGACTGAAGTAGGACTTCATAATTATTATGGAACAAAATAGTCCTCGGACGTTCTAATGAGTCAAAATAGCTTCAAAGTGGAGGAAATATTTTTTTAAGAATATGAAAGCCTGCATACCACATATAAACTATAGGGTGACACGAAAGTTCGTTCACCGTTTTCAAAATGTGTTGTCTCAGTAACGGATGCATATTTCTTTATAATATTTGGTCAACATCTAAGTCAAATGAAAGATACTGGTACCGGTCCGTGGTTGCCATTATTTATAAGAAAATGTAAAGACCACCAGTTTTTGCGGAAAAAATGGCGTTCATCAAATTAACACAGTAAAGGAAATTCGTCGTACACAATAAGACACTGTTATTACTTAATACCGAGGACATAACGTAGGCTATTAGCGTACAGTATCTCCTAGGCACCTATCCGGCATAGACTGGATCAGCGTATGAAGTGTCCCAACTGCTTCGATCTCCACGCTCGTTGGAGGCGACGTTTGAGCTGATAAACGAGGTGCGGAGAGTTGGGTGGCCAATCTTTCGGCATTATGTGTGACGGGAGGTTGTCGTCTAGCCACTTCGGACCTCTATCCTATTGAGAACTTTTGCAGTATTTTATCTCTCAGCGTTTATAAAGATCCTGAGCCAAAAAACATCAGCTCAAACGTTGCCTCCAACGAGCATGGAGATCGATAGCAGTTGAGACACTTCATACGCTGATCCAGTCTATGCCGGATAGAGTCAGTGTTGTCATTAAACAGAAAGGAGATACTGTACGCTAATAGCCTACGTCTTTATGTCCTAGGTAACAACAGTGTCTTATTGTGTACGACGCTACACATTTCCCTTGCTGTGTTAATTTCATGAACGCAGTTTTTTCCGCAAAAACTGGTGGTTTTTCTTATAAATAATGAACGGACCGGATCATAATCAAATTCTTACCAGTATGTACTGACCAAATATTATAAAGAAATATGCATCCGTTACTGAGACAACGCATTTTGAAAACGGTGAACGAACTTTCGTGTCACCCTATATATGCAACGCGAACTACGCCTCTGTTCGTAGACCTACTCTGACAGTGCCAGTCCCAAGGCTGGAGAAAGGAGGAGGGCAACGCTGTCATCTTTATTATGACACAGTGTCGTTAAACAGAAACCCAGTGCCTACCGTGCCTAAATGGATAATACGGCCGTGTTGAAAATTAATGACGCTCTGTATTGGATCAACTCAAGGTGCAATACACTATGATTGGTGGTCATCGTAAATTCCAAATAGCTAAAGCGCTACTTAAAAGCCCAGCGCACACATGCAGGGCACCAGCTTATTCACGAGCGCTGCAACGTGTCGGAGAGTTTGTCCTGAGATACCAAGTGTAGACCCAAGTCCCGGTCGGGCTGCCAGAACACCAGGGACATAGGAGGCAGAGGAATTTTGTTATGACGACGGAGACTGGAATGCGGCGAAGTGAACGGATCATGGGAGGAATTCCTGAAGAGAGGTGAGACTTTAATTTAGAATGGAAATCCTGAGGGGAACAGATAAAGGAGCCTGAGGCAGATGACGGAGAGTGAACGGTGATAGGACCCTATTGTGAAGGAACTGATAATTTACGAAATTCAGGAGGAAGGTCGTTCCAGCGTTGAGGTGCTTTGTGGTAAAGGGATCGGTTAAAGAACTTGTAAGTAAGTAAGTAAGTAAGCAATTTATTCGCCACATTCGTCAATTAGTACAATATCCCAGTTTGTTAATTTATTAAACGTAGCCCTGAATATTGAATCGATTTAGATGTAAGTTTAAAAGCTTCGTTGAGGTAAGGTGATCGCATATTTATTACCATACGTCCTACTGCAATTTAGGCTTGAAAAAACTGCGCTTTCTTATCTTGCTCTAGAAAGAACAATATGGCGGTGTATATTATAACCTTTAACTCAGCGTTAAGTGCTGTGGTGCACAGCGTCTGCTTAAGCCTATCGCAATCACAGTGATGTCAATTAACTGCTATTTATTTTTCGACAAAAATAAGATTTTCACATCTATCAAAACTCTAAAAACCTAATTTGGGACTGTCGTAGATGTTAAGTTTTGAATAACCTAAAACCTGTTTCTTGCACCTTTGACAGCCATCCGTTGTAAATCCTCAGAGCCAGACGAGTTGTTAGTTCGTAAATTGTTGTAAACATTAAGTCTCCAAAATGTCTCGACGCCACACAAAAGCCGCGTCAGGGAGTCCAGACCGACGCTATCAGTCTCGGATCGAGTCCACAAGAGCCACTGGTTGGTTGGTCGCTGTTGGTGTAGGCCAGGCTCCGGGATCGGTGGGGGGGGGACCTGGAATCGTTTGTAGTGGCTGGTCATGGGATTATGCAGGGCCGGAACTGGAGTAGGGTAGCTTAAGAATTCGAATGATTTTGGTTGATTTATTGGAATATTACACGATACAGCATTATGCATTAGAAAAGGAAATAAATGTGACTGCTCCATTGCAAAGTATGTGCATGATAAGCACTGACCCACGCCACGAAAAAGCTAATAACAGTGTAAACGCTTTAAAAAGAATGAAATTATTAGGCCAATTAAATAAATTATATCGAAGAGACCAGAGTTGGAACCACAGTGGCAGACGTGAAAGCATATTAGCAGTGTGCGGCACACTGTTAATATGCTTGTGCCACTAAGCCAATACTGAATGTAGGCCTAATATTGGATCAATGACGTAAGCGACCATTAACATTCACAAGGCTTTAGTCATCAGCTTCACTGGAAAGATCACACAGCCACAGAACAACATGCCATATGAACATTTCGCCCACGCCTCGTGCCTTATGAATTACTGAGTTATCTCATGTCTACTTCAGAGTACATTATAGGAATAAATTCTAATTCGGCTTTCCATAGTCTGCCAGCCGGATCGAGTTGCACGGTGTTATTTTTGAGCACAAGAAGATTTTATCTGGTGCGGCTGCAGGCAACCGATACCTATATCACGTAATGGGAAGGAATAAACATCGCTAGGACGAGGTACTAGTGATTTATATACCGCTGAATCCAAGATGCAGGGGTTCGTTGGTTTAATGCCTCGAGTGTCGCCGGAGAACATGAATCAAGGACTCGGCTGAGCGAGGAAGGAACATCACATGACCAGAGAAACGAAAGAGGGTCTTTCATTCGGGGTAGCTATAGGTGGAATGGATGAGGAGGAGGAGGACGAAGAGGAGGAGCAGAAGGAGGAAGAGCAGGAAGAGCAGGAGGAGAAGGAGGAGGAGGAGGAGGAGAAGGAGGAAGAAGAGGAAGAAGAGCAGGAGTAGGAGGAGGAGGAGGAGCAGGAGAGAGACGAGGATATAGAGGAGCAAGAGGAGGAGGAGGATCAGAGAAGAAGGAAAAGGAGCAGGACAAGGAGGAATTAAAGTAGGGAAAAAGGAGAAGGAAAGGGAGCTGGAAAAGGAGGTAAAAAAGTATGTAAGTAAGTATATTATTTATTTAACCAGTTGCAAAAAACAGCACTGTGGCGAACAACAAACATATCACTTAAAGTCTTAAACAGTATGGGCATTTAGTTAGTATGAGTACAGCATTCTGACTATAAAAATTTTCCTCAAATGACATGTTATTGTTTGAATTCGGCAAAACGCGGTCATGAGGTCTTCCCGTAGGCAATAAACCTTCGGCTTCAGAGGTGGAAGCAACCTGCCAAGGACATGACTCGGGTTTCCTAGGACCGCGAAAACCGGTTAGTATCGGTTAGGCGGCATAGCCGTTCAAAATTAATGTTGGACTATCACTAGTCTTGGCAGATATCGCTGGCGGTGAGGAGGAAAAGTAGGGGAGGAGTAAGCGGAGGAGGAGGAGGAGGAGAAAGATCGTGATGATGGAAAGGAGAAGGAAGACGAGGGGTGGAAGATGATAAACACGATGATGATTATGAGGAGGATGAGGATTACTAGGTGGTGAAAGAAGAGAAGGGGCACAGAGAAGAAGGATCACGATTACGGTGAGGTGAAGGTAGAGCAGTAGGAAGAGGAAGAGGAGGCAGAGGAGGAGGAAGAAACTGAGGAATATGATAAATACTTATATCAACACAAAACTCGCAATTCTTTTTCGCCAGAGGTTACGTTAATGGAACGAGGCACCAATTCCTAGAAAAACATGGATATAGCCTATACCTTTCGAACGAGCCTCGGCTGCCTCGCACGCTGTACACTCCAATGTCGACTAGTCAGATCGAACAAATATGAAACAAGTTGTAAAGTCGCTGACATAAACATCTATAGACACGGAATGAAAAAACATCTGGCTAACTCATGCAATCGACAAAGTTCACCGGTATCATCCTTGTCCTACAGACTCAACCTGTCACTGACGCAACTAATGCGCAAACGTGCCCCATATCTCCACCCAGTGCCCAGTGGCGTCATTAGGGTTTATGTCACCCAGTGCGATAACTTATGTGTCACAATCATGGACTTCCTCCCTTACCAGACCATACAGAATCTTGCGAAAAATGTTTCTGTTGTTATAATTATGTTATTGTTAAAAATAATAAATTTCTGCTGAAACTCTGCAAAAAATTTTCTATACAGTCATTTTGGTGTCACTCCTCTGAAGATGTCACCGGGTGCGGCCCGAACCCTTCCCACCCCCTAGTGACGCCATTGTCTCCACCTTCCGTCAGTGCATCCTCCCTACACAAACTGACCGGTCGCCTTCAATGACCTTCATGCTCCGCACGCCAACTAATAAAGGCCTACAGTAAATGTGCACGTTTTATAAAGCTACCGTTTGGCCTCATTGACCCTGCTCATTTCTCAATGAATTGATCAAGTGAGATCCTTTACCACCGCTGCCCGTTTGAATAGGCGCCACGCCATTTAAGGTCCCCGCATGTAGTATCCCTAGATTTAAATCTCTGAAATAAGCCAGCACAGGGAGGCGAACCGCGATCCGCACGCTCTCTAACACAGAGGCGCACGGGAAACATCCTACTCTCTTATTAGGTTTAACTGGGCCAGTGCCTTCGTTGTGTTGATGAGACTTGGAACGGTCTTTCGGCAAAGATTTTCAGTCTCAGGTTCCGTTCAAGGGTCGACTATGCTTTCAGTTCTCGCAAATCGCAATAACATATGCCTCCGACATACATGCTTTCATTTTTGCGACTGTGTAAAAATGCATGCTTCAAATGGCTTTCCACATGAACTGCAGGCCTATAGATCCGATGTTTTCCCTGCGAACGATCTATGCCGATCATAAATTGTCTACTAGACACCACACGATGTGCAATTTTTAACAGCATGCAGCCAATCCTTAATTAAATGGTGAGAAGTACCCGAACACTGCAGATCTAGCTCTCTAAAGTTACATAACTGTAGCATTTATCCTCTTATAACATTATACAGAGCCTATGTAGTATTATATATAAAATTACATACATAGGCCCTATATATAGGCCTATATATATAATTATTTTGTATAAATATTAATGGTAAAAAGGGTAGCCTTTTCAGCTAATCACTATGAAGGATAGGCTATGTATATTTGTGTGCGTTTGTAAGCGCGTGTGTGTGTGTGTGTGTGTGTGTGTGTGTGGATGGGTGTGTGTGTGTGGGTGTGTAGATGTGGGTGGATGGGTGGATATGTGCGTGCGTCTGTGCGCATGGCAGACGAGACGCAAGTGCAAGTGGTATCATAATAATGATGCAATTTTGTGGCTGCATATTGCGATACAGAATGAAAATTGAAAATATGTCGGCGACGGTAAATGGCTCATTTGCTGTTATGGTCTGCATGCGATTAGGTTAGATAATTTGGTCGCTCTAATTAACCCAATTAGGGTGCCAATTATTTATTACGGATACAGACAGACAGACAGACAGACAGGCAGACAGACAGACAGACAGACAGAGGAAGGGTGGAGAATTATATAAATAATACACAATGACGATGGTCTACATCCATGCTAATGGACTAACATGGGCGTCGACATGATTTTGAAACTGGGGGTCAGGATGAGCTCTATGATTCTATAATGTATAGGCTACCAAAGTCCGTCTGGGGTAGAATGGAAAACTTAACAGAGGGTCCGCGATACGAAATTAGATGGTCTTGCTAGAGACAATACGGATATCTAAACGCATATATTGATAGGTATTGGCGATTAATATATATATATATATAATATATAAATAATATAATATATATATATATATATGTTGCCCAGGATCAATAGTCATCGACCACACAATTTCTGACGCTGGGACAGACAACTGAAGGCATCTGGCGGTGTATAGTACGGCGGTTTGTTTGCTCCAACGATTGAGGTTTCCAGTCTGCCATGCTGAGTGCGTATATATATATATTATATATATATATATATATTAATATAATGTGAGGGTCAAGAAAGCTCTTTCTTCTAGGTTTGCCAATGGGGCCATGAGTCCTCTAAGCCAAATGAGCCGAACACTCATTCGTCACTGTTATTGCACAATTTCAGTAATTAAGACAGCTGAACATTAATTATTCACACACCAATTACGGCGTACAGTCCAACTGAAGGATTGCTGTTGTGGTTTGACTTCATCGTCTACAATTAACCGAGCGTTCCCCATTGGGGGACAATTCGGGTGGAACGAGTGACGTCATGGATGCAGCATTTCCAGGTAAACAAAGCCGACATATCAGAATGATCGTTTGAACAAACAATCAACTCCCAGCGAAACCTCTGACAGCTGAGGCTGGCTGCATCCTCTAACTGTCAGTGATTAAAGGCCTGTCTATGTAGGCATCGTATCCTTATCTCCTAACACTATTTCCTCACCCATTACTCATTTATTTGATGTTGTCATTCAAATCTCAAAATGTAGGCCTCTAACGTCGTATTTACTTTGCCCTCAACCATGCCAACACTATTTGGTGTTTCTGCCTCTTTGACGTAACAAGTGTGTGTGTGTGTGTGTGTGTGTATGTGTGTGTGTGTGTGTGTGTGTGTGTGTGTGTGTAATTATAATTATATATAATACATGGTTAGTCAAGCGGGCGTTAAGCGATATATAATATATCGCTCAACTCCCGCGAAAGTAAACAGGTCCCATGAGTAAAAATAATACGAGCACTGATGTGAGCATGCTGTCAAGGATAGCGTGTGCCTTTCCCACCATCCCAGCTTGCCAGTTGCCACCCAGACAGCCACATTTGGCCTATGATTAGCCAACAGACTGTTGCAACCAATGGTACAATATAAAAGTGTGGGCTCAATGAACTTAGAGGTCTGGCCCCCGTCTGAGATTGGGAATTTGGGATACCTTATAAATTTATAATCCCGATCCAACTTGCCACCGGAGTCTGGAACGATCACCCAAAGGAATAATTCCACAAATTCGTCGTTTCTCCACCTGTCCTTTTGTTCATCCAGCACAGCTTCTGTCTCATTTTTTCGATCTATCACTGCCACGTTTTCCATTCAAGACTTACAAAGTCCCATCTCTTCAAGGAATTTTACTCTGATTCATCCAATCTGTCGTTTTCCATTGTTTTCAACCTAAACGCAGGTTTGGTATATTGTTTACAGCGTTCATCAAGGAGTCAAGGATTTGCAGGGCGTGACGATGAATGTTCGCTCACCAGTTACTGTAGTTGCTCATGCACTTCGATGTGATTGGGCTAGCGCGGTCTTCACGCTAGAACCTTGCAGGGCGTGACAACCAATGAAACGAGCGGTGGTAAGACGTGCCTAAACATCTCACCTGATCATTCCATTGAAAATTAGCAGGTTCAAGGCCAAAAACGGTCGCTATAGTCTATAGGCCTAGACGAGGTGGGCAGATACATTTAGCCCGAGGTAACAGTGCAGTTATCTCTTTCTGAAGCTCTCTGTTCTTCTGATAAATAATTCATTTAGAAATGAAGAGGGCGATGCCATGCGGTCCCTATAGCGAAAGTCAAAGGCGTGCATTTTATGCCTACACAAGTGAACCGCCATTACAGCTGCAGCATCTGTCGCTTTCTCGATCTCGGCGTTCTTCTGGAAATCGTGTTTCTTCTTCAAACACTATCAGATTCTTGATCATAGAACAAGCTTTTGAATAACCTGCTGCCCGTATAATGTCACCTCTGACTTTGTGCAGTCTTCTTTTGGTTCTCTGCCTTCCTAGGCAGGTTCGTACGTCCAATGCGACATTGATCACTTTGTCTGGGTCTCTCCTTCAGCTTGCTGTAATCCTCCATCATTCAGTCCAGTATATTTGCATAGTATATCTGCAAATTGTCTGAACATGATTTGTTTAGATCAATTGTTAGATCATAGATGGTCATAGAGATTGGTGCTACGTTTTGAGAGGTAGGCCTACTGAAAACGCGGTATATTAATTGTCTTTATACATATACAAACACACATACACACACACATACATACATACATACATACATACATACATACATACATACATACATACATACATACATACATACATACATACATACATACATATGTACATACATACATACATACATACATACATACATACATACATACATATGTACATACACACACATATACATACATACATACATACATACATACATACATACTTATGTACATACATACATACATACATACATACATACATACATACATACATACATACATACATACATACATACATACATACATACATACATACATACATACATACATACATACATACATATGTCAAATTTGACTTCTTCCCAGAAGAATGGAATAGAATACCCCAAGACCTTCGCAGTATCTTGAATTTAAAGCTATTTAAACATAAGTTACGCCAATGGATAATTCATCAGAACGATTAGTTGGGTTCTAATCCCCCATTCTATTTGTTTTTTTCTTAGTTAAGGTTTAATACTTTGTACTAGTACGTTAATAATTGTACATGTACTAGACTAGATACCATTCTGTTTGTGTTTTTCTTAGTTAAGGTTTAATACTTTGTACTAGTACGTTAATAATTGTACATGTACTATAGATACCATTCTGTTTGTGTTTTTCTTAGTTAAGGTTTAATACTTTGTACTAGTACGTTAATAATTGTACATGTACTAGATACTTATTATATGATTGCCCTGTATTAGATAACCTCTGTTAACCATCTAGCAACAGACTATGTATATATAGGTGGCCCTAACCAGCGGGACTTTGGTCCCTTCTGGGTTCCCTTTTGCGACCAACAGATCTTTGTTCTTTGTACAACGAAATGTTACTTTGTCAATGTTTGGAGCAATAAATTGATGGTTATGGTTATGGTTATGGTTACACACACACACACACACACACACACGCATGCATGCATAGGCTACGTACACACATACGCATACATATAAACATACAAACATACATACATACAAACAAACGAACATATTACATAGGCCTACATAAATACATACATACATACAATTATAGGCCTACATACATACACATGAGAATATGCATGCATAAGCCTATCTAGCTATACCTTCATGCGTAGGCCTATACATGCATGGTAATCTTGGTATATTGTATTGTATTTGAACACTTGTTATAGCGCCCCAACCAGATTTCCCATTCAGAGGCGCTCCCGACTACTGCGCGAACGCTGAATCGAAACAGGTATAGAAACAGTTGTGAAAAGCTGGAATTGCGGTTCTAAAATTATGCTGTGAAAATAATGACAACAGGTACAAAGGGCACAAAACAACCTCGAGCGAATCAAGAAGCGCAAAACGTTCAGAGTTTGACGGCTCATAAATCACTCTCACGGTCAGAGGTGGAGGCGTGGAGCCATGACCACCAACGTTTTAGCGCATATGTCTATCCTTTGAAAACGTCTACTGAACCGCCTATATAAATACGCCTAACTTGGAACTGCATGGTCGTTGTAGAAACCGGGGGTTGCCAGATGGCTAAAAACGACACCGCAGAATGCATAAAGTTTTCGATCGAGACTGCATGCAAAGTGCGACCAAATTTGAGTTTTCACATGCGATGGCGTTAGAAACATTGCCGATGTTATGCTCGTAAAATTCATTCTTGCAGCCTAATTTTGTTAGCAGACGATGCATTGGATTCGCATTGGAAAGCCGGATTCCATGGGCTCATGCATATAATATTATATTGGACATCGGTTTGCACGCCACTGGCCCACTCTGGCCCAGTTAATGCGACTGTCTCCGCATCATGTTGCAGACGTATATATGTGACTGCAACAAGAGGAGGAGGAGGAAGAGGAGGAGTAAAAGGAGGAGGAGTATAGAAGGAGGAGGAGGAAGAAGAGGGGGAGAAGAAGAAGTAGAGGAAGAGGAAGAGGAAGAAGCCACGTACCTGCCCCATGCCTCGGTATATACATGGGGGCAGGTATACGTGGCTAATGGCCGAATTTACTTTGACACACCCACTATCAATAAACATCTCAGAATGCATAACCCGCCAACAGGATAATGGATTTCAATAACGAAAGTTACTGTTAGCAAACAATTATAGTGGTTTACATGATTAAGAACAAATGATAAACATTTTAACAAGATTATACTCTCAATTTTTTAGCTTTAATGGCGACAGAATGGAGAAATGGATTCTCAGCCAATAATTGTAACAAGGCACAACCGTCTCGATAAATACGCTTTATATGATAATATCATATAAAGCGTATGTAATTTCGACCACGTATAATAGCGTATAATATAAAGCGTATAATATTATTATACGCTAGATGGCAGCATTCAAATCTGCCTTTGCCCGCTGAGTCCCTGGTTATCCCTCTGGACGAATTTACCTCGTGGTCGAAATTACATCGGCTTCTCCTACATTTATTAGTTGACAGTCCGCCTTGCCCAATAAACGTCGATGTTGCTAACCATTATTGAGCGCCCCACAAAGAGATCAAACAATCTCCTGGACAATTATGCTGAGTTCAGTGAAACAGGAAAGCATCGAAAGAGAGCAGAGACGCCGACTTTTAGTAAAAGGTACTGGGGCAAGAATTTCTCCAGCTTCGGTTTAATTGTTTAGTTGAGCTAAGCTTTAGGCTACGTGCTCATCTGCAGAACATCTCTATACCAACAGGGTTCAGCCGCTACCATCGGCCGAACCTAAGGTGGGTTAGGCAGTGATGTAGTACTCGAGTCCGGCCTAGGACTCGAGTCCGACTCGAGACCGATTTTTTGTGGACTCGGACTTGGCTTGTCGCGACTCGGACTCGGACTCGAAGGCCCGGACTCGAATTTGACTCGCTGACTCGGTTTTCGAGTCACAATTTTGTCCCGCGATAAAATACTATTTGAATACTTGCTTATTTGCGAGTTATAAAAGAGTTATTGAAAAGAGGAATTGAAAAGAGTTGCTGAAATGAGTTGCTGAAAAGAGTTGCTGAAAAGAGTTGCTGAAAAGAGTCATTGAAAGAGTTACTGAAAAGAGTTATTGAAAAGAGTTATTGAAAGTGTTATTGAAAGAGTTATTGAAAAGAGTTATTGAAAAGAGTTATTGAAAAGAGTTATTGAAAGAGTTATTGAAGAGTTAAGAGTTATTGAAAGAGTTATTGAATTGAGTTATTGAAAATAGTCTATTCAATAACTCCTTTCAATAACTCTTTTCAATAACTCTTTTTCAATAACTATTGAAATAAGCTCTTTCAATAACTCTCTTTCAATAACTCTTTTCAATAACTCTTTCAATAACTCTTTTCAATAACTCTTTTTCAATAACTTTTCAATAACTCTTTTCAATAACTCTTTCAACACTTTCAATAACTCTTTTCAATAACTCTTTTCAATAACTCTTTTCAATAACTCTTTGAAATGAGTTGTTGAAATGAGTTTTTTGAGTTAATGAAACTTTTCAAAGAGTTATTGAAAATAACTTGAATTTATTGAAAACGTTTTTCAATGAATGATTGAAATTATTGATAGAAATGATTGATTTAAATGAATGATTGAAAATAAATTCTTTTCAATAACTCTTTTCAATAACTCTTTTCAATAACTCTTTTCAATAACTCTTTTCAATAACTCTTTCAATAACTCTTTTCAATAACTCTTTCAATAACTCTTTTCAATAACTCTTTTCAATAACTCTTTTCAATAACTCTTTTGAATAACTCTTTCAATAACTCTTTCAATAACTCTTTTCAATAACTCTTTTCAATAACTCTTTTCAATAACTCTTTTCAATAACTCTTTTCAATAACTCTTTTCAATAACTCTTTTCAATAACTCTTTTCAATAACTCTTTTCAATAACTCTTTTCAATAACTCTTTTCAATAACTCTTTCAATAACTCTTTTCAATAACTCTTTTCAATAACTCTTTTCAATAACTCTTTCAATAACTCTTTTCAATAACTCTTTTCAATAACAATAACTCTTTTCAATAACTCTTTTCAATAACTCTTTTCAATAACTCTTTTCAATAACTCTTTCAATAACTCTTTTCAATAACTCTTTTCAATAACTCTTTTCAATAACTCTTTCAATAACTCTTTTCAATAACTCTTTTCAATAACTCTTTCAATAACTCTTTTCAATAACTCTTTTCAATAACTCTTTCAATAACTCTTTTCAATAACTCTTTTCAATAACTCTTCAATAACTCTTTTCAATAACTCTTTCAGTAACTCTTTCAATAACTAACTCTTTTCAATAACTCTTTCAATAACTCTTTTCAATAACTCTTTCAATAACTCTTTCAATCAATAACTCTTTTCAATAAATCTGTTCAATAACTCTTTTCAATAACTCTTTTCAACAACTGTTTTTCAATAACTCTTTTCAATAACTCTTTTCAATAACTCTTTTCAATAACTCTTTTCAATAACTCTTTTCAATAACTCTTTTCAAATAACTCTTTTCAATAACTCTTTTCAATAAACTCTTTTCAATAACTCNTATTAATTGTTTTAATTAACAACTGAATCTAATCATAGTTGTATATATAAATATAATATGATAGGCCTACGGTCGTAGCCGCACGTTTATTATTTCAATTTTTTTAAACTTTTTTTTCTCATAAAGCCTAAAGATAGTTTAGAGGCCCATTGTTGATCTGCCTAGGGGCCCGAAATTTCTGTGGCCGCCCCTGCCTGCTCCCCACAATGAGATGTTTAGAAGACTACATACAAACTTATTATCGTACGGTCTTGAATTTCCAGACAGAATAGAAACAAATTCTTTTAAATTGCTCGTCGTATGTCTACTCCACTGGCCCTACTGGGAAACGTATAGGGAGAGATCGGTGTTAGAAGTAACAATATCAGCATTTTAGTTATTTAAAAATAAACTAAAGAGCAGTTTCTTTTGAAATAGGTGTCTTTGGCTTCTTTATTAAGTCCTCAGTGACTGATAAAATATTAGATAATATTGCTCTTGTACATTTAGAGAAAATTAAACAAAAACAAACATTGTCAGGGTGTAGCAACCAGCCGCTCGCCTTGGTTGGTTGTAGGCCTAACACTAGATGGGTTCTGTTATAACAAAACTTTCAACAGCGGAATGTTTTGGAAAAAGCTGCATCTAATCCAAAACATCTTAATGTCAATGTATGGGTTGAGTACTAAAAATTTTAACTGTGAATTCTGAAAAGTTTTTGTCAATCTGAACGATCTGAATCTCAGTTGTGACACACAGCACTGCCAGAGTGTAACAACCAGCCCGTTTCTGGGTTGGCTGTATGTCACGAATTGCCCTTGCAGCTATATAATTTCTTCCTTAGGGATTGGTAAAGACAGTCGATAGTCTGGCCTAAGGTCCAGTATATTTAGACACCTGAATATTAGCCTAGCGTTGTAAATATAAACGTATATAAAGACAGTTTAACATATATATTTAGACACCTAGAATATCGAATAGGGAACTATATATATAAAGGGGTCGATGACAAATCGGTGGCCGTTGGGTCCAAAGGGATGGGCCGTGAACGAAACTTGGAAAGGAGAAACAGGTGACTCTGGGCAGACGAAGGTCGGGGCTCGAACGCGTCAGGTCGACGCAAGAGAAGCACTCTCGAGGTTTCGAACGAAGGCAAGCTGCCTGACTTCGAACGAGCCAGGTCTACGACGCCGGAAGTACGCTGTCGGTCTCCGAACGCGACAGGTCTACGACGCCGGAAGTACGCTGTCGGTCTCCGAACGCGACAGGTCTACGACGCCGGAAGTACGCTGTCGGTCTCCGAACGCGACAGGTCTACGACGCCGGAAGTACGCTGTCGGTCTCTGAACGCGACAGGTCTACGACGCCGGAAGTACGCTGTCGGTCTCCGAACGCGACAGGTCTACGACGCCGGAAGTACGCTGTCGGTCTCTTGAACGCGACAGGTCTACGACGCCGGAAGTACGCTGTCGGTCTCCGAACGCGACAGGTCTACGACGACGGAAGTACGCTGTCGGTCTCGAACGCGACAGGTCTACGACGCCAGAAGTACGCTGTCGGTCTCTGAACGCGACAGGCGACAGGTCTCTGTCTACGACGAAGAAAGTACGGTCTACGCGACTTCGAACGGGTCAGGTCTCTCGACGTTTTCCACATGCACTGGCTTCCCTGCGGATGAACAATGGTCGACGAACTGTGAGTCTCGCATATTGTTGGGGAAGGGGGAAAACCTGGGAAGGGAAACGGTCATCGACCCGGGGAAAGTAGAGTAACAGTAATATAGAGACGTAAACCCATAGGAACGTTAACTACTTCTTGTATCTTTTTCATTTTAACAGTTGATTTGTATGTTTTGTTTTTGCTGGCAGAAGAACAACTGCTTATTACCTTACCAAAATAGTTTCTTCATTGTCTCAAAACTCCTCGCCATAACTGACGAGGCATAACTTAACCATTCTCAAAACAACTCGTGACAATGTTTGGTGGCAGCGGTGGGATGGTTAGTTTGTTTTGAGCGGTGTAGACTATAGTGGGTAGCGGTAGTCTTAGACAGGCAGTCTGAATTGCTAGTATATCTTGGTCGGGTAACGTTAATGTGACTATAGGTCTAGCCTAATTTAGGTACATTTAGATGTAGGCCTAGCCTAATTTATGTAGATATACAGATTGTAAGACCTACAGTAGCTGAGAGATAAATATAGTGTTAAACATCAATAGACATTAAGAGCTAGACTAAATCTAGTATGCGCCTATCTGTTGCGTAAATTTAGTTAACCTGTTCTCTTTAAAAGTCAGCGTCTTTAAAATTAAATAGAGATAACAGGATTGCAGCAGTTTGCCTTCAAAATGGAGGAATGGGTAGCACTTGCAGAGAGAAGTGGACTCAAGGGAACGGATCTCCTGAACTATGTGGAGAACTGCCAGGCTAAAATATACGAAAGAGAGGAGAGAGTGGCAGAACGGGAATTAAAGAAATTAGAATTGGAGAAACAGTCAAAGGCTGAAGAAAATCAGAAGCTCGAAGCGGAGAAATCATCGGAACTGCGCAAGTTGGAAATGGAGAAAGCCTCGGAGCAAAGGAAAATAGAACTGGATATGAGGGCCAAGGCAGAAGCGCATGCTCAGGCATTAGAATTACAAAGAGCGCAACATGAACAAGCGATGGAGTTAGAAAAACTTAAGCGTGAGCTTGGATCCGCAAAGCTGGTTTTTAATAGTCAGAGCGCTAGTGTACAAGGTAACTCGGAGGAAGAAGAGGATCAGGAGGAAAACGAGCAGGCAACAGGGAGGACAATTAATGCTCGTAAAGGACCAAAGTTACCGTCATTTGAGGATGGAAAAGACGACATGGATGCATACTTGCGACGCTTTGAAAAATATGCAACTATTAGAGGGTGGAACAGACAAGAATGGGCAGTTTATTTAGCAGCACTGTTGAAAGGACGTGCCCTTGAAGTATACTCGCGTCTTCCTCCAGAATTGTATGACGATTACAGTGCCTTGAAAGATGCTCTACTCAAGAGATACCAGATGACTGAGGAGGGTTTTCGC
The DNA here is from genome assembly GCA_020284085.1 of Aporrectodea caliginosa. Taxonomy (NCBI): domain Eukaryota; kingdom Metazoa; phylum Annelida; class Clitellata; order Crassiclitellata; family Lumbricidae; genus Aporrectodea; species Aporrectodea caliginosa. The sequence goes on along the minus strand of JACEVL010000382.1, from coordinate 840,779 downwards.
AAGCGATTCTACAATTGTAAACCGGAAAATGGTGAATCACCTCAGCAGTTCATTACAAGACTAGATAGTTATTTGATGAGATGGGTGGAACTGGCCAAAACTTCGCAGGACTTCGACGGGTTAAAGAGTCTGCTGGTCAAGGAACAGTATCTTGCAGTTGTTAGTCGGGAGCTGGCCATATTTTTGAGAGAGAGGGCGCCAAAAGATTTGCAGGAACTGGCTAAATTGGCAGAACAGTACACGGAAGCTCATCAAGAGAAAGCAAAACGAGTCTATCCAACAGAAGTGGTGGAAGCTACTGGAAATTTTGAGAGAAAATTCTTCAGACCTGAGGCAAATAGAGGAAAAGAAAGACAAGTCGAAGGATATCAAAAGCAGAGATGGTCAAAGGATAGAAGATGTTACCTTTGTGACCAACCCGGACATCTATTTCAAAACTGCAAGTTTCGACCGAATACTGTACAGAAAGCGGCCGGACTACAGAGTTCCTGGAGAACTAGAAGCAGATGGTCCAAGCAGAACAGAAAATCGACGAATGAAGAAAAGGAAGAAAATCGAGAGTTGTCTCCTGATACAGAGAGGAAGAAGGAACGAACGAATACGACTAGTACCAATCTCAAGAGATCTGGTGAATCAGGTGAATCAGGTGTATGCGGAAATACGTGTCAAGCATTGGAAAACTTGGACAATTATGAGGACGTAGAGTTAAAGTGTGGGTGTAAAGCACACGTGATTGCCGAAGCCTGTAGAACGAAAAAGTCGGAATTCGACATGACAACAACGGTAGGTTATGTGGGAGATAAGAAGGTGAATGTTCTTCGTGATACCGGATGCTCATCAGTGGTTGTTGCTAGACGACTAGTGGACGCTAATCAGATGACAGGAAAGTACGAATTCTGCATACTGATTGACAAGACTATACGAAAGGTTCCAACGGCGATTATAGATGTCAAATCGACATATTTTACCGGGAAGGTGAAAGCGCTGTGCATGAAGGAGACCTTATATGATCTCATCATAGGCAACATACCGGGAGCAAGGCTAACGCCTAGAGAAGAAGATAGAAAGATAGAAATGCAGGAACAGGAGGTAAACACAAAGGACGCTACAAAGGCCGAAGAGCATAGCAATGTGTTGGCGGCTGTGGAAACGCGAGGCATGAAAGCAAAAGGGAAAGAGTTGATGAAGCCTTTACATGTTCCGGAGTTTCAAGCCAGTGACATGACAGTAGAATCTTTGAAGAAAGAACAAGAAGAGGATACATCTTTGAAGAAATTCTGGGAATATGCACAACAAGGAAAGACAGTAGGAGGGGCAGAGGAGCACACCGTACGTTTTAAAGTAGAACGCGGACTGCTGTATCGACTATTGCGATCAGAGCATCACAACAGTGGCAATGAGGTCAAACAGTTGATGGTTCCAGTTCGTTTACGAATGAGAGTAATGGAAATTGCGCACAGTTCCATCCTAGGAGGACATTTAGGAATTCACAAGACTCAAGAGCGAATCTTGACTCAATTCTTCTGGCCAGGATGTTACAGTGAAATCGCCAGATATTGCCGATCGTGCGACATTTGTCAGAGGACATTGCCAAAAGGAAGAGTGAGCAAGGTGCCTCTGATCAAGATGCCTATCATTGATACCGTGTTCAAAAGATGTGTCGTCGACTTGATTGGACCTTTAATATGTTCGGAACGAGGACATAGGTACATTCTAACGTTGGTTGATTGTGCTAGTCGATATCCGGAATGCATCGCGCTGAAACAAATCGACACCTGTTCAGTTGCCGAAGCGCTGGTCAGCATATTTTCAAGAATGGGAGTGCCAGGGGAAATATTGACAGACAATGGGTCTCAGTTTACGAGTGCCATGATGAAAGAAGTAGGTCGTCTGTTGTCTATCAAACAGTTAGTCAGTACTCCATATCACAGTCAAAACTGTGGACTAGTGGAACGATACAACGGAGTAATAAAACAGATGCTCAGAAAAATGTGTGCAGAGAAAGTACGCGATTGGGACAGATACTTGGATCCACTCATGTTCGCTTACAGAGAAGTGAAGAATGAAAGTACGGGCTTTTCACCTTTTGAACTCCTGTATGGGAAGGCTGTAAGAGGTCCTATGGCTATATTGAGAGAACTGTGGACCAAAGAAATTGCAGAACCTGATGTGAAGACCACCTATGAATACGTGCTAGATCTTAGAAACCGACTTCAAGAGACGTATGAAGTAGTACAGGAAAATTTGAAGTGTTCGGCGGACAGATACAAGCGAAACTTCGACAAACATACGAAGCCCAGAAAGTTCTCGCCAGGGGATAAAGTGTTGTTGCTTTTGCCGACGGAAAGCAATAAGCTTCAGATGCAGTGGAAAGGTCCATTCGAGGTGTTGAAATGTATTGGAGAAGCAGACTATCTCATTCAGCTAGTTAATCGAACGAGGACTTTCCATGCGAATATGCTCAAGTATTATCATGAGCGACCACAGAATCCGAAACCTACGACGATTGAGGTTGATGAGACGGTGCAAGTGTCAGGTGCCGCGGTAGTAGACGAGTCGGCGATGGATGCGGAGGACACAGGAGAATCGCCTCTTCCACTTTTTGATCCTCTACAGACGGAGACCTACAAAGACGTAGTGATTGGTTCCGAGCTGTCTTCTGAACAGAAGAGGGAAGTGGAAAAGCTCTTGAAGGAATTCCAAGACATTTTCAGCAATGTACCAGTTAGAGTCAATCTGGTGCAACAGAAAAGTCAATTACTGAGGCGTTGGGCATTAATGCTTGAGCAGTATAATAGCTCAATACGCGCAATCAAAGCTTAGGTAAACGTAGGGCAGATTAGTTAAGTCGCCAATGATAAGTTTTGTCTTAAGCGTAGGGCGAGTTAAGCTGCAATGTAGGCAAAATTCGTAACTATTAGTTAAGTGAAGTTCTCAAAATTATTATATAATTTTTCGACTTAAGCGTAGGGCCATTGTCACGAATTGCCCTTGCAGCTATATAATTTCTTCTTTAGGGATTGGTAAAGACAGTCGATAGTCTGGCCTAAGGTCCAGTATATTTAGACACCTGAATATTAGCCTAGCGTTGTAAATATAAACGTATATAAAGACAGTTTAACATATATATTTAGACACCTAGAATATCGAATAGGGAACTATATATATATATAAAGGGGTCGATGACAAATCGGTGGCCGTTGGGTCCAAAGGGATGGGCAGTCAACGAAACTTGGAAAGGAGAAACAGGTGACTCTGGGCAGACGAAGGTCGGGGCTCGAACGCGTCAGGTCGACGCAAGAGAAGCACTCTCGAGGTTTCGAACGAAGGCAAGCTGCCTGACTTCGAACGAGCCAGGTCTACGACGCCGGAAGTACGCTGTCGGTCTCCGAACGCGACAGGTCTACGACGCCGGAAGTACGCTGTCGGTCTCCGAACGCGACAGGTCTACGACGCCGGAAGTACGCTGTCGGTCTCCGAACGCGACAGGTCTACGACGCCAGAAGTACGCTGTCGGTCTCTGAACGCGACAGGTCTACGACGCCGGAAGTACGCTGTCGGTCTCTGAACGCGACAGGTCTACGACGCCGGAAGTACGCTGTCGGTCTCTGAACGCGACAGGTCTACGACGCCGGAAGTACGCTGTCGGTCTCTGAACGCGACAGGTCTACGACGCCGGAAGTACGCTGTCGGTCTCTGAACGCGACAGGTCTACGACGCCGGAAGTACGCTGTCGGTCTCTGAACGCGACAGGTCTCTCTACGACGGAAGAAAGCGGTCTGTCTTCGAACGGGTCAGGTCTCTCGACGTTTTCCACATGCACTGGCTTCCCTGCGGATGAACAATGGTCGACGAACTGTGAGTCTCGCATATTGTTGGGGAAGGGGGAAAACCTGGGAAGAGTACAATACAACACACAACATCGGTGCCTTTCGCAGCTGGAGGGTTGCGGGTTCGAAACGGTCATCGACCCGGGGAAAGTAAAGTAACGACCCGGGGAAAGTAGAGTAATTTAGAGACGTAAACCCATAGGAACGTTAACTACTTCTTGTATCTTTTTCATTTTAACAGTTGATTTGTATGTGTTTTGTTTTTGCTGGCAGAAGAACAACTGCTTATTACCTTACCAAAATAGTTTCTTCATTGTCTCAAAACTCCTCGCCATAACTGACGAGGCATAACTTAACCATTCTCAAAACAACTCGTGACAATGGCCGTTCACATATTATATAACGTTCAAGGGGTAGGTGGGTGGGTTCCTGTTTTGTTAGCGTTATAGGTTTATGGTGGGTGGGGTATGTTCAAGGTTTCGTTATATAACACACTTTTTCAGCTTATGCTATTTGGCTTGTTTGTCTGACCATTGGACTTTCACTGTAATATTTTAATAAATATTCTTCATTACTAATTGTGTTTTAGTTACTTACTCACTCAGTGCTTTGCATAATATGGGATGTGGCTAGCTGGTAGGTAGCAGCGCTCTATTTCAAACTATTCGAGGGTGGCCATATTGTTCATTTAGGACGCATTCTCAATCAAGAAATCAAGAAATTTCGTTTAATATTCAAAGTATCACACTGACAGGTCGCAACTTGTGACAAGTATAAGGTAACAAAATTGTCTTTAATAGCTCTGAGAGTTAGCCATGAATTAATTGGTTATTATACCATTGACTCAGTTCTGACAGCTACAAGTGGAAAATAAGATAATTAGTATAGTGGTGTTGTAAGTTACGGCAGCTTAAATGAGGTGATGAATGAGCGAATGAGGTGATAAATGAGTGATGTGATGAATGATTTATAAGTAGGGGATAATGTATTTAGTAGTAGTACAAGTTTTCAAATAGTACACGAGATATAAAATTTCGGGGGTGGGGGCGTAGAGTAGTGGTAACATCATGGGACGATGAACTACAGCTGCCATGGGACTGACTGGACTAATTATGTTCTATAAATTGTAAAGTGTTTTAATATGGTTTGAAAACTTTTAAATGTCTGCTACACTTCTTCATGCTGTATTAGTTAGCTTTATTAATGCATCTTGCATTTCTAGTATTAAACGATTAATTTGCTAATTTGCATTAGTCTAGTAACTACATTTAATACAGTAGGCCTACAAACTTTTAACATAATCCAGTCACTATTAAAGTGCTATTAACTAACATTGTATTGTTATAAATCCTCGACAATATCAACTTGACAGTATGATAATAATAATAATAATAATAAAGTTTCCAGTTGTGTAATACAATAAGGTCCACTGTATGTCTTTGAATGTGCTTATAGACTGGGGGGTAGGGGGGTAGGAAGCATATCTGTTATATAATATAGGGGTGGGGGTCACAGCTGCTGTTATGTAACGTTATTAGGGGTGGGGGTAGGCAAAAAATTGAGATTTTTTGCGTTATATAATATGTGAACGGCCCCCATAGACTAAGGAGCGGTTGCAGAATTTCAGAGCGGATGACACTGGAGGCCGGGATAGAGAAAGGTATGATGATGAGCGAGTAGACCCGGGCGGTTGGATGGTGAATAGCTGGCGAATGTAAGAGGGTTTAGACGTTTGGAGGGCATTGTAGGTAAGAGATACTATTTTGTAATGGATGCGCTGAGGGACTTTAAGCCAATGAAGTGATTTGAGAACAGGGGTTATGTGGTGGTGTTTGGGAGTTTTGGTGACTGCACGGGCGAGAGCGTTCTGGACTGTTTGCAGGCGTTTGATTTGAGAAGAGTCGATGTTGTAAAAGATGGAATTACAGTAGTCGAGTTTGGAATGAACAATTGAGATGGCTATGAATTACAACCCCAGCACCATGAATAGGTCTATTCTCAATGTATGGGTTAGAAATATAGGGAAAACCAGTTGCTATAATAATTAGGCCTACATAATGCAAACACGCTCGGCTGCTCGGCTTATTGGACGGCTTCCTAAGTACTCTCCTGTCTCTGCATACATGCGTGATGTGTTGCATTGGCTGCCTGTGTCTCAGCGGATCTCATATCGCATTGCTGCTCTGGTTTCTCGTTGTGTTCTTGGCTGCGCTCCATCTTACTTGCGTGATCTTTGCCGCCCAGTGTCTGATGTTCCAGCGCGTCGGGTGCTTCGCTCTGCGACGAGGGGTGAGTTCCTTGTTCCACGGACTCGCTTGGCTATTAGGCAGCGCCGTGCTTTCTCGGTTGTTGGCCCTTCCATCTGGAATGACCTACCACTTAAACTCCGTTTTTTACTTGTTAGCCATCTGACAGGGTTCTACAAGTCCCTCAAGTCTTTTTCTTTAGTCGTGGCTGGGCCGGGAGCGCTCCTGAGTAGTTTCTGGAAGGGCGCTATATAAATGCTCTGAATGAATGAATGAATGAATTACATTTACTACTGCAATCGAGAACAGAAACCCTGTTTATGAATTACGGCAACTGCCAATATCTTACACCAAAGCAACAATATGCCGAAAAGAGTAAAATAAAAGAAAACTTACTTTCGTGTCGATAATTAAACTTTCGTCAAAAAATCACGAAAGATACATTTGATGTGCGTCAACGACGAAAATAGAATGATAAACCGGAGCTATCTATTACTAGAGGGCTCTGTCCTAAACGATACGACGCATCTGCTAAATTACATAGAAGCTGGTTCATTGCCTTTTAATCTCTTTTGTTCAACCAACGCTTGTTACTTTTAGCCCCGTTCTACCTAATAATAGACTAAGTCGAAAGTAAGTAACTCTCCTCTTGGTCAATAATACATGTCATATTAGCCTACATAGGCTTATGAAATAAAAACCGCTTGGTAATCCCCATCCATTTAAATATAGCCAAGTTTTCAACTAAAGACAGCCTGGTGATACAACGATTGGGACTGGCGCAATTCGCCCCAATCGCACAGTTCAATTCAATCGTGGACCGATTAAATATCCGTTAAATCTCCGGACTTTATGCAGTAATTGCATGCAATTCTCGATAATGACTAGCTGTGACCGACTTTCGACCGAGTCTATAATTAAATACCAGTCTGATCACTCTGATGCCTCTCATCCCTCGTGATTAAACTGGTGCCCTGCACTTGGCCTTAGAGTAGCGCTTTAATAATTTGAAAAATACGATTATGAACCATATTCTCCGCTATCAGATGTTCATGCAGTCGGATCGTTTAACCTCTCCCCATTCCCTTTCGTCAACCCCAGTCGCCCAAACGCATAATGTTGACGTATAAACTAACAAAATGATCAGCTGTTTCAAACGACCTAAAATCATAAGTCGTTGGAGACACTGGTCGCTGATGATATTCGAACTTTTATTTCTGACTGATTCGTACTTGAAATGACTCTGTGACACATTGTCCGACTGGTTAAAGCGGTTGACCTGTAACGCGTGGAGTACGGGTTCGATCCTCGTCCGGGGCGGTTACTGTGAAGAAACCGTCAGCAAATCCTTCGCGCGCAATTGCTCTGCAATATAATTATTGCACCTGGACCATCGAGGCGTGTGCACTTCTGAACTTTGGAAGAAAGGTAATATCAAATGGAGTTGTATTGTATTGTATTATGGACTCCAAACAGCATTCCCAGTTTCCACGATTGCGACCGCTGAAGATCTTTAGAGACAATTTTGACTAAATGATTACTTTGACTACAAGTTTTGCGAATTAAATTGCGCTAGTCACAGTCGCTAGGCCTATAGCATTTAGAAAATGACTAAAGTTTATTTTAAAATGCGCCACTACTGCTGGGCTAATCCTGAGATCCGGTGCGAGTAACGGCCTTCTAACTTCATAGCCTAATATTGTTGTATCGCTATATGTATACATACATACGTATATATCTACGTATATGTATATAATTATATTTGTAGCGCATTTTCGTGTTCTCGTATTTGTCCGTATTGCACTTTAAATTTTTATTTTTATTACGAAAAAACCATAAATTTTTCTTAGTGTACATTTCGTTATTGATACAATTATGGTTAAATCTATTTTTACTTAAAGTTATAGTTAACGTTAACGAAATCATTTCGTTGTCGTTAACGATCATTTTCGTTATCGGTGAAAGTGAGATTTTTCAGTTTCTGGCACAACACTGGAACTATCTCTCGTCGTTTGGCTCCATCCTTGGAAACTAGGTTCGCTTGATTGACTCAGCTGTTATTCTTCTTCTGCATTTGAGATTTACGTCTCATTCAAACGAATCCTTTGCCAATTATTGACCTCAGCATGGACATGGTTTTTTTGTGCGCCATATTTTGATACAAGGCCTCTTTGTAGTAAACATCAGCGTCATAGACGGTAATTCGTTTACCAGGAAAACATGTACTGAAATAACCTGTACTAAGAGGTCATAAAGGTCAGATACCCTTTAGCCCCATAAGGTTGATTCAGCCTTCCAATCCCTAGGGGCGTCGGTAAAATGAGCAGTGAAACAGATGGGCGCCTTGCAGGCTGCCATATAGTTAAATTCGACTCCTGTTAAACTTTTCATAATCTTTTGCTATGATATCGTGCAATTTAATTTCATTGCGTATTATTTTGTCATTTCGAATCAATAAACGATTATTATTATTATTATTATCATCATCATCATTGTTGTTGTTGTTGTCGTTGGCGTCATAGCTTCGCACAAGATCAGCGACTTGTTTCAGTTTGACATGTGCGTAGGCAGAACAACGCTGCAATGTATTGCATTTTCGTTTATAGATAACTATCTGTCAAAACGTAGCAAGTAACAACAATGCATGATTATACAATTATGGTGTTAGATACCAAACTATTATACCTTTGGATAGCGCACTGTTCAGCACTGTAAGTATAGTTCTAACAGGGCTATATGGGTTAGTTTACAATGTTGAGAGCGAGACTGGGCGAGGTTCCAGAAAGCAGCCAGGAAATGTTTCTATACACATGACGTGTTGAAAAGTTCTTACAAGCTTTCAACCGACGGGGCCTTCTGCGGCAGAAACCCAGCTCCCCTAAGTCGCTGAGTGAAGCATTCCAGTCGATCACAATCTCCTCCATTCAGCGACCCCACCTGGCCAGAAACGCGTACATCAGTCTCGCCATCGTTGTTGCTCGCGTTTCATCATGTAGGGCCTGCCTTGGCATGCCACGCCGTCGTAGAGTTTCCAGTTCGTACATGGATGAGGAACATGAACTCAGGATATTGTCAACGTGTTCCGTAACTTTCAGTTTCTCACCAATTGTAACCCCGAGGATATTAATGGTCGTCGCTCTCTAAGAGCCTCTCTTGACGCCTGTGAGTGATGGTTGGGAAGCAAGGGAGGACATGTTACGTCGCACGACTACCAACTCTCGGGTCTTGGCGTGGTCGATATGCAGGTTCTTATTTTTTGCCGAGAAAGAGATATTCTGGAGCACATTCTGTGCTGGTCCAATGTTTCGCGATCCAACGAGTAAGTAAGAATCATCCGCAAATTTTAGGAGCCGATTCTGGTCGTGCACTAGATGAAGGTCCGCTGTTCCGGTGATGAATTCAGGGGCTAAGAACCGATCACTGGCATTGATGGTCGCAACCGAGGTTATGATGCCTTCAAAACCCGTAAAATGCCTTCTGTCATCATGCATAATGGTCAAGCTAGTTGAAAACACTATCGGGCATATCAAGCTTGGAGATTGATTTAGTACGTAATGGCCGAATGATGGCTAGAATCATCAGAAATCCGCTGAGGCAAGTTGAAGCTTGGAGGATAGATATTACCTCCGCAATCATCGAATTGTTAAAGCAAGCAATCAAGGTTATTGTTTGGTGTTCTGCCTTGTCGCTATTTAGTCTGCATCGTCTGAAGTTGTCGTAGTTTTCGCCAAAGAATGCAATGCAACATGTGCTCAAATGGAAGATTGCTTTTCAGTTGTTTAAATTCGAGAATTATTTCTGAAATTGAACGATTACAGTCGATCAGGCATCTTGTTTTCAAGTACCTTGCCAGGAAATGTCTTCCAAGAAAATAATAGCACTCAACAGAGTAACTGTATACTGATAAAAATTGTGAAGGTAAGTTCTTTTCTAAGTAAATGTCTCTGGTAAAATAATTCTGAAACTCCGACTCATTTGTGCCTTTCATTTTCCACAAAATTATGTTCATTTCGGGCGAAAAGATAGCAAAACAGTGTGCGAAGCCCAAGCAAACATTGAACATCCCTGTCGAAATAAGTGTCAAGAGGTGGCATCACAATTACATTTGCGAATCCAATTTCTTTCAAATCACTCCTAAGATCTGGCTTCTCGAGAATTCGTTTACATAAATGCAAAACTTCAGGATAGTTAAGACAATTGTAAAGATGTGCAGCACGGTAACAGTTGGCTGTGTTGCAGAGAATGCCAAAATCTTTGCATACGGCATTGTAAAATGACGTCATATTCTCCAAGGAATATTCCATGAGCAACTGATTTCATCATAATTTTGCTTGCGTGAAATTATCGTGTTTATATTTTACTGCTTGACAATGTTTCAACCACTCGTTGAGATTTTTAATGCAAAACTATGTTATATTGCGATATTTAATTTGATGTCTTACATTGAGTTTGATCTTTTATCAATTCTATGTATAATTATGTTTACGAACATGTTTAAATCAGCGATCACATTTGAGGTATAGAAGTGTCTCATATCCATCTGTATACTATATGTAAGTTTGCAGGCAAAGCGAGGTCGCTTTGATTTTGCAGGCGGGGGAGATTTATAGTACAGGTTATTTGCATAGGTCGTATATATGTTAGAGATCAGATATAAGGTATACTACATCTAGGATCTACTTAAATATGCATGAGGTAGACAAGCAGACACTTACAGCCCCAGCCTAGAAGAGCAAGTCTTCTGGACGTGATTGGTGCGTGCCACTATCTCCACCTACAGCCCACCATATAAAAAGACTTACCTGCCTTAGTTAAGCAACCCAGACTGTACTGGACAGCATGCATTAACTATCGGACATGACAGTTTGAGGTTCCGTGTTTCTTGGATAATGAGGTTTGTAAACTTTATTTGTACACCTCATGAATAGCCATGAATGTGATCGTTGATTATGCAAGCATTACTGAAATTATAAACTTACCTCACGTATAATCTTTATGAAGCGTATTTGGCTTATATTCTGGTTCTGTACGAATTGATTACGTACGTAGGACTATAACGTTAATCTTCATGTTCAATAAAATATATATTATCAGACTTCTTTATTATCTACTTATAATCATTCAACTATTCAATATCAAATTACCTGTGACTAGTTTTCCCCAACTAGATGAACAACGTTATTATTATTCTCTAATGGGCATTAAGCACATTATGATAGTTCTATTGGGTTTTGGAAAGATATGATGCTTAGACTTCAAGACTTTCGATTGCCATGAAACTTCTCTGATAAATTCAGTGATAATGTTGCTATCGTATGTTACTTGCTGCCAGCACAATGCGTTTGCAGCATGTAAAATGAACAGTACTTTTAGAAATTGTGGAAAACTTGTCAAGAACTCTACTGTTGGCCAAAATAAACCTAGGTCAACTGGTTTATATGATGTTTTAATTAATCCATAAAAATCCTGTATGTACGAAAGGAATGCATAACTCTGCTGCCGAATAACGTTGTTGATAGTGTGGTCTACAGAAAGAGAGAAGCCGCTTTTAAACTTCCAATCAAAGAATATCAGTTTCCACTTATCCCTGTTCTCACGCACACGCAGCATGCCGTGGCCAATATCTGACACTGGCTCTCTGATACCAGTGATAATCGAAACGCTGCTTAAGATAGGCTGAATGTACTTAACCGCAAACCAACCACTAAGAATGGCAGAATGGCAGAATTCATTCAAACGCCTAATAGTCTCGTTAACTACTTTCCTGTTCATGAGTTTATTAAACAAATTTGCCTGAGGAATAAAATAGTTCGGGCAATCTCTCATCTGTAACCATTCTGAAAGCTTCCGTAATAAATAACAGCATGTCTCAATTACGGACGAGGAATTCCACCAGTCTTGGGGCATCTCTTCGCAAGACCATAGCATCAGTGTTTTAAAATGGTATGTACAGAGAACCTCATCTTCCTTTGGAAAATCTTTTTTTATTAGTTCTCTTTTGGCAAAGAATCTGAGCATATGGTAGACAATCTGCTGAACTGGAGTCCAGCTCTGAAGTAGAATAACCTCAGCAACTGAAAACGAGAACCTGCACTGGAATACATCGTTTCTGCAAGCAGGATGTTTTGCATTCACAACATGACAACCTCTTTGTACTATCTTCCAGATGTTGGCAGACGTCGGGCACCAATGCCTTCTTTCACGAAATGGCCAACGCTTTGCGGCTTTGGGCCACTGCGGGCACCATACGCAAACAACAGCATCTATGGGGTTACCGTCTTCCACTCTTACTTTAATCGCTGGACCAGTAGCCCTACAGAAGAATTCTGTTTCTGCTATGTGTCCACATGAACTAGGATCTGCAATTATGGCAATAGGTACAAAAGGACGTGGGCAGCAAGCCTTCTGAAATTCAAACGTCTTGCAATTCCAATTATATCTCATTTTCCCGAAACGCCGAAGCTTCACAAATCCTGGATAATCAGGATAAGGCGTAATATGTAAACAGTTCATCGTGTCGACAAAACCACTGACATCATCTGGTAGAACAGGAACTTCTTCTGTAAAGGCCAGCTCGTCAGCCTTGGATATTAGAGTGTCAATGTCGTCGATGCATGAATTCATAAGTTCAACGTTGAACTCTATCGAGCTGCCACATGTAAAGTATCGATGAGGCACTTTGTCTCCAGACATAATATGAAATTGTATAGAATGAAACACATCGCTATACAACTTAGGATGCACAGGGCTGGTACCAACGATGAATGCAGAAACATCATCCATTCTGAATTTAAAAAACCACTTTTACTTTACCAGCTCAAAATCGAAATATGGCGTTATCCAAATACAAATGAAAAGTGTTACTAAGCTTTCGACTCATTTGTAATTATTGTGCCAAAGGTGGCACTCTCTGGCAGAGACGAATATAGCAACACTGCAGACGAACAGCTAATATAAATTGCAGTTCCAGGGATGGTAGCGATATATCAAAGTTGAGTAGCCATGAAAGAGTCTGTCTTTTACGAGTCCTGAAAGACGCTCCAATATCTAATCTAACATGCAGAAAACATTTCTCTGGCGCAAATGGTATCATCGTCAGAGCATCAGTAGACAGCCGCTACTATAAAGAGACTAGGAAAGGTTGAGTTTCTAGGACTTGTTGATATCTGAAGACCAGAACAGACTGCAGAGCGAACGTTAACCGGAGTCCAATTCGTACAGAAGCTCATAAATATAGGCTTATATAGTAAAATCAAACGTTGGATGAGCAATGAAAACATGGTATTATTGCTATTAATGGTATTAATGCTAAGTTATTGCAGTAACATTGGAAGTTGGATGAGCATTTATGGCACAAGTAACAGTTTGATGAGCGATCAAAATATTTATAGTAGAAGTTTGGTGAGGGATTGATATATGTTAGAGCAGAAGTAGAAGGTGGATGAGCGATGAAAACATTGCTATGTTTTAAATAATTTACGATGCTGTACTTTATGGGATTTGGGTATATGCGTCCAGGGCCAGGAACAAAAAAGTAGCTACTGCCGAGGGCTTTCCTTGTCGACGGCTTATCGAGAAAGTCAGAAGACCTGGTCGATTGCGGACAGAGACAAGATTAGATAAGTTGCTAATGGATTAGAATTAGCAAATCCTGTAGCTTGTCAGTTGTAATTAGAATTGGCAACAGCTAGTCAATCAGCAACTAGAATTAGTCCTACACGCTGTAATTATCTGATTCATATATACATATTTTGCTTCATGAATTTGTCAAATTTTAATCAAAGCCAATCAAGTTACGACAGTAGTCCCTTAGTTCGCACTGTTTTCCTTGTTGGCATACGATATCGTGGAGCTGCAACTCAAATTGGATTTACGAAACCTTCATTTTCCGCTTCAGAAACGTTATTCAATACACATTGAGTGGAATCAAGTAGTTTCCACACTGGTTCGATCAAAATACGGAGAGGGCAACTCACCACGTTGGAATCGTTCGATTATATGCGAGGAAAGTTTCCTCGCTGATGCATTGGATAACTGCTGGAAAAGTTTCCCACTGGAGTCGTTCGTTATAATACGGCGAGGATGTTGGTGTCTTTCGATAACATCGGGTAACTACAGTAAAATCTCAACACTTGCGGGTATATTCGCACATTTTGAACTTACGGGACTAGCCGCAACTTTTCGTAAAGTTCATTATGTGATTCAGAGAATCTGGCTCATAGGACACTACAGCGGAATAAAGGCCCACTCTGATAACAGAGGTCGCGGGTCAGACTGATTCGGATAACGTAAGGATACAAGGTTGTGTAAACCGGTGAAGGGTATACTCGCGAGATAGAGCGGGTCAGTGTCGTAGGTGAGGAGTACGAAAACCTCAGTTTGGGGGGGGGGATTAACATAGACCAAGAGAGTTACCGATGCCTGAAAGTCTGGGTAGTAGGGTACCCAGGTCAAAGAGAGATGAACGCAGACCAAGAGAGTTAGGTAACGTTAACGTAAGGGGAGTGGGGTACCCAGGTAGAATGATATATGCTTGTCACAATGCAAAGCTATGAGAACTGACTGAAGTGCTGGGTTGGGTCCCTCGTGCTTAGGTCGGAACGAAGTTCTGTGTGTAGACAGCGAGGGTTAAAGAAAGAGGACCTTCACTGTCAGAGTCCGTAGTTAATTAACCGGTATATCATACGAAGCAAAAATTATCACTGAACATTGCCAAAACAAGTAGGAGTAAAGGGACTTACTCCGTATATTGTGGTGCTTGACAATATACATGTGAGGCCAGTCTGCCACACACGGAAATAAACCGGAAGACGCGTGATAGTGGGAAGAAAAAGCGTTATAGTCAAGTACTTAGGACAGAATGACGTAGATATTTATCTGCAGTATTGTCCAGAATGAATTGCCGTAGAGATTGGTCACTAGGGTGGAGTGAAAAATGAAGTTAACATTTCAGAATCGGCAAGGTGTGCAAAAGTTGTGTACTGTATACAGTAGCCTGGGGGGTAAAATAATACCGGATTTGATGAACTTCTTGAGGTGCCCCAAGGGCACCCAAAAAACAAAAAAGTCTAAATTTTGCATAAACGCCTTGAAATTTGTTAAACTTACAATGTTATGTTTTCACTAATGTGATTTTATTATGGCAATGTCTTTTGTTAGTACGTTGAAGACTGAAACGCATCCCTAGATTCGGTCACGTCTCTGGCTATATGCTGGAGTGGGCTCCCCCCCTCGAGCAACGAATGACGTACAGGATCGGTGCTTTACTCGTATATGGGAAAAAGAAATATCTACAATGTCTGAAAGATGTTACATGCTTTGAGCGTTGCTTATCATTGCCCATCATTTGTTATTATCACTGAACCAGATACTCATGTGATTGGTTCCCTTTTGCAAAGGGGACATTGAGCAGATGTCCTTCCAGCGGACTGTTTAGTTGGGCACTGTGGGTGCAAGGACAGGCAGCTGGGACTTTTCCAGTCATCTGAGCATTATTAAAAGGCGTTATGTTGCATGACTAGATGCTTCTGTACATATGTACATACATTTATGCAGATATGTATATGTGTATATATATATATATATGCCGATACGTATACCAGGTACATGCATATGCAGTAGATTGTTTACACTGGTTCCATGTTGCAGCAAACGCTTTACAAACACGATGTCATTACACAAATATTGTAGCATTATGTTAGAACGACAGTATCGTGCAGATGACATTACTGCATCATGTGACTTCCTGTAAATGTCAGTGAATGCTGTGTTGTGATTTTGAATTTCTTATATATCTTGTGAGACTGGCAAGTTTTTACTTAGTACTGCCACACCTAAATGCTGTTGAATAACTGCTGCCAGTTTTCACTGATCCCTCAACCCTCAGACCTATGCTGTTACATAAAACTACACTACAGTCATCTGAACAACATTGCTCCATTGTTTCTGACAATGTGTTGATGAATAAACGAAGATTCTATTCAATACATCCAGCGATTTTTTCCACCGCCTTTCCTCACATTCACGAGATGCGTCCATCAACGAAGATTGAAATTGGTCAAGTTCCCAGCCAGCCTGTAAATTGGTGTCAAAAGACTATCTTAGATGCAGCTTTTAAATAATAGGAGCTTGGATATTGTTGATGTATCTTGCTACTGCTGATGTAGCACTAATAATACAGGTATTCGTTTATAAAGTCAAACTGACAATGATATAGTACTAACAGATGGTAACTTAACAAGTTTAACAGGAGTCAAATTTAACTGCATGGCATCGAACCTGCGTCCTTTCTGATCTTCGTGCCAGCATATTACCGTTCAACAATCTCCCCACACATTACACTGTGATCCTAAAAGGAATGGAGAAAATTTCTTTGCAGAGACTGTTTGTACATCACTGCTACATGTAAACCCATGTATTTGGCCAGCTGTTTAAAGAAGAGTTTACACGTATACAGCCTATTCAGGGAATATGAAACTTGTATACTGCCTGTTCAGAGAATACACACTCACTGTACTAGTGATTATTATTATCAATTAAATTTGAAACGCATGCACGGTCACACCGAAATGTGAATCTGAGGCACAGGAGAAGATGCAGATAAATATTCAAGTGCTTGAAAGCCAAGGATAAATAGTGATTTTTCTCTGTTTGTTTTGAGCTGCTTTTTACAGACAGCAGTGAATTTGAGCAATGAAGAGATCGATGCTAGAAAGCAAAGGGAGAGAACACAGGCATTGGCATGAGTCAAACAAAATTGCCTCAGACTTGTCTGGGTTTATTGCCAAACCATTGAAACAGAACCTTGCATACATAGACGAGAGGCACTCCTGAAGTTTTAGTTTACCAGAAAACTTGGGAGTGCCTCTCATCTATGTATGCATGGTTCTGTTTCACTGGTTAAGGAAGCACTTGGCCCCACAGTTGCAAATTTTGGATGTGTAAAACGAAACTCACAAGGTCAATAAGGGAAACATTTCCAGTTCAAAGAATTTAGATTTCAAAAACTGTCAGTAAAACTGACAAGCACTACAGAGGAAGTTAGGAGGAATTGCATGTAAGTAGGTAAGTGTACAAGGTCGTCTTTATATTTTAACATGCAGTGTTTTGAACTGCACCCACTTACACCCACTCTTATGCTCTCTTACAGTAAATTGCAAGCTAAGGAATTGTTTAATTTCATCGATTTAGCAAAAAAGTTGTGACAATGGACATGAAAGTTAGTGCAGCTACATAAAACACATTCAGTTACTACAGCATAAGCAATTCTGGCAAAGTCCTAAAGTCATGTAATATGATGTAGTGCAAACTCAGTCAAAAGAACACAGCTAAGCTTTGTGCTAATTAAAATGTCCAAAATGCATACAATCTCTATTCAGAAAAGTTATTGAATTTAAAAGCATGCTGCACTTCCAAAAAGATTACTTGGCTTATCAAGCTGGAAAGCAGGAGCTACTTCTGAATACAAACCTGTTCTAGCAAGTCTATGAGCAGCAAAACATTTAAGGCCAAAAAGCAATAATCACATGTTTGCTCTAAAACTAAATCTTTCATAGAAGATTTCATATAATTATGTGCTAAAGCAGTCACTACTAGTGACGTTTTTTGGAAAAAATTATGTTAAGCTGAAGGAGACTACAGCTCAAGGTTCTCAATGCTTGCATGCATTTGTACATTACCAGCGCAACAGAATGTTGTTGCATTACTGTATTGTTGGATTATTTTAAAGCAAACATCAATCATAAAGACACACTATTATAAATCTAATTTTAATTTGTAGCACTTAGCATAAAAGAGAAAATACCAAACACTATCCAAAGCACAAATCTCGAGTCCGTTGATGCTTCTGCAATGGCACAAGCATAATTCACGAATTATAATTCACCACAGAACTCATAAAATCCCATGGCAGGAAGATGTAGTAGAGGTTTCCATGTCCTGACCTGGAAATGGGTATACATGTATTGTAAAGTTCTGAACACAAATCTAGTGCATCCTAAAACTTTCCACCCAAACAGCCACATTCATTGGCCCCTGGTTGCCAGTTTAAGGCCCAACAAAAGTTGCCATCTGGGCATTTACTTCTAAGCAGATGATGGCATTGCACAAATTATACTGATGCTGGTTCTCAGATCACAAGGTAAGTTCTGTCCAAAACCACTAGCTTTAATCAGTAAGCAAGCAAGTACATTTTGTTGGATGTAAAATTTAAAACTCCATAAAACAAACTCGCAAAATTCTATTCCGTTATTCTTTGATCAGTTTCTAAAAGATTTTCAGTAAGACAACAGAGCAATTTTGCTAATTTGTTCCAACTGCTCATAACACATGCTAACTCCTCTGTTAACTTCTGTCAACAGAAGCAACAACATTCTACAGAATGACTAATAGTTTTCTAAAACAACTGGCACGAAACTTGAGAAAAATTACAAACTGGAAACTTGAAAGCGCCTTTTAATCTTTATAGTGCAATTTCCCACTTCTGACGAGTACAGCACATTAGAAATAATAAATATTACCCTAAACACATTCCACAGCATACAGAAAGTTGGATAGAGATTTTAAAATCAGAATAGTGGTATGATGCAATTACTGAAATTAAACAATTTAGCAACAAGTATATTGTCACAACTCGACCGTTTATATCTAATAGAAGTCCAGCTTAAAACATTAAATGACACTCGGAATCATGTCACAGTAGTTAAATGTTTATCACACAAAGGGCCACGTGTGCATAAATTGTACACAGGTTTCATCCAAACGGCTAAGCGTAGCGGAACCACAGTTGGCCCACATTGTTCCACATGTGGCCACCCATGAGTCAATGTGGGTCCAACAAATGTGGCTGCCAGGGTAGGACACGAAGCCTGTTTAGAGCTCACAGTCAAATGCAAAATTTAACTGAACACACAAATGCAGTCAGAGATTGTTAACATCACCTTCCACTTTTCTAGCCAACTGTATAAGACATAGTTAAAGGTTGCATTCACATTTATATATATTTCTAACAATTGCACACATAATATATATAATAATACATAAAAAAATTATATATAATATTATTGATGTAAAACAGATTTCAACTTACAGATGATGTATATAAACTATGTATATACATTATATAACATATGTACCATATGAATATTATAGTTTTACATCTACATATGTAGATCTCTAAATGTGCGCATATATATGTAGTTACAGATGTATATCAGGATTGTATGCACAACTGTATACTAGGAGACATAGATTAATTGCTTCATCTAGGCTGGTAATTTTGAGGATAGCCAGGATATGCCGGATACCCTGGGTAGGTTTGATATCCAGGGTACTGAGGCTGTGGCTGGTATGGAGGATACTGTTGTGGTGGCCTGGCAGGTGGTTGTCCATATCCGGCCTGAGGCTGCTGACCCTGTGGAGGACCCCAGTTCATGTACGGATTGTATGACATCGGCATCGGCATGTTTTGGTAGTTCGTTGGATATGGTGCCTGCTGACCTGCAAACAACATGGGCAACAACACGATTAATTACACATTAATTAATTAATGAAATGAGAAAAACTAGCTCTGGGCACATTCTCTCTCCCACATGTTGCACACAGGTCTGTAAATATAATATATGTGCTCACTGCTTTGCAAGGATGTCCTGAGAATAAGTAAGCGAGTAAGGAATCTTTCTTACTGAAAGACTATGCCAAAACTTTACAAACAATAGTGCACACACAAAACAAAGAAGAAGTAAAACAACTGTAAAAGAAACAATAATTACAAGATAATACTAGTTTAAAACTTCCAAATTTCCACACAAAACTGGTAGGCACTGACTCCTTAAAAAAAGGCAATGATGAGAGACTGGTGAGAGAGCGGTCAATTCCAAGCATCAATCCTATGAAAGAAACGGCAGAAAGGCAGCCTAGTACAAGTACAAGCCTAGCCTAAGGCGCAAACGAACACCGAAAAAAAATGTTCCAAGTCGAGACAAGAATAAAACAAAGTACAGTGAGAACTCGCTAACTCAAGAACTTATGATACATTGTGTAAACCAGAGCAAGCACAAAACGAATAATGCTGCAAAGTCAATATTTAGCACTACAGTGTTTCTAAGGCGTATTAACCTATACAATGTGTTCAGTTAATAGCTTTGGGACTATATAATACCACATCAAGTTACACAGAATGCAGCATAAACCGGGAATGCATAAGCAAGTCCACATTGTACTGGGAAGAGTGAACAGATTGTACAAGTGCATTCCAGATGCCCATACCTATACATTCATCATTCAGCAAGAGAACGTGTTCTTCTAGAACTTTACCAACATTTACATTACTGAGGAGCTAATTTCAGTGCCTACTTTTGAGAGATCAAACAAGGTGCTTTACAAATATCAGATATGTACCACTCTGCTACTTACTCATATAAAACAATTAATTCAGCTTGTCAAATTAGAACATATAGTTTACATAGTCTGAAAGGGACATCATATGTGATGCCAGGGGGTCAAAACCCGTCACATGTCGGTTTCTGACCTTTTTATTCAGTCATATTCCACAATTCATCTGCTTCAAAAGACATTTCTACAAAATGAAAATATCTTTTTTCTAACTGAGGTTATGCACGTTTGATTTTTTCATTGATGATAGAGTGAAAAAATCGAATTAAAAGTTTCGAAATATTCATGTCATTAAAATCCTCAGCAACCATTACTTGATTATTCTGCAATTTTGCTGTGCAATTAAAGGGCTCTATTCTGTGTCGAATAAAATAAACGGCATCAAAATCGGATTACTACTTTGCAAGTTATGGCAAATTCACAGGCAACTGCTAAATTGAAAAAATATTCACATACATTGTTGACCCCTCTCACCTACATGTATTTCAGCTTCTAGCTCAGTATATAGGAAGCGGTCAGATGGACGGGTTTTGACCCCTGGTGTCACATATAGTTACAAAAAACACCCCACTTATTAGCAGAATCAGTCAACTCAATAAGTGTATCCCTAGATTTTAAACATTTGAGCTACTCAAAAAATCTTGAACTTGATCATGAAGGTCGCCTAGTATAAACGAACTGACAGTCACAAGGTACAGGTTAAGTCGGAGTTGCAAAACTATCCATTCTGTTAACAATACCAAACAATGAAGTAAGTACAAAAAGCCTAACACAAAAGTGATAAATTTACCAAAGTACTAAACTAACAACACGTAATGTCAGCTACATTCCAACAAACATATAAACAAAACGAACAGGAACAAATCATATTAAAAAACTTTGACAAAAACATAAAATGCTAATGATGCATGTTAAAACTATGTTTGTAAGTGGCCAAACATGCTTCTAGTAACTGATGCACACACAAAAAATAATCACTTGAACACACAAGAACAATTTCACCCCATACAAGGCACAAACGAAACCACAACATACTTGGAGCAGAGTATCCTGGCATGGTTTGGTAAACAGAATAGCCTAACACAACAACATTATATTTAATTCATTCACTGAGTGCTGTTATCTAACAACCCTTCAAGATATCTAATCAGAGGTGCTCCCAGCCCAACACTGGCAGAAGGGAACAGTGTTGAAGCATTGATGAAAAGGTATTGATTTCTGGCCATAAGGACACTCAGATCAAGAGCAACACCCTTCCAGACCTAGATGGCAAAACCAAACATTGCAACAACTTGCTCTCATAGCCAATAAATTCCAAAGCATCTGGTCAAACTCTTCATTATTTTTCAAACTACAGATGTAGAGCTTTACTTTCTATCAGTGAAAAGTAATGACCAACAAGTGACATACATTTGAGAAACTTATCTTACAACTGTCAGTACAAACACTCATCAGAAAACTTCAGTAGTTATCAGAACAAGCTCAATGCAAAAATTTAACTGTCTTTTCATGTAAAGCAGCGATCTGAGTAATTTAAGAAAAAAAATTGTGTAGATATCTGATTAGATATCCTCATAGCCATGAGGCCAAAGTGGGTATAAAACTCCCCGATTGTGCCACCTATCCCAGAAGCATACATACCAATGAATGTTTAAATATTGCCCCACTGGTCACCACTTCTCCAGTCCAGCCGACCGACTGTCTATGGCTTGATTTTGGTGTGCTGTCAGTGGATACTTTATGCATCAGACACTGACGCAATAGAAGGTCCTAAATCACGGACAACCACTCTGACATGGGGAAGCCCTTGTTAATAAGTTGGTGCTCTGCAATTCCCTTTCAAGCAGCACTTTAGAAATTTTGATATTACAATTTTTAGGATTACAATTAATATTACAGGTCTTATACAAGCAAAGCACTTTCAACAACCTTGTACGGTTCTGGTATGGCTAGATCTGCTGGCAAAGGTCAGCATTTGGCTTACGTCATCAATGCAAGGCTGCATATCTGTGATATCTGTAGTATAACTCAATAACAATGGTACTGACCTGGCATATGTTGAGGAGCGCTTGATTGTGGAGGCTGACCTGAAAGAAACCAGAAAAGCACCAGATGGAAGACAAATACTTTTCAAAATTTAGACTGGAGACTTAATGCTTTCTTGACTTTGCAAATGAACCCATTCAGGACAAACAGTAGATTTAATTTCTGTATGATCCTTACCATACCTCTCTGATTGCATCACGCAATACAACCAAAGTTTAATAATGCCCCTTACATCTTCTGAAGCACACAGTGATGCCAGACAACAGGAAACACGACATAAAATCATTTAAACATCTTTTCCCCAGACTTCAAAATAAACATTCACATGACAGAAGTGCACCAACAATCGAACAGGATTCCACTGTATATGCATTTTTATTAATAAATAGAGCATAATGAATAAACATGTGGGAACAGATCTGCATACCGTAGGGACTGTATGATGGCGGATGAGATGGTTGTGGTGCAGATGCTGCAGACATAGGTTGACCTAAGAGAAAAGCAAGATAACATCACTTTCAATTAAAAAAAACTGTAACAATCAATAAGTAGCCTACTGTATTTGGGAAAATTGGCAATATAAGACATTCCCGACTTACTGTAAACCTAAAAGTTCCTGCATTGCTCGAACAGGTGATCAATGTGGTGATGAATTACACCAGAAAAACTACAATTACACCAATTACAAGGACAGCATTATAATGCTGTCATTCGAAGCCACATCAAGCATGACCTTAAAATGAGGAGGGTGTGTTATATGGCCATTTGATAAAACTCAAATAAATTTTGGATCCATGTCCCAACTGCATAATGCCAGAATCTGAATTACAATTGTACTGTATATTTGTTTATTCAAAGGAAATCTTCTTGTCATAATGAAACAAGTCACAACAAGTCAAGATTATAGCTGTTATAGCATTACAGACTGAACTGTTCAACCCTATAAAGTCTGTTTTTAATGTGGCTAATTGGATTAGCTTACAATGCACAGAGTGAGAAAGGCTAATTTTTCCTGCCAGATTAAGGAGTTTCTGATGGAGAAAATAGAACAACTATACACATCAATGAAAGTTGAAAAAAACTAAACAACTACCTCCATGGCCCATAAAAACTTAATCAGACAATTTTCAAATAGCAAGATCTATCCTTTTACAGACATAACTTTAAGACTCTTGGAAAAAATGTTTTTGGCAATCAGTCATCCGATGTTCTAAAATTGCTGACACCTCGTTTAATTCATCTCATTGCTGTAAAACCTGTTCGATTAGATTCAGATAGAACTAACTGGAAATATAATAAAATTCATAAAAAATATTTCACATAGCTAAGTATTTTTAATGGCAACAAACAGCATTCAAAGAAGACAAATGTTATTGGTGGGAACTGCCCTCGAAGTTCATAAAAATACAGATTCGTATTTCAAACAGATCAGTTACTTCACAATTACTTTAAAAACACATACTATTACATGAAACTGTGTGACTTGAACACATCTTACAACTGAACAGTGACATGCATAAAATCAAACATTCGAACAGACAAATACATTCACGCATGTGAAGTAACAACATATCTGTATTCACATAACACAAGCATACGTGCATCAGTGCATGATTACACTGTGTACTACAGTGTGTAGTGTACAAACTTCTAATTCTAAGTCCATGTATAATCTAATTTAAGTATCAGGTACACGGTGACGTCGGTGAGTAATAGTTTCATGGAAATGAGAGTTTCATACAACACAAAAAGAATAAAAGAGACAATAAACAGTTTATTAAATTTTGAAAATGTGTCTTTTCCTTAACAGTGCCACAGCACCAATATGGAAGAAGACACATGCAATGTTTCTTGCAGTCACTTTTGAGAAAAGACAATGGATGCCTTGGGAATGAAAATACAGGATAAGGCTAGCTGTTTACAGGATAATATTCGTAAATAAATAAATATACAGCAGATCAAACTAAAGTACTTCATGAAGATGAAGTATTCCAGAGGCAAATCTCAAATTTACCAGAACTTCGGGTCAGCTTTGTCCATTATTACAATATGCTCCATAAAATCTGCCAACTTAGATTAATATCCTTAACAATAGGAAAAGAAGATTTGAGACAATACTAGGGAAATCATCATTCTGCATGAAGGCTAGAAATGATGAGTAGAAGCCAAGCTCAAACGAAGAAAGCAACACAGCACAACTGGCATAAAGGTCAATATCATCTGCAGTTAATTCCTTACAGTTGGATACAAAACAAAGCATCTGGCAACTCTCTTTTAGGCTGAACTTGTCAGTACTTCAATAACAGAATGGCTGATTACATGCTATGTAGTGCTTTGAGTAGAGGTCTGCCTAAGAAAAGGTCCACTGTTGCCTAGTGCATCAGTGCTGTGCAATATAAAAACATATACACTGGCATTTAAAACATGCTCAACTAAAACGCAGAATCTGATACAACGCAGTCTGGAATGTGGACTGCTAGTTGAATTCAGCAACAGTACACAAAGACAAAGAACATCAGTGTCTTAAGCTAAACCTGACAGCAGCCATGGATATGAAATGTCAGTGACTTCATATTTCATTGACTGCACATATATATATAAATAAAAGGGTGGGTCACCAGTCTTCTCCCAAAATCCGCCACTGCTCATACTCTGGCAGCGCCAGTCCCAAGCCTGGATAAAGGAGGAGGGCGATGCTAATCATCTTAGTTATGACAGTGTCATTAAACAGCAACTAACCAACCAGTCTTCTCCCTCACTGCCTGATCTTCCATCAATAACAGGAGTGCAAATGGAACAGAAATCTCCAATATCTTTGTGCCTTAGTGACGATTTAAACCACAAACTCTGGGTTTACAGTCCTGCAGGTAAAACACTAAACTGCACTAGATTATAGATTGCAGTTAGTATAAAGTCAGAAGGTACCCAGTAGCCTGAAATAAACGTTCAAGTCTATATATACTTCAGCCTATTAAAACTTCAGAAAACTGTGAAACAATAAATATTTTGAAATATATGAGTGCTTTAGATTCATGTCAATGCCTAAGCATTGAAAAGCGATAAAATTTTTACAAGAGTGATTGCAATAAGTCAAAATTATGCACCCATGCAAAAACTAAACTATGTGCCAGAGAGGTTAGTATGGCAGAGCAATGAAGCCGTGTTAGTTGATCATTCAGCCAATGCAATCATTTGCATTCAACAACAAACCTTGGGAAGACTGAGGTGGAAAACTTGGTGGTGGTGGTCTAGGGGGTGGAACCCTTCTCTCCTCTGATGACTGCTGACCTGCGAGACAAGCGTTGAGTTTGGAGAAAAATTACTCGAGAGATTCAAACTCCTTAAAAACCTCTTCAAACTTTTACGATATCTTCCAAACTTATTTATATCAAACCCGTTGAGGTCCCTAAGAAATTTTTCTTAAACCTCCAATCTTGACTGCATTATAAAAAATAAATTTTCATATTACAAACCAGAATTTTCTTAAGTGCACCATGCAAGGACCACACTCCAACCACTTATGCACTCTTACGTCTAGATAGAGATCTAAACATCTTAAAATATTAAGAAAGCTGTAGGAGAAGGTTCTTAAAGGTCAGGACAAAGTACAATTGCCCAGATACAAGTATTCGTGATGTGCATAAATCAGGGTTGTTCGCATCTCTGTCACATTTCAATAATTTAAGCCAAAATAATTTTTTCCATGTCAATAGCCTCTGTTGCCATAAGATATAATTTTTAAACTCTGGATACACACACTCGCACATTTCAAAACATCTATGAACCACAGTAATTTTATCTGAAACATGGTCTAATCAAATATAGCATCATCCTTGTAGTTACTTGGAGTAAAAATCGTGTCCTGTTGATTAAGCCCAGTTGATGCCGGAAGAAAACCAGAACCACATGAAGAATCCTTCTGACTTCAACAATGAACAGCATCATAAAAAGCACAAAAGATCTGAGAGAAACTCTGGTAAATCCTACTTAAAGCAGAAAAATACCACTCACTGGCTGATGAGGGCTGCTGCTGGTAAGAAGGTGCAACCGGATGTTGTGGGGCCGACTGACGAGCAATGCTCGACGAGAGATCCTTCATTAGTTCATCCTTCTCTGTTCTTCGAGCAAAGCAGAAGTCACTGACCTTACTTTGAAACTTGACCAACAGCTGGGTCAGGTCATTGTAAAACTAAACAAGGTCAAAAACAAAGGCAAAAACACAGGCATAGAATTTACTTCAATTATTGCAAAAAATGCAACTTGATCTGCTTGTCTGACCTATACATTTCAAATCAGAAATGCACACTCAAACTATAAATTTATAACCCTGGCACTTGAAAATTTAAATGGTTCTTGCTAAATTAATGATTTGAAGCTCATATTTTCTCACCGATTCACCTAGAGTCTCAGACACAACTTGACTCCCACGTCTTCTTTCTACTTTTATATTCAATCACCTCAAATTAATATTCACTTTATTTATCATTATTCACTTAAATGACTTACAATATTCGCTATGTCAGTAAATCTGAATCTAAGATGCAATTTATGTTAAACTTAACTGTAAAACTGAAATACTTAATGAAATACTGAATGCTGTTCTTGCCACAGTTAAACTTTGCACTTTTAAGGTAAACACAAAATTCAAAATTGCATAAGTTGAATTTGTCAATAACTTTTCTAACAACCTTGATACTATTAAAACATACTTCTGTTACCTCTTCACCGTTTTCTTTCAACTCAACAATTATTTTCCCAAAGTGGCACTATATAAATATCCTTAATAAATAGATAAATACCTTTGTTCCCTCTTCCAGATTTCCCTTCAGCTCAACGAAGGTGTCGTAGGCAGCTGCAAGGCTCTTCAGTTTCTCCTCTCGATTGATGCCCGACTGATTCTGAGCCTTGGCCTCCGAAAACTCATTGTTGGCATGCTGACAACATAACAATTAATGAGCAACTTAACAGATAATAAATAATTAGCCAATCAATTCAATCAAGTCCTCACAATGACATCAACAGTCAATCAATTCAACCAAATCTTCTAGAAGATGCCAACGGATCATTTAATCAAACTACCAAATGATAAAATCAAGTCCTCTCAATTACATAAAAGACAATTTCAACTTAAACTCTCAAACACATCAATCAAATCCTGCTAGTGACACCAAAAGACTATTTCAATCAAACTTCCAATTAATTCAATCAAACCTCAAACATTGGTTAGAGCGCATGGCTTGTAACGCAGTCAGTAAGGGTTCAAGCCTCACAAGAGGCAGTTACTGTGTAGGGACCTTGAGCAAGTCCTTCACTAACAATTACTCTGCACCATTGCTATTCTGTTGTATGGCCATGCGCACTTCTGAACTTTGGAAGGAGGGCATTATCAACTACAGTTGTATTGTATTCTATAAACACATCAATCAAAATCCTATGAGTGATACCGATATCACATTTAAATCAATAACAACAGACTTTCAATCGTCCAGTCAATCAAATCAATCACGCTGCCTGGGTATAACAGTAGCACACAAACATCAACACAATGACTGATACAACTTAGCTTGTGTCTGTGTCACAACAGTTTTGCTAAGCCATCTGTCTTAGGCAGAACAAACCTAACTACCGGTACCCAGTGTATACGGTCAGTTGAAATGAACACATACACACACACACACCTGTATCTGTTCTAGTGTTTTTTCCTGTCGATGAATATTTGCGGAGACGTTTTCCCTCAGCGGAGTGTAGATGAGGTCGAGTTGATCGGCAGACAGTGTCTCTTCGTCTATGGCTCCGTCTTTTGATAAAGCCGACATGAATTTGATTGCTTACAGAACAAAACATACAGACACATATACACATACACCTCTACATGCACACACCTTCAACTGTACCCATACCTACCTTGATATACCTTTGCATACTTCTGTATAACAAAGACATTATTCACACATAAACGAATCTGAGCATTCACCTAAGGAAGCGCTGCTAGCTGGAGAAAAATAAGCCTTGAAAAGTCTACAAACTTAGACAGTTGAAAAAGAAGGCTCCAACAGAGCCAGTGAATTCCATAGATATGGACCACGTGGAGAACGGCTTTGAAACCACAAGTCTCTGGAGGGATGAAACAAACTAGTGGCCACATGAAGCTGACATACATATAAAAATAGAGCAAACAGAGTTTTGATTTTCTAATATTCAGGTCAGAATATATTTTGTGTAGCATACTCATATCACTGCTGTCCGCTTCCTTGAGTCGATTTTCCAGTTCATCCCTTTCCGCCTTTGTGTTCTCCACCTCCCTCATCAGCTTCTTCAGTTCACCAACGGCTGGAAGGCTCTCCAGGGAACTAGATGCTCCAGTTGATGGAAGGTCCTTCTCAATTTCACTCTGATATTACGTAACAAAAAAGCATTAAATTTTAACTCAGAAAATACAAAAAAGTTAATGTGAACATAAATGGAAGAATTTTCTTTATATAAAATGTACTTCACAAGCGACTCACATCGATCCTTCTTGTGTATTCGACCGCCTTCATGAACAGTCTCCCACTTGGGAAATTAGAACTTTACCGCCCCATTATCATTTTTAATTATTGCTGGAACAGATATTTAAAAACTATTAATTATTTCCATTCTTTTTTTTTTTTATCTGGCAATACCACTTTATGTAATGGGTTGCGGTGTGTCAACCTAGTGATTCAATATTAAACGAATATATATATTATAGCTCAGAAAACATTTTCAGCTCATCTTAATATGCACCTTGTTAGATCTGTTGCACAGCCATGTTACAGTGCCTGAGTGAGCTCCGTAAAAATGATATGTAAGTTTTAGATACATACAAGAATATTAGCATTTTACTAATCATCATTTTTAATACTGCAGTATCTTTGAGAGGAACTTTAAAGGCACCATTTTAAGTCTGGTGATACACACACAAATACTAGCGTTGTCACCGCATTAATAAAATACGCTTTACTACGGATACTATTTTTAACTATTTTATTTCAGCCAAGCATCTGCTAGAGCACACAGAAATGCAAATATTTTATAGTACTTAGTCCTCCTTAACAATTGGCCATTGTGATCAAAAGCAACCATACTTACAGTATGTATTTGTCTGATCATATAAACAGTGCCTTTTAAAAAAAACGGTGCTAGAAGATGGCTATCGAACTGAGCTAAACAGATGCGACTTGATATAGGCTTAACTGTCGCACACCAGCTTACAAAACACATCTACTAGAGCACACATAAATTCCTCTTGAAATACCCCTGCCCCACCCAAGTAATCTTAGATCTGCCAATGCTCCCACCACAAACATGACTTCACCGCCAGTCATAACCAGCAAACCGTAATTAAACAATTGGCATTATGTTTAAAGCATAATGCTTCTTAACAATGTCTTACATCTGGTTTGCTGAGTAGTTCCATGCCTTCCCTGTGAATGTTGAACTTCTCTCGGACAATTCCGTCGGCATGAACTGCATTGTTGATGATGTTCCGGTACTTGGACAGTTCCGCCCGAATCGGTTCCGTCAGTTTCTCAGAAGGCGTTCGTGTCCAGCGTTCTTTGAACTGATTGCGCAGCTGTTCATCTGACTGCGCTTCCTCATTCAACAGCTTCTCTGACTAAAAATGAACGAGCGAATGAATGAATAAAACAGGGATGAATCAATATATTCACACATAATACAAGCGCTTGAAAACTGCTCTTTTTGACTGTGCTGGAGTCGGGAGCACCTCTGAGTAGTTTCCTTGAAGAGGTGCTATATAAATACTTGAATAAATGAATGAATGAATACATGCATCTGATCATTCTACTCTCCCCTTATAGGGGTAAAAGGGGCAAACAACAATAGGATTAGAATTGTTCAGATCTACATGTCCTTTACACTCACCTTAAGACTTATCATTTTGAAATTGTATATCCATCAAACACTGATTTGGAAAACCATTTGAAATAAATGCAGATAGCAAGTTCCACTACTGACAAGTTTCTCTAAATTGACACTATTTATAAATTTGGCCAACCCCGATATGTAAACTTGCGATTACAATTACAGTTACTATTGATGTCGTTTAGAGGTAAATCTCCAACCTCATCTAGAATTTCCTTGTTCCTCTGAAGAAGTATTGGAAGTTCGTTCATTAATCTAACGATGCTGTCGTATCCTCCCATTTCTCTGACTTTGGATGACTTCTCCTGAACTGACTTTGGCACCTGTCCACCAGACAGGTCTTCGAGAGCAGCTGGCAGATTCAGGGATGCAAGAACGCTACACAAACAACACATGCAGCATCTTCTCATCATCACTCGAATAAATAGAGATTTTCATTCAGCAAGAGTGAAAAACAGCCTATACAGTATACAAGTACTAGGCACAGAACGGCCATTAGCTGCATATAACCAAAAGTTGTGTCACAAACATTATATCATGTCATGCAACTAAACATATTTGTAATGTAATGTAACTATGCATGTGTAATGTAACTATACATGTGTGTAATGTAACTGAACACAGGTGTAATGTAACTAAACACATATGCAATGTAACTCAGCATATAAGCAATGTAACTATGCATGTGTGTAATGTAACAGAACACACATGTAATATAACTAAACAAAAAGTAAGGCCAAAAAAATAATGCTGTGTTTCAGGTAACATAGCTTTAAAAAACTGGGTAGGTAGGAAAAATTTTTATTTTGAAAAATATTTTTATTCGACAATTTGCTCTTACACCTTGCTAAAACAGTTTCGCGTTCTTTAAACTTGTTTGTTATAGATGGTATGCTGCTATTTTAAAGTATATATTGTTGCAGATATAACAACACAACAGTTAAACAAACAATTAGTATTAAAATCTAGGGTTAAAAACCTTTAAATGAATAGACATATTATTTGCAAATTATTTTTATACAACAATTTGCTCTTTCACCTTGCTACAACAGTTGTTCTTTAAACTTATTTAACATATACATACCTCTGGCAAGGACCCAATGTTATCAATGTCGCAAATCTGCACCTCTGGCATGCAAAGGTTACATTCATATGTCAATAAAAAAATGTTTACACACAATATTTGTAACTAATTTTCACAAAATTTTCCCAGTCGGGCCTAAAAAAGTGACTCAGTCAGGTTACCGGAAACACAGCATTATTTTTTGGCCTAATGTAACTGAGCATGCATGTAATGTAACTAAACACACAAGTAATGAAATTAACACTATGACAGAAACTTCGCAGATCTGCTAGACAGTCATGTTTCTGCATCTTAGTGAAATTCTTCAAAGATGCAATAGAATAAAATGGCAAGAAACAAGCATAAATACTTAATTTTCATTTGAAGGTTACTAGAGATCAGAGTTATTAAGAGCACCTCTTCATTTTAGACTATCTACTTAGCTGAGTGCTCCCAACCCAGCCCTGAGTCAATAGAATAGCGAGATAGAAGCATAAATACTTAAATAAACAGCACCTTCTCAGAACCTACTGAAGGTGATGCTAGTAAAACCAAAGGCCATCGGAGTTCATTAAGAACATTTAATTTCATTTTAAATTAAATAATACCAAAATAACTGGAAAAATCACTGCTGGGTGGTTCTTGCACGTGTACACAGCCAACAGAGTCCCAACTATTATTATTATTATTATCATGATGCCACTAGCAATTGTGCTCAACGTCCCTTACTCAGTAACCATCTCAAGGTACATGCTCTTACCAACTGGCTATCGTGTCTCACACTGTAGCTGATTACCCAAACCCTGTCCCCGACAGGGTTGGCAGTAGACAAATGTACTGTACTTTCAGCATGATTACCCTAAATAATATTACATCACAAGTGTACTGACAAAACGTAACTGGCATTACCTGTTGAGCAGCTGCGTTGCCTCCCTTAGTCGACCGACTTCAACGTTGACAATTTCTGCTTTTCGATTTCCAAACATCGTCATTGCCTGGTGGACAGCCAGCGGCACAACTTTCTCAAAAAGATCTTAAAAAGAAAAAAACATTCTTCACTTATATAGCATTTTTCCTTAGCACATGTTTAATTGATGGTACATAAAACAAAAAAAGTGTCATCATCAAACCATGACTAACTGAACATGTGGTGATAAGGCATATTAAAATATTTTAGATTGCAGACAACTTTCCAGCCTGAAGTCAAAATGAAGTAGCATATTATTTCACAAAT
Source organism: Aporrectodea caliginosa (assembly GCA_020284085.1). Lineage (NCBI taxonomy): Eukaryota > Metazoa > Annelida > Clitellata > Crassiclitellata > Lumbricidae > Aporrectodea > Aporrectodea caliginosa. The sequence continues at coordinate 808,064 of JACEVL010000382.1, read as the reverse complement.
TCAGACAAATCTTTCCTCATACCAGCATAAAGTGAATCTAATCTAAAACATTTCTTGCCCCACTGGAAGAATGCACAAAATAAGTGTCGATGTAGGTCTCTCAACATTTTTATAGCAACATTTAAAGACCTCAGAAAAGACACTGTGAGGCAAAACTCACAGGCAGCCAAAATCTGGATCCTGTCCTTTGAAAGTCCACCATCAATATTCGGGAGAAACTTAACTGCTTCTAATGACACGAGATATGGACTTATTAACGCATATGAGAAAGTCATAAAATTTTCAATTTGTATTCGGAGAAGATAATAAGCAGTAAGACTTGTGAAGAGATGTCTCACCTTTAAACTGACTGTTAAGCGGCGGAGTGAAGGGCAGGCTCTTAGCGACGGCTGCCTTTCCAATTGACGGTAGGGCTGAGACTTCAGGAATTCTGGCATGGTAGATGAAGTCATTGTCTTTCTCCGATTCCTGTAATCCACGAACAACTTTCTTCTGGACGTCTTGGAAGCTGAAAGTGTGCGCTCCTTTTGTCTCAGCAGCCGTCAAAAGATCCTTGGAATGCTAAGTTACATTAAAACAGCAGAAGTCAACAGCTGCATCTATTTGTACATACAAGTAGGGAATGTATATATGGTAAGTATATATGTATCAATGTACATAGGACTTTCTACATATACGTATATACGTATGTACGGTACGAATATATGTATCAATGTGCATAAGACTTTTGTATGCATGTATATATGAAATCTAGATGGCGTAGAATGCCGTAGATGCCTAATATAGCATCTTTAACACTTTAACTATGAGTGTGTACTATAAGCTAAGCTACTGGGAAAACAATAGTTCTTTTCATTAAAGGATTAAAGGATATCACAATTTTAAGCAATGCAGTACTTTAAAAAAACAGCAGTTATCGTAGCAGAGAAGGTTTCAACTGACTTTGCTTTGAAATGAAACTAGTCAGCAAAACTAATTTAACTGAAAGATTTCGTCAAATATTGCATCGTGAGCTGCTTCTTGACATTGTAACGTTGATTCTGGCATTGGTTCCTTCAAGGTGGCTCTGATTTTGTCTGGAATGTGTTCAATACCCTCTACTTAACATTACATTACATAAATAGTATTGTACTGTATTTACAGATGCCGTGCCTCTCACAGTATAACCTAATCAGAGGCACATCCAGTGTGAAAAAAACATATGCACAAAACTGAACATTTTTATAGCACCTTTTTCAAAGGTGCCATATCTAAAGACACTTAATCAAAGATGATGAATGACTGAATCCAGCTCAAAATCTCAACAAAATAATAAACTTTCCAGTTCATACTTTCTTCTTTATAAACAAGTTATTAACATATGTAAAGTAAGTAAGTAAGTAAGAATGTTCTTTATTAAACGCAAGCAAACGCTCAGCGCTTTACATACAAAGTCAGAAATAATTTATGTACACAGAAAACGATAATTAGAGGAAAATTAAGTCAACTACAAAACATATGTCTAACTGTGAACATCCTAGCTAAGAAGCCACGCCTGGTAAGGGAATCAAATCTAGGGAGAACACGGTTATGTGAGCGTGGGCGCAGGTCATGACCAGTGCAATTGACAGGGGGAGAAGGTCGTGGAGGGTGTGGCTAGTATTTGTTAAGATGTTTCTAAAGAGGTCTATATCAGCTTTTTGCAAAGCTCCTCAAAGGTGGGGAAAGATTTAGGTAGGAAACCAAGGCGTACTGCGGACCAGCGCGCTCAGAGAGTCAATTCTGAAGTACAGTACTTATCCCAAATAATAGCTACATATGTTTGATTTACCCGAAGCCTGGCAATTTCTTCTCCAAAGTCTTTGGCATCCTTGGACACCAGACTCTGATAGTACTCGGCGATTCCATGGAAGGCAGCCTGCTTCCCAGCTGCAGACATCACCCAGTCCTACAAGAAATCACAGCATCATGCCATCAATAATTCACATTTCAGTCATATAAATACAAAAGAAAAGTGTCAGCTATATGGGCAGTAGTGGTGAAGTATTATCACCTGATCAAATCAGCAGGATAAATTCTGATTGCTATACATTTACATTTACTCAGTCTCATTAAATCCAACGAATGCATTTCTGCAACTTTTAAACTGCAATACAATTTAAAAGAAATTTACAATCATCTTATCCCACCTTACATAATGCATACTTAGAAAGTTGCCTGCTAGCATAATATGCACTAGGATTCAAATTGTGGAGATCATTCGTCATGGTGGTCACTGGATGGTGGAGGAGCAGAACCCGGACGTGATAGCTTGAAAAGTTTGGTTTTTAGCGTTGAGTATAATACTGAAGGAGAATGAGTAGAATTGTTACATTGTTACATTCATGAAAGAATGCATCATGTATCAAAGCATTCACATAGCAGCTTTAAACAATCTCTGAAAGCATGCGTAGTCTACTCACCCGTGGCCAGAGGCTTTTCAGGGTTTCCAGTTGGAGTAACTTCAGTGCGTCAGCATAATACTCGGAACATTGATACGACAGTTTGGCTACAATGGCTGGCTTCATCTTATCTATTCACCAACATAAATTTGCAAAATTTATAGAAAATTCCATATTTCAAATGACAAAACCTAACTTCTGACTTTAAAAAACTCATGGATAATAATAATTAGTAGGGAAAAATAGTAAACATCCACGACCACATGTGCAGTGCTTTTTTAAAGGCATAATATCAAGTGTCTTGATACGTATATTTACAGATATGGACAAATTACAACTATTAAGATATATAATCTCCAGATTGATTGTGCATTGTCCTTGGGTGCTCTACACCATTTAGAGCACAAAAATCTACTAAAAACAGGTCTCAAAATGTAACACATGTTTTAACTTAAGAGGAGACGCAAAAGGAGGAGGACAAGAAAAACAGTTGCTGAAACTAGTCCCAAGATGCAGCCATGGGTACAAAGTGTAGATTTCAGTTTCTGAGCCTTGTTGTATCAGGGTCAGTGAACAGTTCTGTCTCTTGCCATTTAAATCTTTCCACCAAAAATGTACAGACATTTTATAGAGCACTGAGTTTGCTATGGAGCACAAGGGAATGTCTAAATCTTAAAACGTTTCTGCCCTCGCATGGATTTAACTTCCCAACCTCTGGGTTGGCAGCCCAGCATTCTAACCACTACACTACTGGACACCCCATCATATGTATAAGCTCACCATAAATTGAACACAACTGAATCCAATTTCAGTAAGATTTACATAAAAACTGCAAATTTATTGGACTGGTGAATAAAATGTACAACATAATAACAGCAAAGATGGTTTAACACTTTAACAATGAGCTGCATTGGTTTCCAGTCACTTTTAGTACAAGCTCGTCATTAAAGTTCATTCGTTCATTAAATTTAATTAATTTCAACAGCACAGAATGTTGAAACAACTGACCGTTCATAGCCTTTCGAGCAAAGCAGTCCTGTCCTTGGGCCAGCATAAGGGCGCTGAGTGCACCCAAAGTGTCCGGATGAAGGTCAGGGGTTGGGTCGGCCTGTACGCTTGACAAAACGATCGGCTGAAGATGGGCATAGATGCCACTAGACAACTACAATCAACACGTTCCAGGCAAAAGATTCAAATAATGTTAAGCTTCTCTGAAGAAAGTCACTAAAGCAGTTCTAACAATAGATCACTGCAATGTATCACTAGATATAAATAAAGGGAAGACCATAATTATGATAGCCTACCTGTGTTACCTAAAATCACTAAAAATGAGCCTTACTAAAATATTTCTTCATAATCTACCTTAACATATTGCAACTTAACTATTTTTTAAATGTCTATCCTTACACCCTCTTTCTGTATACTTGCATTCTGCATTTCCGCAACCATCAACAGATACATTATATAATATGATAGTGGCAATATTTAAGTCTTGAGACTATATACGTTAATAGGCATCAGCTAAGGTTGCGACTCTCAGTGCTCAGTCAAACTAAGCAGCATATGCTTAAAAACACTCTGCCTTAGAAATAACTTAAAATTACGATAAGAAGTGCTGCACAAATAAACCCATCTTTGTATTAATTCTTACACTGCAATGAACAAACGGTGTCAGACCAAAGTTACCTGGAAGAGTTTAGCGGCCGTTTTAAGGCCATCGTCAGATGTCAGGTTCTGAGACTCGGCCACTTGACTCTGGAGAGCAGCGATGTTGAAGAGAAGACAGACGCGCTCATATGAACTTGCAGCAATGGCTGGACAAAAGCACAACATAGTCAAAGGTCACATTTTATGCACCAGATCAAATACAATGAAGAATAAGTTCTTTAAGCCAACTCCAAAAGATAGCCATGGGAACGAAGCACACTGTGGACTTGTTTACGCACTCCCAGTTTACGCACCATTCAGCTAAGTGGTCTTATGTCCCTAAAGCTATTAACTTAACATGCCGTATTGGTTACCGAACTGCTCTGTAGTGCTAAATATTGATTTTCTGAAATTATTTCTTTTTATGCTTGGCTTGGCTTACACATCATAAGGCATGTCCTCCTCCCATCCCCCTAATGAATTCTCATTTAAGAGTCTAGAACCAAAACTGTTCAGTTTCTTAATCTTGGCATTTAAGGGAAAGTCACTAGGCCTCTCCCTAGCTGTCAGATCTTTCCAAAGTGTCAGGTCGAAGTGCTCATTTTGTAGACGTAACCAAACTTTTTAAGTAAGCAAGTAAGTAAGTAAGAATGTTCTTGATTAAACGCAAGAAAACGCTCAGCGCTTTACATACAAAGTCAGAAAGAATTTATGTACAAAGAAAACGATAAATAGAAGAAAATTAAGTCAACTAGAAAACAAATGTCTAACTGTACAACATCCTAGCTACGAAGCCACGCCTTGTAAGAACACCTCCACATCAATAACTGCACAAGATGAAGATTTTAAGAAACATACAATGATGGATTTCATTACTTCACTTGCTAAACATGACAAACTATATAATTTCTTTGCAAAATGTTAAACTGTGCAACTGAAGTAATTTTCTGATCAGATTAGATTATAAGACTATTGCATATTAAATCTTGAAGGGGCGCTATATAAATATCTGAAATGAATGAATGAATGAATAAGCAATCATCAACTAACCAAGTGTGCGTTTGCCAGAAAACAAGGACTCCTTGTCGAAGGCATCCTGCCATTTGAAACTGATTCGAATCTATTTACAAAAATTATAAAACAGTCATCATTAATTCAAATAATCATCAGCAATTCAGTCTCCACATATGACCAATTATAATTTATTAATCAGCACAGCCAAAGCTTGTGATTAACTCCAAATAATTCTGTTGACAAATCATATAAGCTCAAATGTAAGAGAAACTGAGGACCACCACTAGCACAATACACATGGCTTCAATTAATGGTCACATTCAAAGTAGAATTGGTTTGTGTGAGAACTGCATAGAACAAGCCAGTTCAAATCTAATTTAACCTAGAATCTAAACAAACATAATGACCTCCATAGCACTACATTATCACAATGCACAAAGCAACAACCAATGGTCACCTCAAAGAAATGTCTGTGTCACGACTGAATCGGGCAAGCCAGTTAAAAATCTATGGCTCACATTTACACATTCAAAATGCATGGAAAAATGGCAGCACGTAAACTGCGCTAAAAGGGGATCCATTTACCTGATTTTCCGATATAGGGAATTTTCCTTCAACGGCTGCTAGTTGATCATAGTATCTAAACAGAAAGAAAACATCATCACAATATCCACTCTATCAATTTCTTCCTAGTTGTTTTTACACTTTTTTTAAACTAAAAAGCTAAACTAGAATGTAACTAAGTGCAATGCCAGCACTAAACAAACACCTTAGAGACATGAGACAAATGAAGTAAAACAGTAATCAGGCTCTCATTTCTAATTAGTAATTACATAAAGTCTTCAACACTTATAAGACGTCCTTCATCTCTTTCTGTTAACTTACATACAAAGCAGTACAGATGCATTAAGAAACCTTAGCCATTTAAGCCAATTGTATCTTATGAAATCAGCCTTGCATAAGTTTTCTTTTAAAACACCATTAAGTTACAGTTCTAGTGTTCCAAATTATTTAACCAATAATCACAGTTGCCCCATCTATCAGATATCGTATGAGTTTCAAGCAGCATTTGTTGATGAATAAGCTTCTCAACCATAGCTGCTCACTGATCGCAACCAGAAACTCTTCTGACTTTACCACTAATTCCCACTGAAGACCATTTATTGTTCACAGAAGCAATGAATTTAGGACACTTGAACTACATGGATAATCTGATAATCATGTAAAATTAATATGGGACGCTAACATGATAAATTACCATGGAAACTCCTACAGAAGTACGGGTCTACCTGATTCCACAAAGTGATCCAAATGTAGGTAACTGTCAACATCCTTTGGCTTGCGACCGATCAGCCATGTAAACAACATAGCTGCCTCTTACCCCACAGAATAGAGCACTGCAATCTACCAGTGACATCCCATAATGCCATTCATAATATTAAAGTTCTGTTTAACCTTTAATAGGACATTATGGACAGGTCAGTTATTCTGCCCCCTATGACAACCGGCCTCTGACCTCCTTCTGACCACTCTTTGGACAACCCCTCTGAACCGACGAAGCAGTCTTGAATAAGCTGGAATGTGCCCTACACTTGTCTTTCGAGTGGCGCTTCAGAAGTTTAGAGTTTACGATTGTTTATTTACTGTATTTTTCTGCCACCATTGCGCCATTAATAGCACATGACATCATTCACGTAATGTACTTGAACAAATATTTCTATTGCAGCTGTAATCTGCTAAACAACGGGTGCGGCCGAATCCCCGAAACTCTTGAATAAAGCATTTCGGCCGGATCCCCGAAATTGTCTTTCTAAGTCCAACTCGAAAGAATATTAACAAATAAACATTTGAATAGGCATATATCTGAAATACATCAAGGCCACGCTAGGTCTTTATCATCAATTTAACTCTGAATAGCTCGGCCGCTTTCTAGAAAACTGTTTTTGAACATCGGGCTTGTATTTTTCAGCGTTTTCGGGGATTCGGGTTTCGGGGATTCGGGCTGACCCCTAAACAACGATATCAGTAATACCTGTAATGTAACAGAGAATCTACGTATACATTACTACAGCGATATAAAATGAACCTAGGGCCAATTGCACACCTGTATAGAACTTCGAGGGCTGAGTCGTGCTTATCGACGGACTTTGCGATGGCGTTGTTACGCAGCTTATTGAACTCAGTCAGAGCAGAACTGTAATCCTCCTGATCGCAGCTGCTATAAGTATCTGTAATGAACGTTTTAAGAGGTTTTACTAAGTCCACTTCCCATGTTTTCTTCAGCGGAACCGATACATACACCGCCATCTTGTTGTCCCTCTCACGTGACGATTAGCGCACGACCAGTGATCTCTATTTATAGCTACTAAACATCATAGAAACCGTTTCAGCCACAGACTAGCATGCCTTTCCTGGCTAGCCTGGCTAGCAAATAAGTAGACGCCAGAATGAAGAATGTTCATCGAGAATGAAAACAAAAAGGTGCCATTCTGGCGTTTGATAATGGCGTCGACACGTGGCTAGAGGAGTTATGTCTTCCCCTATACTTGGAAACGTAACTGGGTAATAACACCCACTTTTGAGAAGTTTTGATCCTACAGGCAAAATTCGCGGATGCCTAAGGGCCTATATATATAGGCCTATAATTTCTGGTTGGGCTTGCAGTTTTGCTCCAATCGTTATCCACTCCAGTTTGTGAACTTAATAACAACCCATGAAAAACACAGCGAAAAGGCCATGAGGCGGATTAAACTCGACGAACTGAATGAATAGGCTACACAGAGAGGAAACTGGAACAAGCAAAGGATAAATAGCCTACACAAAAAGAGAAATTCAGCAAAAGAAATAAACAGAAGGGCAATAAAGGAATATGAAGAAAAACTGAGTCAAAACATAAAAAGGGACAACAAGAGTTTCTACAGATACACGGAGAAGCAAGCAAAAAGGAAAGACAAAGTGGGACCACTAAAAAACGACCTAGGGAAGATTGTGACTGAAAAGAAGAAACTGCCGAAATGCTAAATATATAAGTAGCCTAGGCCTACTTCGGGTCAGTTCTTACAAAGGAAGACACGAAAAACATACCAGAGCCAAGGAAATTATTTAAAAGCGTCGAAACTATCTTTCCTCCAGCAATGCATTGAGAATTTCATTGCCATGGCAATTCCGAAGCACCTACTGATCAGATGATCAATTCAACGTGAGCAATTGGGGTGGAATTAAGTGGAGAATGGCCTGTTCCACACAACAAAGCTGTAATCAGTCATCTTGAAGTGCTTTCTGTTGCAGGGCAATCGTCGAAACTATCTTTCCTCCTGCAATGCATTGAGAATTTCATTGCCATGGCAATTCCGAAGCACCTACTGATCAGATGATCAATTCAACATGAGCAATTGGGGTGGAATTAAGTGGAGAATGGCCTGTTCCACACAACAAAGCTGTAATCAGTCATCTTGAAGTGCTTTCTGTTGCAGGGCAATCGTCGAAACTATCTTTCCTCCATCAATGCATTGAGAATTTCACTGCCATGGCAATTCCGAAGCACCTACTGATCAGACGATCAATAATATTCAACATGAGCAATTGGGGTGGAATTAAGTGGAGAATGGCCTGTTCCACACAACAAAGCTGTAATCAGTCATGTTGAAGTGCTTTCTGTTGCAGGGCAATCGTCGAAACTATCTTTCTCCATCAATGCATTGAGAATTTCATTGCCATGGCAATTCCGAAGCACCTACTGATCAGATGATCAATTCAACGTGAGCAATTGGGGTGGAATAAAGTGGACTTAGTGGAGAATGGCCTGTTCTACACAACAAAGCTGTAATCAGTCATGTTGAAGTGCTTTCTGTTGCAGGGCAATCGTCGAAACTATCTTTCCTCCAGCAATGCATTGAGAATTTCATTGCCATGGCAATTCCGAAGCACCCACTGATCAGATGATCAATTCAACATGAGCAATTGGGGTGGAATTAAGTGGAGAATGGCCTGTTCCACACAACAAAGCTGTAATCAGTCATCTTGAAGTGCTTTCTGTTGCAGGGCAATCATCGAAACTATCTTTCCTCCAGCAATGCATTGAGAATTTCATTGCCATGGCAATTCCGAAGCACCTACTGATCAGACGATCAATTCAACATGAGCAATTGGGGTGGAATTAAGTGGAGAATGGCCTGTTCCACACAACAAAGCTGTAATCAGTCATGTTGAAGTGCTTTCTGTTGCAGGGCAATCGTCGAAACTATCTTTCCTCCAGCAATGCATTGAGAATTTCATTGCCATGGCAATTCCGAAGCACCTACTGATCAGATGATCAATTCAACATGAGCAATTGGGGTGGAATTAAGTGGAGAATGGCCTGTTCCACACAACAAAGCTGTAATCAGTCATCTTGAAGTGCTTTCTGTTGCAGGGCAATCGTCGAAACTATCTTTCCTCCAGCAATGCATTGAGAATTTCACTGCCATGGCAATTCCGAAGCACCTACTGATCAGATGATCAATTCAACATGAGCAATTGGGGTGGAATTAAGTGGAGAATGGCCTGTTCCACACAACAAAGCTGTAATCAGTCATGTTGAAGTGCTTTCTGTTGCAGGGCAATCGTCGAAACTATCTTTCCTCCAGCAATGCATTGAGAATTTCACTGCCATGGCAATTCCGAAGCACCTACTGATCAGATGATCAATTCAACATGAGCAATTGGGGTGGAATTAAGTGGAGAATGGCCTGTTCCACACAACAAAGCTGTAATCAGTCATCTTGAAGTGCTTTCTGTTGCAGGGCAATCGTCGAAACTATCTTTCCTCCAGCAATGCATTGAGAATTTCATTGCCATGGCAATTCCGAAGCACCTACTGATCAGACGATCAATTCAACATGAGCAATTGGGGTGGAATTAAGTGGAGAATGGCCTGTTCCACACAACAAAGCTGTAATCAGTCATGTTGAAGTGCTTTCTGTTGCAGGGCAATCGTCGAAACTATCTTTCCTCCAGCAATGCATTGAGAATTTCATTGCCATGGCAATTCCGAAGCACCTACTGATCAGATGATCAATTCAACATGAGCAATTGGGGTGGAATTAAGTGGAGAATGGCCTGTTCCACACAACAAAGCTGTAATCAGTCATGTTGAAGTGCTTTCTGTTGCAGGGCAATCGTCGAAACTATCTTTCCTCCAGCAATGCATTGAGAATTTCATTGCCATGGCAATTCCGAAGCACCTACTGATCAGATGATCAATTCAACATGAGCAATTGGGGTGGAATTAAGTGGAGAATGGCCTGTTCCACACAACAAAGCTGTAATCAGTCATGTTGAAGTGCTTTCTGTTGCAGGGCAATCGTCGAAACTATCTTTCCTCCAGCAATGCATTGAGAATTTCACTGCCATGGCAATTCCGAAGCACCTACTGATCAGACGATCAATTCAACATGAGCAATTGAGGGTGGAATTAAGTGGAGAATGGCCTGTTCCACACAACAAAGCTGTAATCAGTCATCTTGAAGTGCTTTCTGTTGCAGGGCAATCGTCGAAACTATCTTTCCTCCAGCAATGCATTGAGAATTTCATTGCCATGGCAATTCCGAAGCACCTACTGATCAGATGATCAATTCAACATGAGCAATTGGGGTGGAATTAAGTGGAGAAATGGCCTGTTCCACACAACAAAGCTGTAATCAGTCATGTTGAAGTGCTTTCTGTTGCAGGGCAATCGTCGAAACTATCTTTCCTCCAGCAATGCATTGAGAATTTCATTGCCATGGCAATTCCGAAGCACCTACTGATCAGACGATCAATCATATTCAACATGAGCAATTGGGGTGGAATTAAGTGGAGAATGGCCTGTTCCACACAACAAAGCTGTAATCAGTCATCTTGAAGTGCTTTCTGTTGCAGGGCAATCGTCGAAACTATCTTTCCTCCAGCAATGCATTGAGAATTTCATTGCCATGGCAATTCCGAAGCACCTACTGATCAGATGATCAATAATATTCAACATGAGCAATTGGGGTGGAATTAAGGAGAATGGCCTGTTCCACACAACAAAAGCTGTAATCAGTCATCTTGAAGTGCTTTCTGTTGCAGGGCAATCGTCGAAACTATCTTTCCTCCAGCAATGCATTGAGAATTTCATTGCCATGGCAATTCCGAAGCACCTACTGATCAGATGATCAATTCAACATGAGCAATTGGGGTGGAATTAAGTGGAGAATGGCCTGTTCCACACAACAAAGCTGTAATCAGTCATCTTGAAGTGCTTTCTGTTGCAGGGCAATCGTCGAAACTATCTTTCCTCCAGCAATGCATTGAGAATTTCATTGCCATGGCAATTCCGAAGCACCTACTGATCAGATGATCAATTCAACATGAGCAATTGGGGTGGAATTAAGTGGAGAATGGCCTGTTCCACACAACAAAGCTGTAATCAGTCATCTTGAAGTGCTTTCTGTTGCAGGGCAATCGTCGAAACTATCTTTCCTCCAGCAATGCATTGAGAATTTCACTGCCATGGCAATTCCGAAGCACCTACTGATCAGACGATCAATTCAACATGAGCAATTGGGGTGGAATTAAGTGGAGAATGGCCTGTTCCACACAACAAAGCTGTAATCAGTCATCTTGAAGTGCTTTCTGTTGCAGGGCAATCGTCGAAACTATCTTTCCTCCAGCAATGCATTGAGAATTTCACTGCCATGGCAATTCCGAAGCACCTACTGATCAGATGATCAATTCAACATGAGCAATTGGGGTGGAATTAAGTGGAGAATGGCCTGTTCCACACAACAAAGCTGTAATCAGTCATCTTGAAGTGCTTTCTGTTGCAGGGCAATCGTCGAAACTATCTTTCCTCCAGCAATGCATTGAGAATTTCATTGCCATGGCAATTCCGAAGCACCTACTGATCAGACGATCAATTCAACATGAGCAATTGGGGTGGAATTAAGTGGAGAATGGCCTGTTCCACACAACAAAGCTGTAATCAGTCATCTTGAAGTGCTTTCTGTTGCAGGGCAATCGTCGAAACTATCTTTCCTCCAGCAATGCATTGAGAATTTCACTTGCCATGGCAATTCCGAAGCACCTACTGATCAGACGATCAATTCAACATGAGCAATTGGGGTGGAATTACGTGGAGAATGGCCTGTTCCAGACAACAAAGCTGTAATCAGTCATGTTGAAGTGCTTTCTGTTGCAGGGCAATCGTCGAATCTATCTTTTCTCCATCAATGCATTGAGAATTTCATTGCCATTTCCATTCCGAAGCACCTACTGATCAGATGATCAATTCAACATGAGCAATTGGGGTGGAATTAAGTGGAGAATGGCCTGTTCCACACAACAAAGCTGTAATCAGTCATCTTGAAGTGCTTTCTGTTGCAGGGCAATCGTCGAAACTATCTTTCCTCCAGCAATGCATTGAGAATTTCACTGCCATGGCAATTCCGAAGCACCTACTGATCAGACGATCAATAATATTCAACATGAGCAATTGGGGTGGAATTAAGTGGAGAATGGCCTGTTCCACACAACAAAGCTGTAATCAGTCATCTTGAAGTGCTTTCTGTTGCAGGGCAATCGTCGAAACTATCTTTCCTCCTGCAATGCATTGAGAATTTCATTGCCATGGCAATTCCGAAGCACCTACTGATCAGACGATCAATTCAACATGAGCAATTGGGGTGGAATTAAGTGGAGAATGGCCTGTTCCACACAACAAAGCTGTAATCAGTCATCTTGAAGTGCTTTCTGTTGCAGGGCAATCGTCGAAACTATCTTTCCTCCTGCAATGCATTGAAAATTTCATTGCCATGGCAATTCCGAAGCACCTACTGATCAGACGATCAATTCAACATGAGCAATTGGGGTGGAATTAAGTGGAGAATGGCCTGTTCCACACAACAATGCTGTAATCAGTCATGTTGAAGTGCTTTCTGTTGCAGGGCAATCGTCGAAACTATCTTTCCTCCTGCACTGCATTGAAAATTTCATTGCCATGGCAATTCCGAAGCACCTACTGATCAAATGATCAATTCAACATGAGCAGTTGGGGTGGAATTAAGTGGAGAATGGCCTGTTCCACACAACAAAGCTGTAATCAGTCATCTTGAAGTGCTTTCTGTTGCAGGGCAATCGTCGAAACTATCTTTCCTCCTGCACTGCATTGAAAATTTCATTGTCATGGCAATTCCGAACCACCTACTGATCAGACGATCAATTCAACATGAGCAATTTGGGTGGAATTAAATAAACGGCCTAAGCTACGGTTTAACCCGCTAAATTACCATAGACAGCATTAGAGGACTTAGATCTAACAGCCTGGGAAACATGATACATTGCATTATTATAACCTTTCATGGTCTCTTTACAAAGAATTGATCAATATATGAGTTTCATAATGACCTTTTATATCAACATTGATTTCATTGCATGACCAAAAATATAAACAAAATTGATGACGTCACCAAATTATGAAACCAAACATAGGCCTATAAAAGTAGTTAAGGTACTGTGGACACACTGTGGAGAAGTGGAGGCCTATCAGCATTGCCGCCATTGCGATGGTAGACATAAGCCAAAGTATATTTTCATTGCAGGAAATATATTTCATTGCACACACCACCACTTTTAAAAGTGGTGGTGACCGGACACCACCGTCACAATAGAAGGTTACGCCTATGGCCTTCCCTTCCCATTCCCTCCTAACGCCTGCTGCACGGTTCTTTCTATCGCCCCGCTCAACAAGTTCCTTAGCATAGGTCTAAATAGCCTCAAGAGCAACGATCGAGGTTGTTTATTTGCAATCGCACTAGGCCTACGCATGCGTATTGGAACAGCCTCAGCTGATAAATTTGCCTGGACGCTGAGGTGCGCAACAAGCACGTGTTAAACTCTCACGGTGTAAAAAATGGTTGGACAATCAATAAAATGTAGAAGGCATATCAAATTGAGATCGCCAAATGCAGATATCTCTGGGATAGTTATTATTTGCGGATAAATGAACACGCAATTAAGCCTGTATCGGTGCATCCAGGACCACTGTATGGTTTAGGCCTATACGTGCACGATAAACCACAGTCGAGTGAGTGGATTGCGTTAATGTTGTTTTCCATAGAACAATAATATGTTGCCTATCCAGCATAAACCTCCTATATCCAAGGTCCTATAATTATGTTCTCCTATGCTTCTCTTTCCTTCGCGTCTTGCATGTAGACCACTGTGAAGTGAAGGATTCATAATATCTAGTCCAGAAACTTCAATATTGTGTTATCGTGTTATCGCGAAGCACAAAGCATCAGCCGAGACGAATCCACATGCTGTTAACGTTTAATTAGTCCTAAATAGCGCTGTTTTGCATGCATCCATGTTTAGCTAACATATTGAAACTTTAACAGGAATTAACACAGATCTATCGCGCAAGTTATAGCAATCGTTGATAAGCAGAAAATTTGCAAAGCAGTATCTTTTTACGCGATATGGTCAAGGACATGTTGCATAGGCTAGGGGCCTACTGGCGCTGGGCCTGGCCCGTGCATGTTTTCTCGGATTGAGAGGACGTCCAATATATAAATAGCTGTTCGTTTTGCACTTCTGCACGCACCGAGTTTAGGAGCGCTATCTATCTCATTGCATCGCCTATAAACTATCCCGTAAAAGTCTATGCAAGCCGCCTGACTGCTGGCTACAATGAACTGGCTTCCTGTATGCATTGTTGCATCCGTCTACGGTAGGTATTTAAAGCATGCATGTGCTTATATTGTATTGTATTTTGACATTCTCGATATGACTATTCCATGTACAAGGACGGCTCGCTGCAGGTGCGCCTTTTCTGCTGCTGGCCCTAGACTCGGGAACTCTCTTCCTGCAAACGTCCGCTCTACGATGTCTGTTCTGGCCTTCAGATCTCAAATAAAAACTCATCTTTTCCAGGACTCATTTTCCGGGACTCATGTTCTCCACAAACTGTTTAAGTGTCTTCTCGGATTTCCATCGTGACTTTCGACCGGATTCGCCCTGGAATTTGGCTTGCACAAAGATTTTATTTAGTAGAGACCATCGACTGGGACGCGGTGGTGTAGCGGTAGGCTATGTTGTGCCCTGCCACCGGAGGGTCGGAGATTCGAATTTACCTCAAGACACTGCGTGGCGATCCTGAACAAGTTGCTCAACCAGAATTTGTCTGTGAGGAAGAAAACGGGAAACCACTCATCCCCGGGTGGCATAAAAGCCAATGGACCTGCCTCCGGGCAGAGAACTCATCATCATCGTCGTCGTCGTCATCGTCATCATCATCATCATCATCACCATCGTCGTCCTCATCATCATCATCATTATCATCATCATCATCGTCGTCATCATCATCATCATCGTCGTCGTCGTCGTCGTCATCATCATCATCACCATCGTCATCATCATTATCGTCGTCATCACCACTGTCATCATCATCATCATCATCATCGACTGATGCCTTGATCATTACTGCAGTGGCTCCATAGAAGTTCTTAGATTATTATTGTTAATACATCTATTATTGATGTCTTATCAAGTGCAGTTAGTTACCGTTGGGGAGTGTACGATATAAAACACAAGAAACATAATTTATAGCCTATAGCTACCAACATCACTCGTGCTACAAATTTAAATAGAGAATACTGGGTTATCACAGTGTCGGCGATGCACTTACGTTCCTGTTACCTAAAGCATTTGGATGATTGTCTTTACTTTCGAGTGCAGCGGTCACATTGGTTCAATGCTACGGTCCGTATTCCGTCAACAATTGCGCCGACAACAGAATAGCAATCGTCCATCTGTTCGAGTGGAAATGGAATGACATTGCTGCGGAATGTGAACGATTCCTTGGTCCGATGGGATACTGTGGTATCCAGGTATGCCATGCACCATTTTGAGCATAGCCCTTCCAGCAGAAACTTATTTATAAGATACATGTAGCTGCTTGTAGCATACTCCTTAATAAGGAAATACAAAATGGCCATAAATAAGGCCATTGCGTAGGTCTATAATAAGCGCACATATGAAAAAAATTTTATAGCTAGAATGCTCATTGTAATTTTTAGACTTATAACTTAACTGCTCATTGTAATTTTTAGACTTATAACTTAACTGCTCATTGTAATTTTTAGACTTAACTGCTCAATGGGCGTTGAAATCATTGTGTTAGCATAATTTGAAACCTGCCCAAAAGCTTCAGTTATAGGCCTATACTCAGCAGCATGTGCTGTCTCTCTGTCTTAATAGATTGATCTTCTGAATGTGGACCAAATTCAGCCTGGGTTTGGTGCGCCATTGGATTGTTATCCTATGCATTGGACACCAGCGATATAGACGTTACTAATATTGTGACTCATAAAATAAACCAATTAACCTCTAAACTATAGGTACTTCGTGAACTATTTACCAGCCACCGCGATCTACCTGATCATCCTCTTACGGTACCTCAGTCTCCCCTTCCCCAGTCACTACTCACATCAAGTTCCCCCAATTGATCCATGAGCCGGGCGCTGGATGTCCTTGGGGCCTGGATGTCGTCGAACCGTTTGCGGCTCAACCCATCCAAGACTCAGTTCATCTGGTTGGGCACGCGCCAACAGCTTGCTAAGATCGATCTAGCAGCACTTGCTACTGAGTTCCCGCAGTTCACTTTCTCTACCACTGTTCGCGATCTTGGCGTCACACTAGATCAAGAGCTGACCTTCGCACGGCACATACACCAGCTCTGTCGCGACTGCTATTATCAGTTGCGCCAGCTCAGAGTCGTCTCGCGCTCTCTCACCACTAATGCTGCCTCTACTCTTATCCATTCGTTTGTCGTCACGCGTCTTGATCTTTGCTGTGCACTCTACGCTGGCCTCCCGGCTGTACGGTTGGGGTGTTTGGAGCGGGTCTTGCGCACGGCCGCGCGCCTCATCGGCCATATCCCAAAGTTCGGCCATGTCACCGCTTTTATGAGGGATGTCCTCCACTGGCTTCCTATCCCGCAGCGGATTGTTTACCGGCTTTCTGCTTTGGTCTGGCGGTGCCTCTTAGGTTCCGCTCCTGTGTATTTACAAGAGCTCTGTCGCTCTACTTTGGATGTGCAGGGACGTAGAGCTCTCCGCTCCTCCACACATGGTGAACTTCTTGTTCCCCGTGCGCGAACTGCTCTTAGACAGCATCGCACCTTCTCTGTTGCTGGCCCCATGGTTTGGAATGGGGTCCCATTAACATTACGCCTTATTCCTAGAGTTCATTTAGAAGCGTTTTACTCTAGCCTTAAAACCATCCTTTTCAGCCGGGGTTGGGTCGGGAGCGCTCCTGAGTAGTAACCTTGAAGGGGCGCTATATAAATCTTTGGAATGAATGAATGAATATTCCACACTGCACTCAACCCTGAAACGGCCTTCCTCTGAATTTCGAAAATTCTCAGTTCTCACACCAATACAATCGGTCCATCGCGCACCTACTGCTTTCTACTGCTTTCAATCTCAAACTCCTCTAATTACACACCACAGGCTTTCCACTCCAAAATTGAAGCCCCACCTCCTCAAAAATTCCAACCCATATGATCCTTTACATTCCGAAATTCATCATCATCATCAACAAAACCATCTTAGCAGCTCCTCTGTCTTCTCTCTCTGGTCTCTCTGGCAACCGAGTTCGGCCTTTTCCTTGACATCTCGGAACAACCTCTCTGACATGACACAGCGCTCGCATATAAGCTGGTGCTCTGCGTTTAGCTTTAGAGAAGCACTTTAGAGTTTAGGATCATGACTTAACCAATTCAAAATCTGCCACAATTATTGTTTCATGAAGGTATCTCCGCCAACGGAGAACGTGATCATTGTTGCACCGGAGCCGATGCGACCGTGGTGGGAACGCTATCAACCGGTCAGCTACAAGTTGGAGACGCGCAGTGGAACGGAAAGAGAGTTCCAGACCATGATCGAACGATGCAACGCCGTCAACGTCCGCATATACGTCGACGCAATCATCAACCACATGTCTGGACTCGGTCGAAGTGGAACGGGAACCAACGGAACCTACTTCAACGCGGACCTCGGGGACTTTCCCGGAGTTCCATACACGAGCTCCGACTTCCACGACTGCACCAACTGCGGTGGATGTTGCTGTATCAACGCCTGGACAGACATCGACATGGTGCGAAACTGTCCGCTTGTGGGACTCATCGATCTCGACCAGAAGGTTGCTCACGTGCAGGACATGATGATCGAGTACATGAACCGTGTTATTGGCTACGGAGTGGCAGGTTTCCGTATTGATGCTGGAAAACATATGTGGCCCGATGACCTGAGCGCTATCTGGAATCGCGTGAACGACCTCAGATCGGATATATTCGGTGCTGGAAAGAGACCCTTCTACTATCCGGAAGTGATAGACATGAACCAGAACGGAGAGGTAGAATCATCACATGATCTAGTATAATTTAATCTAATCTGAGCTGAGACGATATCATTTAATATTATTTTTCTTTCTAATCGCATATGACTTCCATAGCGCTGCTATCATCAAACATAAGGCTTCAACAGGTTGTCGCTTCAACTGATATCGCCATCTTGTCCAGCGCCTATCACGCAGTTGCGATCCAAAGCTTGAATGCTGTCGCCTTTCGCAGCACTTATTTGTTTAATTCCAATCTGTAAACTTGACTATATTTGGTTGATGACACCTCTACAATTCAGGTTCGTTTTCGACAAGAACCTTATTAGACGGTAGGCCTATATTATACATTACAAGAATTGTCGGTCAAGTGGCCATTATTCAAACTGTTTTCATGACAACATTGAATGCAATTTAGCCAAATGCTTTCACCGAGTCAACAAACGACGAGATTGGTCAAATGTGTTTAGGTCAGAGCTCAGGAGTACATACACCTTGGGAAGGTGACGGAGTTTCGTTACTGCACAAAGATTTTCAACACAGTTGGGGCGCTTTGGGACATCCCGAATCTGTACGACCCTGGCTGGGGTATGTTGAACCCCGAGGACGCCTTCGTATTCGTCGACAACCATGACAACCAGCGTGGCCACGGATCCGGTGGAACAGTTGTCACTTTCAAGGACCCAAGAAATTACAAGATCGCCCAGGCCATCACCCTCTCCCAAACATACGGACAACCTCAAGTCATGAGCAGCTTCTATTTTGACAATTCTGACCAAGGACCACCCGCCAATGCCGACTGGACGTAAGTACAACCCTGAGTTCAGATTTTCGAGGTCATCAACTTAGGCTACCACATACTGACTTACGCCTAGGCCTACCTTGTCTTCATGTCATTGGCATCCTTAATTTCTACATCAGCCGAATCCGGATAATACAGGTCTAATGAATAATTGTGTTACCAAACTATTATCCGGATTATGCTTATTATTAAGCTACCAGCGATTCATATCTCATAAAATGCAAGCAGTTTAATATCTGATGTAAAGGACTTTCTTTAAATGTTGAACTGATGTTAGGGCATAGCCTTGAAATGTCGAAGTATTTCACATTGTCGAGAGCATTGACATAACTCTTTTCAATAACTAGAGAGCCAATTCACTGCGACAATGATTCAATAACTCTTTAATAACTGAGGTTTCAATAACTAACTTCAATAACTGTATTCAGGGCTCTTTTCAATAACTCAAGTTTTCAATAAGTGGGGTAACTCTTTTCAATAACTCTTTTCAATAACTTAGGACTTTCACTAACTCTTTTCAATAACTCTTTTCAATAACTCCTTTTCAATAACTCTTTTCAATAACTCTTTTCAATAACTCTTTTCAATAACTCTTTTTCAATAACTCTTTTTCAATAACTCTTTTCAATAACTCTTTTCAATAACTCTTTTTCAATAACTCTTTCAATAACTAACTCTTTCAATAACTCTTTTCAATAACTCTTTTTCAATAACTCTTTTCAATAACTCTTTTTCAATAACTCTTTTCAATAACTCTTTTCAATAACTCTTTTCAATAACTCTTTTCAATAACTCGTTTCAATAACTCTTTTCAATAACTCTTTTCAATAACTCTTTTCAATAACTCTTTTCAATAACTCTTTTCAATAACTCTTTTCAATAACTCTTTTCAATAACTCTGTTTCAATAACTCTTTTCAATAACTCTTTTCAATAACTCTTTTTCAATAACTCTTTCAATAACTCGTTTCAATAACTTTTTCAATAACTCTTTTTCAATAACTCACTTTCAATAACTCCGTTTCAATAACTCTGTTTCAATAACTCTTTTTCAATAACTAACTCGTTTCAATAACTCGTTTCAATAACTCTTTTCAATAACTCTTTTCAATAACTCTCTTTCAATAACTCTTTTCAATAACTCTTTCAATAACTCTTTTCAATAACTCTTTTCAATAACTCTTTTTCAATAACTCTTTTTCAATAACTCTTTTTCAATAACTCTTTTCAATAACTCTTTTCAATAACTCTTTTTCTTCAATAACTCTTTTCTTTCAATAACTCTTTTCAATAACTCTTTTCAATAACTCTTTTCAATAACTCTTTTCAATAACTCTTTTCAATAACTCTTTTCAATAACTCCTTTTCAATAACTCTTTTCAATAACTCCTTTTCAATAACTCTTTTCAATAACTCTTTTCAATAACTCTTTTCAATAACTCTTTTCAATAACTCGTTTCAATAACTCTCTTTCAATAACTCTCTTTTCAATAACTCTTTTCAATAACTCTTTTCAATAACTAGGCCTAACTCTTTTCAATAACTCTTTTCAATAACTCTTTTTCAATAACTCTTTTCAATAACTCGCTTTTCAATAACTCGTTTCAATAACTCTTTTTCAATAACTCTTTTCAATAACTCTTTTCAATAACTCTTTTCAATAACTCTTTTCAATAACTCTTTTCAATAACTCTTTTCAATAACTCTTTTCAATAACTCTTTTCAATAACTCTTTTCAATAACTCTTTCAATAACTCTTTTCAATAACTCTCTTTCAATAACTCTTTTCAATAACTCTTTTCAATAACTCTTCAACTCTTTTCAATAACTCTTTTCAATAACTCTTTTCAATAACTCTTTTCAATAACTCTTTTCAATAACTCTTTTCAATAACTCTTTTCAATAACTCTTTTCAATAACTCGTTTCAATAACTCTTTTCAATAACTCTTTTCAATAACTCTTTTCAATAACTCTTTTCAATAACTCTTTTCAATAACTCTTTTCAATAACTCTTTTCAATAACTCTTTTCAATAACTCAACTTTTTCAATAACTCTTTTTCAATAACTCTTTTCAATAACTCTTTTTCAATAACTCTTTTCAATAACTCTTTTCAATAACTCTTTTCAATAACTCTTTCAATAACTCTTTTTCAATAACTCTTTTCAATAACTCTTTTCAATAACTCTTTTCAATAACTCTTTTCAATAACTCTTTTCAATAACTCTTTTCAATAACTCTTTTCAATAACTCGTTTCAATAACTCTTTTCAATAACTCTTTTAACTAACTCTTTTCAATAACTCTTTTCAATAACTCTTTTCAATAACTCTTTTCAATAACTTTTCAATAACTCGTTTCAATAACTCTTTTTCAATAACTCTTTTCAATAACTCTTTTCAATAACTTTTCAATAACTCTTTTCAATAACTCTTTTCAATAACTCTTTTCAATAACTCTTTTCAATAACTCTTTTCAATAACTCTTTTCAATAACTCTCTTTTCAATAACTCTTTTCAATAACTCTTTTCAATAACTCTTTTCAATAACTCTTTTCAATAACTCTTTCAATAACTCTTTTCAATAACTCTTTTCAATAACTCTTTTCAATAACTCTTTTCAATAACTCTCTTTCAATAACTCTTTCAATAACTCTTTCAATAACTCTTTTCAATAACTCTTTTCAATAACTCGCTTCAATAACTCTTTTCAATAACTCTTTTCAATAACTCTTTTCAATAACTAACTCTTTTCAATAACTCTTTTCAATAACTTCTTTCAATAACTCTTTTCAATAACTCTTTTCAATAACTCTTTTCAATAACTCTTTTCAATAACTCTTTTTCAATAACTCTTTTCAATAACTCTTTTCAATAACTCTTTTCAATAACTCTTTCAATAACTCTTTTCAATAACTCTTTTCAATAACTCTTTTCAATAACTCCTTTTTTTCAATAACTCGTTTCAATAACTCTTTTCAATAACTCTTTTCAATAACTCTTTTCAATAACTCTTTTCAATAACTCTTTTCAATAACTCTTTTCAATAACTCTTTTCAATAACTCTTTTCAATAACTCTTTTCAATAACTCTGTTTCAATAACTCTTTTCAATAACTCTTTTCAATAACTTGTTTCAATAACTCTTTTCAATAACTCTTTTCAATAACTCTTTTCAATAACTCTTTTCAATAACTCTTTTCAATAACTCTTTTCAATAACTCTTTTCAATAACTCTTTTCAATAACTCTTTTCAATAACTCTTTTCAATAACTCTTTTCAATAACTCTTTTCAATAACTCTTTTCAATAACTCTTTTCAATAACTCTTTTCAATAACTCTTTCAATAACTCTTTTCAATAACTCTTTTCAATAACTCTCTTTCAATAACTCTTTTCAATAACTCTTTTCAATAACTCTTTTCAATAACTCTTTTTTCAATAACTCTTTTCAATAACTCTTTTCAATAACTCTTTTCAATAACTCTTTTCAATAACTCTTTTCAATAACTCTTTTCAATAACTCTTTTCAATAACTCTTTTCAATAACTCTTTTCAATAACTCTTTTCAATAACTCTTTTCAATAACTCTTTTCAATAACTCTTTTCAATAACTCTTTTCAATAACTCTTTTCAATAACTCTTTTCAATAACTCTTTTCAATAACTCTTTTCAATAACTCTTTTCAATAACTCTTTTCAATAACTCTTTTCAATAACTCTTTTCAATAACTCTTTTCAATAACTCTTTTCAATAACTCTTTTCAATAACTCTTTTCAATAACTCTTTTCAATAACTCTTTTCAATAACTCTTTTCAATAACTCTTTTCAATAACTCTTTTCAATAACTCTTTTCAATAACTCTTTTCAATAACTCTTTTCAATAACTCTTTTCAATAACTCTTTTCAATAACTCTTTTCAATAACTCTTTTCAATAACTCTTTTTCAATAACTCTTTTCAATAACTCTTTTCAATAACTCTTTTCAATAACTCTTTCAATAACTCTTTTCAATAACTCTTTTCAATAACTCTTTTCAATAACTCTTTTCAATAACTCGCTTCAATAACTCTTTTCAATAACTCTTTTCAATAACTCTTTTCAATAACTCTTTTCAATAACTCTTTTCAATAACTCTTTTCAATAACTCTTTTCAATAACTCTTTTCAATAACTCTTTTCAATAACTCTTTTCAATAACTCTTTTCAATAACTCTTTTCAATAACTCTTTTCAATAACTCTTTTCAATAACTTTTTTCAATAACTCTTTTCAATAACTCGTTTCAATAACTCTTTTCAATAACTAAGCTCTTTTCAATAACTCTTTTCAATAACTCGTTTCAATAACTCTTTTCAATAACTCTTTTCAATAACTCTGTTTCAATAACTCTTTTCAATAACTCTTTTCAATAACTCTTTTCAATAACTCTTTTCAATAACTCTTTTCAATAACTCTCGTTTCAATAACTCTTTTCAATAACTCTTTTCAATAACTCTTTTTCAATAACTCTTTTCAATAACTCTTTTCAATAACTCTTTTCAATAACTCTTTTCAATAACTCTTTTCAATAACTCTTTTCAATAACTCGTTTCAATAACTCTTTTCAATAACTCTTTTCAATAACTCTTTTCAATAACTCTTTTCAATAACTCTTTTCAATAACTCTTTTCAATAACTCTTTTCAATAACTCTTTTCAATAACTCTTTTCAATAACTCTTTTCAATAACTCTTTTCAATAACTCTTTTCAATAACTCTTTTCAATAACTCTTTCAATAACTCTTTCAATAACTCTTTTCAATAACTCTTTTCAATAACTCTTTTCAATAACTCTTTTCAATAACTCTTTTCAATAACTCTTTTTCAATAACTCTTTTCAATAACTCTTTTCAATAACTCGTTTCAATAACTCTTTTTCAATAACTCTTTTTCAATAACTCGCTTCAATAACTCGTTTCAATAACTCTTTTCAATAACTCTTTTCAATAACTCTTTTCAATAACTCTTTTCAATAACTCTTTTCAATAACTCTTTTCAATAACTCTTTTCAATAACTCTTTTGCAATAACTCTTTTCAATAACTCTTTTCAATAACTCATTTCAATAACTCTTTTCAATAACTCTTTTCAATAACTCTTTTCAATAACTCTCTTTTTCAATAACTCTTTTCAATAACTCTTTTTCAATAACTCTTTTTCAATAACTCTTTTCAATAACTCGTTTCAATAACTCTTTTTCAATAACTCTTTTCAATAACTCTTTTCAATAACTCTTTTTCAATAACTCTTTTCAATAACTCTTTTTCAATAACTCTGTTTCAATAACTCTTTTCAATAACTCTTTTCAATAACTCTTTTCAATAACTCTTTTCAATAACTCTTTTCAATAACTCTTTTCAATAACTCTTTTCAATAACTCTTTTCAATAACTCTTTCAACTAACCTATTTTCAATAACTCTTTTTCAATAACTCTTTCATCAATAACTTTTCAATAACTCTTTTCAATAACTCTCTTTTCAATAACTCTTCGATTCAATAACTCAATAATTTCAATAACTCTTAAGCCGCTCTTTCAATAACTCTTTTCAATAACTCTTTTTTTTAATAACTCTTTTCAATAACTCTTTTCAATAACTCTTTTCAATAACTCTTTTCAATAACTCTTTCAATAACTCTTTTCAATAACTCTTTTCATTAACTCTTTTCAATAACTCTTTTCAATAACTCTTTTCAATAACTCCTTTCAATAACTCTTTTCAATAACTCTTTTCAATAACTCTTTTCAATAACTCTTTAACTCTTTTAATAACTCTTTTCAATAACTCTTTTCAATAACTCTTTTTCAATAACTCTTTTCTCAATAACTCTTTTCAATAACACTCTTTTCAATAACTCTTTTCAATAACTCTTTTCAATAACTCTTTTCAATAACTCTTTTCAATAACTCTTTTCCTAACCAATAACTCTTTCAATAACTCTTTTCAATAACTCTTTTCAATAACTCTTTTCAATAACTCTTTTTCAATAACTCTTTTCAATAACCTCTTTTCAATAACTCTTTTCAATAACTCTTTTCAATAACTCTTTTCAATAACTCTTTTCAATAACTCTTTTCAATAACTCTTTTCAATAACTCTTTTCAATAACTCGTTTCAATAACTCTTTTCAATAACTCTTTTCAATAACTCTTTTCAATAACTCTCTTCAATAACTCTTTTTCAATAACTCTTTTCAATAACTCTTTTCAATAACTCTTTTCAATAACTCTTTTTCAATAACTCTTTTCAATAACTCTTTCAATAACTCGTTTCAATAACTCTTTTTCAATAACTCTCTTTCAATAACTCTTTTTCAATAACTCTTTTCAATAACTCTTTTCAATAACTCTTTTCAATAACTCTTTTCAATAACTCTTTTCAATAACTCCTTTCAATAACTTTTCAATAACTCTTTTCAATAACTCTTTTCAATAACTCTTTTCAATAACTCTTTTCAATAACTCTTTTTCAATAACTCTTTTCAATAACTCTTTTCAATAACTCTTTTCAATAACTCTTTTCAATAACTCTTTTCAATAACTCTTTTCAATAACTCTTTTCAATAACTCGTTTCAATAACTCGTTTCAATAACTCGTTTCAATAACTCTTTCAATAACTCTTTTCAATAACTCTTTTCAATAACTCTTTTCAATAACTCCGTTTCAATAACTCTTTTCAATAACTCTTTTCAATAACTCTTTTTCAATAACTCTTTTCAATAACTAACTGTTTCAATAACTCTTTTTCAATAACTCTTTTTTTCAATAACTCTTTCAATAACTCGTTTCAATAACTCTTTTCAATAACTCTTTTCAATAACTCTTTTCAATAACTCTTTTCAATAACTCTTTTATCAATAACTCTTTTTCAATAACTTTCTTTTCAATAACTCTTTTCAATAACTCTTTTTTCAATAACTCTTTTTCAATAACTCTTTTCAATAACTCTTTTCAATAACTCTTTTCAATAACTCAATTTTCAATAACTCTTTTCAATAACTCTTTTTCAATAACTCTTTTCAATAACTCTTTTCAATAACTCATTTCAATAACTCTTTTCAATAACTCTTTTCAATAACTCGTTTTCAATAACTCATTTCAATAACTCTTTTCAATAAATCTTTTCAATAACTCTTTTCAATAACTCTTTTCAATAACTCTTTTCAATAACTCTTTTCAATAACTCTTTTCAATAACTCTTTTCAATAACTCTTTTCAATAACTCGTTTCAATAACTCTTTTCAATAACTCTTTTCAATAACTCTTTTCAATAACTCTTTTCAATAACTCTTTTCAATAACTCTTTTCAATAACCTCTTTTCAATAACTCTTTTCAATAAATCTTTTCAATAACTCTTTTCAATAACTCATTTCAATAACTCTTTTCAATAACTCTTTTCAATAACTCGTTTCAATAACTCTTTTCAATAACTCTTTTCAATAACTCTTTTCAATAACTCGTTTCAATAACTCTTTTCAATAACTCTTTTCAATAACTCTTTTCAATAACTCGTTTCAATAACTCGTTTCAATAACTCGTTTCAATAACTCTTTTTCAATAACTCCTTTTCAATAACTCTTTTCATCAACTCTTTTCAATAACTCTTTTCAATAACTCTTTTCAATAACTCTTTTCAATAACTCTTTTTCAATAACTCTTTTCAATAACTCGTTTCAATAACTCTTTTCAATAACTCTTTTCAATAACTCTTTTCAATAACTCTTTTCAATAACTCTTTTTCAATAACTCTTTTCAATAACTCTTTTCAATAACTCTTTTCAATAACTTTTCAATAACTCTTTTCAATAACTCGTTTCAATAACTCATTTCAATAACTCTTTCAATAACTCTTTTTCAATAACTCTTTTCAATAACTCTTTTCAATAACTCGTTTCAATAACTCTTTTTCAATAACTCTTTTCAATAACTCTTTTCAATAACTCGTTTCAATAACTCGTTTTCAATAACTCTTTTTCAATAACTCGTTTCAATAACTCAATTTCAATAACTCTTTTTTTCAATAACTCTGTTTCAATAACTCTTTTCAATAACTCTTTTCAATAACTCTTTTCAATAACTCTTTTCAATAACTCTTTTCAATAACTCTTTTCAATAACAATAACTCTTTTCAATAACTCTTTTCAATAACTCTTTTTAATAACTCTTTTTCAATAACTCTTTTCAATAACTCTTTTCAATAACTCTTTTCAATAACTGTTTTCAATAACTCTTTTCAATAACTCTTTTCAATAACTCTTTTCAGTAACTCTTTTCAATAACTCTTTTCAATAACTCTTTTTCAATAACTCTTTTCAATAACTCTTTTCAATAACTCAAAATAACTATTTTCAGTAACTCTATTTCAATAATCTTTTCAATAACTTGTTTCAATAATCTCTTTTCAAAACCTAGCTGTATATTATCTGAATAAGTTAGGCTATGTAGCCTATATTATCACAAATAGTACGACGAAGTAGGCATGAACTATGTAAAAAAACCAATTAAACCAGATGCGCCGGGCTATTATTGGAATGTGTACTTAGTTAAATTGGAGTTTAAGATTAATGCGCCGCTTTTCACATGTCTATAGGACAAAAGATGTTATCATCAATGCCGATGGAAGTTGCGGCAACGGTTGGGTTTGCGAGCACAGGTGGCCTGCAATTGCCGGAATGGCTGGCTTCGCAAAGGCAGCCAATGGTCAGCCGATGATGACCAATTTCTGAGGGTACACTGGACAGAACCTTCTACACTGGCCTCCCAGCAGGCGACTATTGCAACGTTATCGAGGGATGCCCCACTACATCCGGTTGCACTGGAAAGACATTTACAGTCGATTCAGGCGGAAATGCAAGAATTATCATAGATGATTCTAATGAACCAATTGCAGCCATCCATGTCGGTAAGTCTGCGTTGCGTGCGATTTGGATTTCCACTCCAAAAACGTTTCTGTCCCACTCTATATATATAATAATATTCATCAATTTCGCACAATTGGAGATTCCCCTCTAACTAGAATAGTCAAGTAGGCCTCTGGTATGGTCGACGTCAACGGCCCTGATAACCATAAGTCACTATTCGAAGGATAGTAGGCCTACCGGCAGTTCATCGTCTACAAGTAGGCCTATCTCAAAATCATGCCGAAATTATTGTAGCAACTTGATATGTAGTTGGAATGCAACATCAATTGACAATATTATTAGTTATCCGAGAAAGCTCTCATTCGACTCTATATATTCGTCGGTTTTGTGTAGGCCTATTCGGTAAATTATTAGGCCACTGCCGTTATCGGAAGCATGGATTAGGAGGATGGACAACACAAATCATTTTCGCTATAGGCCGAACTATAGCGTCGTTAAGCAGAACCTACATAGCTATTCGGTAGATTCTAGATCCTTACAAAAACTCTAGGAGTCTACAGTTACGCAAAGCAAGGCCGACAACGGCCGATGCTTCGTAATAAGAAACTTAAATAGGATATGTAGGCCTAAACTACAGCACTGGATTCAGTGGCGTAACCCGGGTTTCCCAAAAATTACGCAGTTTCGAGGTCAGTGACAGACCGTCTGTCAGTGCCTTAAGAAAGGCGACATCATCCAGCCCCTCTTTACAGGCGAGATCTTTCAGCGCCTCTTCACAGGCGAGATCTTCCAGCGCCTCTTCACAGGCGAAGTCTGTCAGTGCCTTAAGAAAGGCGACCACATCCAGCCCCTCTTTACAGGTGAGATCTTTCAGCGCCTCTTCACAGGCGAGATCTTTCAGCGCCTCTTCACAGACGAGATCTTTCTGCGCCTCTTCACAGGCGAGATCTTTCATCGCCTCTTCACAGGCGAGATCTTTCAGCGCCTCTTCAAAAACAAGATCTTTCAGCGCCTCTTCACAGGCGAGATCTTTCAGCGCCTCTTCACAGGCGAGATCTTTCAGCGCCTCTTCACAGACGAGATCTTTCATCGCCTCTTCACAGGCGAGATCTTTCAGCGCCTCTTCATAGGCGAGATCTTTCAGCGCCTCTTCACAGACGAGATCTTTCAGCGCCCCTTCACAGACGAGATCTTTCAGCGCCTCTTCACAGGCGAGATCTTTCAGCGCCTCTTCATAGGCGAGATCTTTCAGCGCCTCTTCACAGACGAGATCTTTCAGCGCCTCTTAACAGACGAGATCTTTCAGCGCCTCTTCACCGGCGAGGTCTGTCAGTGCCTTAAGAAAGGCGACATCATCCAGCGCATCTTCACAGGCGATATCTTTCTGCGCCTCTTCACAGGCGAGATCTTTCAGTGCCTCTTCACAGACGAGATCTTTCAGCGCCTCTTCACAGACGAGATCTTCCAGCGCCTCTTCACAGGCGAGGTCTGTCAGTGCCTTAAGAAAGGCGACATCATCCAGCGCATCTTCACAGGCGATATCTTTCAGCGCCTCTTCACAGGCGAGATCTTTCAGCGCCTCTTCATAGGCGAGATCTTTCAGCGCCTCTTCACAGACGAGATCTTTCAGCGCCCCTTCACAGACGAGATCTTTCAGCGCCTCTTCACAGGCGAGATCTTTCAGCGCCTCTTCATAGGCGAGATCTTTCAGCGCCTCTTCACAGACGAGATCTTTCAGCGCCTCTTCACAGACGAGATCTTTCAGCGCCTCTTCACCGGCGAGGTCTGTCAGTGCCTTAAGAAAGGCGACATCATCCAGCGCATCTTCACAGGCGATATCTTTCTGCGCCTCTTCACAGGCGAGATCTTTCAGTGCCTCTTCACAGACGAGATCTTTCAGCGCCTCTTCACAGACGAGATCTTCCAGCGCCTCTTCACAGGCGAAGTCTGTCAGTGCCTTAAGAAAGGCGACATCATCCAGCCCCTCTTCACAGGTGAGATCTTTCAGCGCCTCTTCACAGGCGAGATCTTTCAGCGCCTCTTCACAGACGAGATCTTTCTGCGCCTCTTCACAGGCGAGATCTTTCATCGCCTCTTCACAGGCGAGAACTTTCAGCGCCTCTTCACAAACAAGATCTTTCAGCGCCTCTTCACAGGCGAGATCTTTCAGCGCCTCTTCACAGGCGAGAACTTTCAGCGCCTCTTCACAGACAAGATCTTTCAGCGCCTCTTCACAGGCGAGATCTTTCAGCGCCTCTTCACAGGCGAGATCTTTCAGCGCCTCTTCACAGACGAGATCTTTCATCGCCTCTTCACAGGCGAGATCTTTCAGCGCCTCTTCATAGGCGAGATCTTTCAGCGCCTCTTCACAGACGAGATCTTTCAGCGCCTCTTCACAGACGAGATCTTTCAGCGCCTCTTCACAGGCGAGATCTTTCAGCGCCTCTTCATAGGCGAGATCTTTCAGCGCCTCTTCACAGACGAGATCTTTCAGCGCCTCTTCACAGACGAGATCTTTCAGCGCCTCTTCACAGGCGAGGTCTGTCAGTGCCTTAAGAAAGGCGACATCATCCAGCGCCTCTTCACAGGCGATATCTTTCTGCGCCTCTTCACAGGCGAGATCTTTCAGTGTCTCTTCACAGACGAGATCTTTCAGCGCCTCTTCACAGACGAGATCTTTCAGCGCCTCTTCACAGGCCTGGTCTGTCAGTACCTTAGGAAGGCGACATCATCCAGCTCCTCTTCACAGACGAGATCTTTCAGCTCAGCACCTATTCACAGGCGAGGTCTGTCAGTGCCTTAGGAAAGGCGACATCATCCAGCGCCTCTTCACAGGCGAGATCTTTCAGCGCCACAAGAAAGGCGACTTTATCCAGCACCTCTTCACAAACGAGATCTTTTAGCGCTTCTTCACAGGCGAGATCTGTTAGTGCCTTAACAAAGGTAACATCATCCGGCGCCACTTCACAGGCGAGATCTTTCAGCGCCTCTTCACAGGCGTGATATTTCAGCGCCTCTTCACAGTCGAGGTCTGTCAGAGCCTCTTCATAGGCGAGATCTTTCAGCGCCTCTTTACATACGATATCTTTCAGCGCCTCTTCACAGGCGAGATCTTTCAACGCCTCTTCACAGGCGAGATCTCTCAGCGCCTCTTCATAGGCGAGATCTTTCAGCACCTCTTCACCGACGAGATCTTTTAGCGCCTCTTCACAGGCGAGATCTTTCAGCGCCTCTTCATAGACGAGATCTTTCAGCGCCTCTTCACAGGCGAGGTCTGTCAGTGCCTTAAAAAAGGTGACATCATACAGCGCCTTTACGCAGGCGAGATCTTTCAGCGCCTCTTCACAGGCGAGGTCTGTCAGCGCCTTAACAAAGGCGACATCATCCAGCGCCTCTTCAGAGACGAGATCATTCAGCGCCTCTTCACAGGCGAGGTCTGTCAGTGCCTTAAGAAAGGCGACATCATCCAGCCCCTCTTTACAGGCGAGATCTTTCAGCGCCTCTTCATAGGCGAGATCTTTCAGCGCCTCTTCACAGACGAGATGTTTCAGCGCCTCTTCATAGGCGAGATCTTTCAGCGCCTCTTCAGAGGCGAGATCTTTCAGCGCCTCTTCACAGACGAGATCTTTCAGCGCCTCTTTACAGACGAGATCTTTCAGCGCCTCTTCACAGGCGAGGTCTTTCAGCGCCTCTTCATAGGCGAGGTCTTTCAGCGCCTCTTCATAGGCGAGGTCTGTCAGTGCCTTAACAAAGGCGACATCATCAAGCGCCTCTTCACAGGCGAGATCTTTCAGCGCCTCTTCACAGACGAGATCTTTCAGCGCCTCTTCACAGGCGAGATCTTTCAGCACCTCTTCAAAGACGAGGTCTGTCAGCGCCTCTTCACAGACGAGATCTTTCATCGCCTATTTACAGGCGATCTTCAGACCCTACCACAAGAAATTTTGGGTGGACAATGACGACGAAGTCATCAACAATGAGGCGGCGGAAATACCGTCAATACGATATTATCGCATTGCTCGAGAGTTCTGGGTCTCTTTTAACAAAACGCTCTGCTTTAGACGTGATAATAATAATAATTATTATTATTTTTATTAGTAGTAGTAGTAGTAGTAGTAGTAGTAGTAGTAGTAGTAGTAGTAGTAGTAGTAGTAGTAGTAGTAGTAGTATTAATAATGGCAATAAGTAAGTAAGTAAGTAAGCATATTCTTTATGAAACCGGTTGCAGGAGAGCTGGCCACGCAGGTGGAACAGCTCATTTTTAATCAACGGACTTATGTAGGGCCTACTGGGCCTTGCGTGGACATTAGCTTACGATGATTTAAACTAAACTAGTGTCGGTCTGTGATCGAAATTTCAAAAGTGCCACGAAATTTGCAGAGTCTTTCATTAAGTCCGCGAAGGGCAATGTTTTTTCTGACCGTACTATAACAAAGTCTGCACAATAGAAATTCAACGAATAATAGTAATCTAGATTCTCAAAATGTAATCTAAATGGTCAAAAAATGTTGAGAGCGGTTAAAACCTTTACGCAGTTGCGTAATTGCGTAATGCTAGTTACGCGCATGACTGGATTCTACTAACCGACAGCTGCAACCCGAAGACGTTGATAAAACTTGCCACGCAGAATGCAAGTTACGGTAATTACAACCTACACATATTCTCCGATTATATTAATTATAGTGGTTACGAATGTACTTTTTAACGTTTAAATTGTAATTTGAAACTCATGTAGAGGCCATGGCAAGAACATCGACTGGGTGCATTGACACCAGTCCAGTTGACCCAACGACAACCGCTTCCCCGCTCAGTACCACAACACTGACGCCCACAACGACACGCGATCCCACAGATCCGAATCTTCAACGCACCGTCATCTTTTTCTACGTCGAAACCGCTGCAGGTCAAGACGTTTTCCTCAGAGGAGGAATTAGCCACAGTCAGAGACCAGGTATACGCTAATAATTATTAGTCATGTGTAATAGACCTATAGCCTACATGTAGGCCTATTCTTTCTGTAGACGATTTTCAAAGTTGTCATTGATCGGGTTTCGAACTGACGACTCGCCCTATTCCTAACGTTGCGTTAACTCGAGTCTGCTTTTAGCATTATAGGCTGTAGCCTATTCATAACGAAATTAACTGTGAGTTCAAACGCAGCAGCCGGCCTACTCGACAAGTCGACATAGGCCTACATGTTGCAAATCTCCACATGCACTAATCTATCAACTCAAAACCATCCGATGATTACCCCCAGCAAAATCTGTTCTTGTTCTCCAACAATGCATTTGCGACACTCCTCCTACGGGCTGTTTTCCACCGCGGCAACAGACCAATTCTGGCAAGACTAGCAAGTCCACGACTCATTGCAAAACAATTTCGACATTTCCTGAGCGAGCGCCCACGTAGGCCTACGAGATAAATTGCGCACCCGAAAACGTCACACCAAAACTCAGCTTGATATTACTTTCTTATGCTCGTTATCGTAAAAACGTTACTGCTTCACATGTAACACTCCGCCAGGACCGCCACTGATGCTTTCGGGCGGTACCAATCTCCAGTCTGAATACAAGAGGAGGGCGACGATAATGTAGGCCTATCTTTAGGCTATGACACGTCGTTAGACTTAGACAGGAACATAAAATCGTAGTGAGCCCAGAACAGTAGGCCTATAATTATGTGATAGGCCTGGCCGAATTGTTGTGGCATTGGGTCGTTCCAGAGTGGGCACCGCCACATGTGAAGCTTGTGAATTCCTTATTAGGTCCTATAGCATACGTAGGCCTACTGGCTACCTTTTTACATGTGAATTCCTTATTACACGTAGTGGCTACATTATTAGCCTAGGCTACATGTGAATTCCTTATTACACGTAGTGGCTACATTATTACATGTGAATTCTTTATTACACGTAGTGGCTACATTATTAGCCTACATGTGAATTCCTTATTACACGTAGTGGCTACATTTTTACATGTGAATTCTTTATTACACGTACGCTAGTGGCTACATTTTTACATGTGAATTCCTTATTACACGTAGTGGCTACATTTTTACAACCTTCCGACGTCTAAGAATTTGGAATGATGAATCTGACAATTGTTATAGCTGTTCAACAAGTACCCTAGGAATAAATCACGAAACAGTGAAATGGTTTCATGTTCTTGCATGTGCTATTAGGATGCACGGATGATGCGGAAACAAGCGCTTGTGCCATCTACATCACCACAAACTCCTTGGGAGATACCGCGCACTACGACCCGTACAATTCCTGGAGATACGGCAACAGCAAGTTCAACTGGTATGGGGCGCAGGTAGGACAGGGAGCTTACCAAGGCATTCCGGCCGAGGGAACGCCGACGGCTTGGACAACCAACAAGGGAGGACAATCGGGATATCAACCAGACAACATGTATGCTCATAAATGGTTGTCATACATAATATAACATATTTTGTTAGAATAGGATATAATACAACAGAACAGTGCACCAGATAAAATCCTTGAATCTTCCAAATTCTTATGGCGATAGGCCCTACCGGTAGCCTATATGAAACCATTGAAATTTTTTAATGCAGATTTCAGATAGGGGTCTATACTTCGTTGATTACAATCGCCATCGAGAATATGCCTAGTAGCATTGCCTACACATTACACTCAACCATATTAAGATGTGGGTTTCCAGAGGTAAATCCAAGTGAAACAATATTGTCTGCTTAGTATAGCAGGGTCTAGTAAACATTTGCGACCCTATCGAAGCCTGACGAACATTAAATGTATTCTCTGTCAAAAACTCAAAATGCTTCAAGATCCTCCGCCTTGGGGCCATCCATTTAGTACGTACGCAAAATTCCGGGAAAAAATTACCCCTCCCCTCCCCATACGCATGTCACACTGACCAGCCAAACTCTCGGGACTCAGTACACAGCTGCAAGGCAGTTAATAGCAGTCAGAGGTAATGGGCATTTAAGTGTATGATCCTTTCCCACAGCCCTACGTAGCCCTATTAATTGCCTGATCGCTGAACTGTCACTCATTTGAAGGAAGGCCACTATACAGTATTATCGAGGTTTATCCCCCCCCTTCCTATGCGTACGCAAGCATACGCGATCATTTGGGTTACCCCTCCCCTCGAAGCGTACGTACTAAATAGATGGCACCTTATGTGGCAGCGGTCAGTCGCATTTGAGTGTGTGTGTAGAGTATCCTAGACGTAGCTTGCTACTGACGATGCTATAGAAATTGTCGTAATTACAATTACATTATAACCAGGGTCCGATTTGTCAAAAAAGAAGCAGGGGGGTCGGAAATCTATAGAACTATTAAAAATTTACTGAGGCGCAGTAATATTTTTTACCCCCTCTTATGGGCCTTCCCAGCCAGAGATGGGCACGATTAGTTAAATTGCTTATCGATTAAAATTAGATTTAGCAAATTCTTGTAGCTAAAGAATTAGCTGTTTAGCTAATTAATTAGCTAATTCATTAGAATTTAATCGATTAGTTAGCCTACCCATCTCTGTTCCCAGCATCCCTTATGTTTTCTTCCCAACACCCATCATCAGTATAATATACATGTATATATGCATGTTTATATATATATATATATACAATACAATACAAGCATACAGAACACCATTTGTAAATTGCTATAGTACAATGCAACTTTTGTTAACAAAACAATTGCTTGCTGTCACTGTGTGTTTTGCTTCAATCAGAAATTTTAAAAGAAATTGTGAAGATTAAATTAAAATAAAAACCTAGAAAGCCACCACACCTTGGCCACTGTCAAACAGCCACAAATAAGAATTATGTAATTATACCTTAAAACACTTAATAAGCTTATTTGATTAACAATGGAGCTTTCCTGACCTTTTTCTGCAAAATCTCTTATGACAGTTTTAAAATCAATTTTCTGTCAATACTCAACCTGGCCAAATCCACAAGATATTCTTGAGACGTTGTAGACCTTACAAATTCTTAATTAGCTTGAATTTGCTGAATGATCTCTCTGCAGAGGTTACTGTTTCCGGAATTAACAGTATAACCTAAGCTCACACAAACATTTGGAACTTGCTCAGAAAGATTGTACTGTGTTAATAAGTTCAACAGGTCAACGGTGTTAATTGGGCACATCCAAACATTATCTTATGTACGGAGGGTAAATTTTGAATTTCTGTTATGAAATCCTCACCATTAAAGAAAGCAAGATATTGCTTTGCTAAAGTTAAAGTTTTTCTTCCAACAAACAGGCAGACATGGTTAGATATATATTTCCACAAGAAAGCAAACGTTTCAGGGCGCCTGATCTGTCATCATACATTTTGGACGGCTTATCTAAAACTTTTACTTTTTATATCTGAAGGCTTAAATAAATCTATGCATAAATTGGAAAACTGCAAAATAAGTTCTATAATATCAGACAGATGAACAGCAGAAGAGCTAACCTTCCTGATGATGAGGATGGCGATGTTGGGAAAGGGATCCTATGACTCATTTCAATTGGGGTGCGTGTAATGAATGGGGGCTAGGGCCTATAGGAGACTGGAGAAAGCTTTAGCATTGACCTACACGATGTGAAGGTCACTGTAGGCTAGCAGGGCACTATCAATCATACACTTGCTGGACCTTGATCGGTAACTCCTCCGGCTCAGCCAGAAACTACACTCCCGGCTCTCTGGGCCCAGGAGCAATGAACCGGCTGCACCCTCTCATAGGCCCTGCCTGTCATAGTAATCAAGTGACAACGCAGATGAAAGTACGGTGGCCGAGAGGGACCAGGTTGTTGTATTATCTGAAAGGATAACCCTATTCCTTAAAAAGTATATCCCAATATTAACCTACATCCGGCCAATTGGTCATAACGAAGACTATATTTTTTTATTATGGAGTCCTTTGGAGTAGGACTGTGGGTAATGAATTTTTTATTATGGAGTCCTTTGGAGTAGGACTGTGGGTAATGAATTTGACCCCCCCGGGGGTCGGCCAAAGGCCAGAAGCAGGGGGGTCAAGATGAGAAGCAGGGGGGTCCAACCCCCGACCCCCCCGGCAAATCGGACACTGATTATAACTCAATCCAAAGATGATTCTCAGTTAACATGATCTTGAACTGTAACATGAAGCCATGCAGTTTCAAATCCTGTCACACTGTTTCGATGTTGTTTCAGCTGGGGAGACCACTACTGGAAACTCGACATGACAATGGATTGCAGCCAGACGGAGAACGGATGGTTTGAATTCAAGGGTTTCGGGAATAGCATGGGCTGGGAGGCAGACGTCTCCCAGGGCACATGCACCGGGTCTGTCGGAGGTACAAAGCCCTACGACACCCCCAACCACTTCGCTCGATGTGGCTACCAGAACGTCTTTCAACATGGCAGCAGTGCCTGCGAGATTAATGCCTTGTAGACTCTGGGGAAAATTACTAGTTACGCTGTCCATAATGCGCTGTTCCTTGTGTTCTAAAGCAGTAATTTTTTATGAAAAAAGTACATGCATAATCAAAGCACTTTCTGCCACTTAAATTCTGCAAATTCTCTGTTCCTCATTCATTCACCTTTACCTGTCTAGAGCCCCTCTAGACCTCTTCTGTCCTGGACCTTCCTCCAAATTCAATGTTCAGTCCATATCTATGTCATACCAAATCCTTTCCCCACACCCGATATTCTTATTCCAGTGACCTTTAGCTAAAAACATGGCTGGTTCCCAAATGAAATGAAGTAATGCTTGCTGTTTTCAGAGGCATTGGCTAGAACTTCAACAGGATGTATTTCTGCATTACTGCAGCAAAAATCTATACAATTAAGCATGGTGAAGATCACAGAGAAAATGCCAATTCCTGCAGGCAATAGAACTGTCTGCTTAGTATAATTATTTCATAGAAAATGTGCCCGACTAGCTTTAACGAAAGAAACAGTTTCTCAAAACATGTGACATTATACCTTCATAAGTGATACATAAATCTTCATGAAACTGCCTATAAAGTAATAATATTAATATAATAAAATTCTACACAGCAAATCCATGCATTGTTGCTATTTAATGATTACCATATCAGAGCAGTTAGCCTACAGAAATGCTTGTGAAGCTGCTTCTCAATATAAATAGAAAACGAAATATTCAAATGAAAGCAATACACTAATCAAGTATGAAGGACTCATACAGTTGGCTGAAGCCTATTATGAACAATTCACCCCCATTTGCCATTAGCTTACGATGAAGACAGTTAAAATATTAACTCGCTCTACAGAGCCTCCCATAACTCGTTGCAGTTTATTGCAATACTTTTTCAGAAAATCATTGCCAAACAGAAGCTCATAAACTTAGAGTTCATCTGACTTGTGTCTGTCATCGAAAGCCCAGAATGAAACAGGTTTTGAGTTGACTCGACGCTCCCTGGTGGCAAAGGCAGAGAATGTTGAGATGCAGTTTCCAATGTAGTGGTCGGCCCTTGCTAGCAGCGCCAAATCAACGTGTGGCTCAGCAGGCAGCCGCTGCACAACCTTGACCTTAAGAAGAAACAAGGCGATGTCAATAAACTACTAGCAATAAGCAGTTGTCTGTTAAGCAGTTGCACAGCAAGGACTAAAAAATTCGACCTCAAGTTTAATTTTACAAATCTGGTATTGCATTAAGTACTCTGAAACACACTGGAACCAGCATTTACATGTTCTATGCTGCATTAATTCAACTTTCAAACTACTAGAAAAGTGACCGGTTCTGCCTTACAAGAAGTAGATCAACTGCAAAGTAAGGCTGAACATTTACTGCAGTAAACACGAACCTTCTTATTTAGGGCTTTGCTGATTTTATCGATCATTGACTGGCTGTCGGTTGCCACAACTACAGCCACTGCTCGAGTCTTCTTTACTGTAGACTTTATCTGCTTGAGAATTGTGGCTTCTGATGGAAAACAGAGTTCATCTGTAATCTGATTTCCGTATTCAAAGTCGTATCCAAGGCATTGAGCAGAAGCAAACAAATGACGTCTGCTGGTCATATCACCGACATGTTTGCAGACGTTCACCTAAATTAACAAAAAATACAAAACATTGATCAAC
The DNA here is from genome assembly GCA_020284085.1 of Aporrectodea caliginosa. NCBI lineage: Eukaryota > Metazoa > Annelida > Clitellata > Crassiclitellata > Lumbricidae > Aporrectodea > Aporrectodea caliginosa. The sequence continues at coordinate 768,834 of JACEVL010000382.1, read as the reverse complement.
ACTCGACAATGGTCTCTTCTCAGAATTTGCCATTTAACAGTGTTCATGTTCAACCAATGACTTCAATTTTCAGAAATTCTGAACGAGGCAACAATTGAAAGACCTTGAACTCTTCTATCTTCAAAATAAAACAGGAACTGAAACATAACCTTCAGAATTTCAGAACTCACTGATTTTTGCAGAAAATTTCATTGTTTATATGATATTTAAGAATTTCAAACATTACATCTGTTTTCACAAGCTATCTAATTGAATATGAGCATTCTAGAGTTTGAAGATCAGACTTTGCATATTTAGCCTCCTCTCAGCCATTTATTGATATATTTCAGCAAATTCCTTGTTATCTAATCCTTGTTACCGATCTAGTCATTTATCTAGCTCAATTTGAACACTAATAGAGAACAAATTCAATTAAGAAGTTTTCACTGTGAAGACAAACACTGGAAAGTCAAGGTTAAAGTTCATTGATATACTGAAAATGGAAAACTCCTACTAGTGGCTATCACAAGCAGTATTCAGGAATTTCATTCCACATAGTCTTTATAAACCTCTTATCCTTTACGGCAGTGCTGTCCAACCTTTTTGACACCGCGGGCCACCGAAGAAGTAATTTTTTAAGCCGAGGGCCGCACCAGTCAACTCAAAAGCAGCTTAATTAAAATTTATTGAAAATTATTAACTGTATTATAATAAATTATGGAGTTATAATAATGAATGCGTCTTGGGAACTGGATTTTGTGTACACATTGTCAAATGATAGCCAAGTTACGAACGAATAGCTATGCAAGTAGGCCAGTGACTGTCTTTTACTTCATTTTAACAGAAATTGCAAATATTTAACGAGCTGTGGCGGGCCACTTAGAATCTGCCGGCGGGCTGCGGGCTGGACAGCACTGCTTTACGGGGTTGTGGTGGGTCAGTAGTAACACATGACCTTCTGGGGTTTAACACTTTAACGACGAGCTGCATTGGTTCCCAGTCGCCTAAAGTACACTCTCATCGTTAAAGTGTTAAAATCCTTTTGCAATCCATCACCATTCCTCTGGTATCAACACACAATACAAGCTCGCAATAAATGTAAGATTACCAAACCTCCCAACAATGGAAGCAAATGATGTTTGTAGTTTTAATTCACCCAGTCTTGGCCAATTCGTAGGTGTACGCCAAGGAACGGTCCATTGGGCAACTCTTTACTAACAAAGTCGTCAACCAACTGCTCGATTTCGTCTGACCACTGGAGATAGCGATGAAGATCAGCGTGTTCCTTTTCTACAGGAAATGCTGCCGGAGCACCAGTAAATGCCAATACCAGGTGTTCTTTAACTGGAAACCTGTTCAAACCAACAATATGGAAAACATCACCATCAGAGTGAAAGGTACCGTAATAATCCTAAGAAATCATGTAGCATCTAAAAACTTTAAACATTGCATGATTTTGGTCTCTGCATTTGTTTAATTACTCATTATGTCCCTAAGGTAATCACCATTGTCATCATCACGATATCAAATGATGATGGTCATTTATATTGTGGTTGTCGGAAGACATTGATATAGTTCCCTTACACAATTACCGGTATATAAGTATTTTTTAAAGGGGCTACATATGACCAGATGAAACAGACCAACATCATGGGCATCATATTGTCCCTAGATTTCATTGGACAGACTTCATACATTCATCACTTACACTTACTGTTCTTGTGCTGATGTTTACACCCACATTATTGCCCATTGGGCGAAATTGTCAGACCTATCCCACACAGTCTCATCTGTACAGTCAGTGTAGTCATAATAGCTGAGTTGGCTAAATGGCACAGGTGGAGCAGAAGTCCCAAAACAAATCTCTGTCCTGGCAGAGATTTAAACTCCTAACCTTTCAGATGACACCACAGCACTCTAACCACTAGACTATCTTGCACCCACTAATAATAATAATAATTAATGATAATAATAATCATCATCATCAAGGCTCAAACTGAATTTCTACGTGCCTTTCTTTCCACTGCTGTGCAATACGTCAGGTCATTCGTATCGTAATGCAGTGGACCTGTAATATTTGGATCCATCAAAGTCAATGTGAAACGTATCCCAATAATGGACCAAATGGATTGCCATCCTTTGCATTGCATCCACCATCATCAGCCGACTGAATTCCTTGGCGACGGCTGTAGCAGTAAACTGAACAGCACGCAAAAATGTAACGCACCCATTAATGAAACAGTAAAACAGCAACAGAACCTCCTCATAACATGTTTCATCATGACACCGATTCTCACATAACACAGGAACATAAATCTCAAACTTAGCTACACTTTAGAAACTGGCTTCTTTTATATATACATCTTGTTTAAAGGCAGTTCGTAAAATGGCTCCCAAAGATGGTATTATCAGAAGTTCAGGTGCAATACCACTTCAGGAAGCTCCATATAAATTAATATTTTATCACAGGTCACAGTTTGGCATTGTTCACATGATACTGGCAGATACAATGAAGTTAAGCAACACCAGCCCAGTTAGTACTTCGATGGGTGCCTGTACTATGCCATCTGACACCCATCACTGTGGGCTAGATAAACAAGTACCAATGTAATTTGTGAGGTCAAAAATAGGAGTCCTGTTGCTGAATTTGATGTGGTCTTATTTGCACCTCATGCGAATATTCCTTCAAATCAACACCTATGTGATGTTCTTAAGACACACTATTACACGTAAGTGTTCAGATACACACATGCATACATCGGGACCATTATTCTGAGGATTTTCCAGATTGCTAGGTAAACAATTGTTACTCTTACCAGATGCAAATACAGGTGGTGCTAGGCAAATCATAATAAGAAAATGTTGCACTCCTTTTGCTCGATATTAAGCACCACATCATCATGGATCATAGAATTATGCAAATGCAGATACCATACAATTGGAAACTAGTCGCTTAAGTAAAGCTATCAGCTACAAAAGTATACTGTGAAAACTTACTAATCACTTTCACTGACAAAATCAGAAACACTACATAACAAATCACTAAATTCTATAATGAGAACAAGAGTAATCCCTTAAGCTAGCACACAGAGGCAGCCATGGATAATTGGATATGAAATGTTGGCAATTTCTTTTTCCTTAGCAGTGTCATATGAGGGTCCTCTTTCTTTGCCAAATGAACAGTGTATCGTCAGTACTCTGGTTATAGCCGAGTTTGCTAGGGGCACAAAATCTCAAAACTAATGTCTGCCCAGGCAGGAATGTGAACCTCTGACCATATAATTGACAGCTTAGCATAAATTGTCAAAACAAAACAGTGCAGAATTCTTATATAGCTTCAACGTAGACTGGAAAGAAGAGTGAGTAATGTTACCAATTCTCTTTCCTACTGGCCAAATTGTTGGAGCAAGATCAGACATGAAATCTTCCATTGTCATCACACGATGGTATTCCCTCAGTGGTTCTACCTTGAAGTATGTCTTGAAAGGGACTTGAATCTGTAACAGACAGTAAGAATCTCTTTCCAAACAACTTAAGTATAAACAATCAAAAGCCTAAGTGGCTTAGGAGTTTTATACATATCAACTTTAAATTAAAATAATCTAAAACAACAGCAACTACCACTCTACATCCGTAATCTAGATTATAAAAAAAATTACCAGAATATTCTGGGTTCAATCACAAATGCTATATAAAAAATCAACTTTACTGGTTAAGTACTAGATTATGCACATTCACAAGTCAACTACTTAACTATGAGCAAATGTTTACACATCGAGTGTAAGAACATGCAAAAACTTGAATATGCAACGATTTTTCATTTAAAATACTTGAACATATATAACATGGTTCAGTAACATGTAGTTGAGTATGCAGAAATGTTAACTAGTTATAGATTTCAAAATCTGTCTCTTAAATAAATGTTTGCAAGAAGTGTTCCCAGATCAAGTATTGAAATATGTAGAATTATTTACAGGTTCAAGCGTGCAGATTTTTCTGCATGCAGTCTGTTTATTATGAACTTTACCGAATGAGGCTTGCTGTAATCATATTCAACCCATGGAGGCAGGACAAGGGTTCGGTTGAGACCATGAGCAAACGCAAGGCTACCAAGGAAATGGTCAGCCTGATTTCCAAACCTCCCTAAAATGCATCAATGATAAGCAGACTATATTTATGTCACAATACTCTCTTTTAAGGCATGGCCATCTTTCTTCACCAGGAGTATGCAATTGTGTATGTATGTATGTATGTATGTTTGTATGTGCATGTATGTATGTGTGTGTGCATGTATGTTTGTATATGTTTTGCATGTATGAATGCATTCGGGGGCCCGATAGCGCATTGGATAACACACTGGCATAGAGAGCGAGAGGTACCGAGATCGATTTCCGTAGGCGGACATGCTTTGTAGGCTGCTATTAGCGCCGTGTATTGCAGGCTGTCTGTTCTGTTAGTAGTTAAGATTTGTCTTCTGTCATTTGTGTTCTTGTGAATTGTTTCAATTGCATAACTGTACGCTGTAACCGGTTGCGGTTTGTCAATCGGATTGTTTCAATACAGAAAATTATTATTATTTCTGGCTATTTATGGAGCACCATTAAAATTTAGTAAAAGTACTACAAAAATTGCAGACACATGTATATAAAATAGTAACTTTCGCTGTTGTAAAATCACAGGAAATCAAACTTATTGTACATATGGACTTAATGACAAGTGGCTAACAGTTATCAGGTTTAGTAACTTAATAATCTGACACTAAATCTACTTTACACAGATCGGCTGTAACTCACATGAATTTTCTTAAGACACCATTTACAGCTGCTTGATAGCCCAGCACGGGTGCATAGCAAATCCTCAAAACCCCAATATTTAACCGGTTTCCTTTAATATATTTTCTAAGGGAATTTTTTTTCACAAATCTCACCTTTGGGGATATTTTCTCCTGGTATGCAGGAGATTGATCAAGACTACGCTAGTTTTGCTGGATTTCGAACACTTTGGCATAAAAACTGTTAGGGGAATTTGGTCTGTTTCGTAATTTCATCACTTTCGAGAATTCAGGTAAGGGGATTCAGGTAGACCTCCCGTACATATAAGGGCAACCAAGACACTCAAACCCATTGTGCAATGAGGCTATTATACTCACGCTATAAATTAACTAACATGATAACCATAATTTTCTTACTTCAAAACACATTTTTCAAAGCCAGGATGACATATATTTAACCTGGTTTCATGCAAGTTTGTCCATAGCGTAACGAATGAAGTCAGGTTATTAAGAATTGTAATCTTAAAATCGAAACTTCGGCAGCGCCCACAAAAGCGAAGTTGCAGGTACCATCTTATTCACAGGCGCTCAATCAAAACAAAATCGTTAGGCAGAGGGTCAAAATCCAGAGTCAGATAGGCAGACAGCTAAGGTGGGTGGTGCTTAGAGTTGAAACGGCGGCAAGCTTATAGAATCGGGGGCTGAAGGATATAGTGCGTAAGTTTACTGGCGTCGAGAGTGTCGGTTAGCGTCACGTTAGGCGTCGTGAGGGTCAGGGTTAAGGTTAGTGTCGTCATTAGAAAACCTTGTACCGTTCGTGCAGCATGCCCAAAGATACTGTATAATCCTTCAGCCGCCCACGATACTATAAGTTAGGTAGGGGGATTTGTGAAAAAAGAATATTTGGTAAACTTGCGCTTTAGGGGTCCCGATTTTGAAGATTTTCTAATGACAACACAAACCCTAACCCTGACCCTAACTGACCCTCACGACGCTTAACCTGTCACCCTAACCGACCCTCACGACGCCTTTAGTGCTAAACTTCTTCCATTGAAATAGGCTGATTATAATACATACTCCCCTCGAATATACGTGTCATTATTCGGGACCCCTAAAGCGAAGTTTACCGAATATTTTATACTAACCCATGCAAGGGCAGTACAATACATATCCATTTTTATCCACTTCCACTGAATCGGCGAATGTACTGATGAGCGTTAACAGGAGAGTTGTGAGCAATCGAAAACCGCCAACATAAGACGATCGCAAATGAACAGCCATTGTCGGCGAAGGGACAGTGAGCGATATTACAAGATCAATGCGCGGCCGTCTGTGGTCTGTATGGTAAATTAACGTAAAACACGGAACACAGATGTCAAAGGAGTTCATGAAATGAAATAAATAACTCTACAAAACCAATAAATATTAAAATTATGCTATAGAAACTTTCACTTTGAAAGTTTCATTCGACAGGACATGTTTCGAACGTTGGCCTTTGACCTTTCGGACTACGGATTGGCTAGTTGCTGTTTAACGACGCTAGGCCATCTCATAAAAAATTATCAGTGTCGCCCTCCTCCTTTCTCTAAACTTAGGACTGGCACTACCACAGGTAGGGTAGTGGGTTTTCGGTAAAGTCGTAGTTTACGTTGCTAAATTATTTGATATTGTCACTTTAACATGGAAGCTGGATTGATGAAAAAATTGTTTTCCCTAAATGGAAGTAGGATTGATGAAGCATTCCTGTGTTCAAAATTGAAGTTGGATTGATCGAAATAATTTTTCCGTAAATAGAAACTGGATGGATGAAATTAAGTTTTCGATTCAATAGAAGCTGGATTGATGAAATTAATGGACGACCCCCAAGTCGAGTCGATCGAAAGATCGAGTATGAATTCATATTCAATGAATCTCTTGGCGCTTTCTTATTAGGCATAGTGAGATATATTTTTCAGTTTTGCGGTGAAAATTGGAGTGATTAAGTGATTAAGATGCGTTAACCCTCGGGCTACCAAGGGGGGGTGGTTGCCACCCTGTACCCCCTAGGTTTTTTTCATCTCAAACTTTTTCCGTATGGAATAAAAATTTGACCTTTTAGGTAGCTGTAGGGGGTTCATTTACACACGTCTTGAGGTAAAATGTGAGATGATATCTCACACCGTTCAAAAGTTATACCCAATATACCCGAGGCACCAGGGGGTGGATACCACCACCCCCTAGATTTTCGACTATATCTTATCCGTCATTTAATATTAAGAGACACAAATTTTACCATTCTATAGAGGGAATGTGGGGCTACATTTCTATGGTCACTGAGTTGACCTGAGACAACCGGAAGTGCTCAAAATAAATAATAATACGCGTAATATGCGTGAAAAATGGCTGAATGGAAGGACTCCCCCTTAGTTTTTTGTCTGTAGCGTATTCATTTGTCTTCCTGGAAGAGAAACAAAGATACCATTCTTTAGAGGGAATGAAGGGCTTCATTTGCATACCTACATCTTTGTCTTTTGAATACCGGAAGTGATCAAAATAAATAATAATACGCGTAATCTGTGTGAAAATGGCTGAATACAGCATTACAACGTAAACCGATATATATGTATGGATGTACATTTATACTATATAAACATGTGTAGGGATGATTTTGTGTATCTTTTATACATAGATTAGTTTCAAAACACGCATAATCTTATATTTGTTTATCCAAAAGTACAAAATGTACGCAGTAATATACAATATTGCTAATTAATGGGCTCCGTTGTTAAAAGTGATGTAATTTCGAGGTGCATTCACATAATGTGCAACTAAATATACCATTCTGTGCAGAAATGAATGCTGAATCCAATGCTATATTACAAGTTATGATATGTAAAAACCAAACACGAAATCCAGGGTGGTAACCACACCACCTTGGTAGGAGGTGGTAACCACCCCCTTGGTAGTCAGTGTTACAAAAAGCTTGGTAGCCCTAGGGTTAAGTCGATCGATCCGACGACAGGTCGACTAGTCGACAAAGTCGATCGAGTCTATCGTCGGTCGTAGCACTCGACTCGATCGACCACGGGGTATAGCACCTATTCTATTCTATTCTATTCTATTCTATTCTATTCTATTCTATTCTATTCTATTCTATATTATAGTATGCTATATGTTGTGCTAGCTTTGTCGTAGTTTATCATGCAATGCTTTTATAGTAAGACTTAGGCCTATGTCATACTATGGTTGCTATAGTAGGCCCTATGTTATGCCATGTTATGCTATATGTTTCTTGTATTATAATATACTAGATGTTGGCCCGCCCTAAGACGGTTAAAAACATTTTGAAAATGTCAAGAGATGCGTCTTCTCGTGCTATGATTGACATAAGTCTTCTCCCTCTCCCTCCCTACCTCCGTCCGTCCGTCCCTCCCTCCCTCCCTTCCTCCCTCCCCGTACTTCTCTCCCGTCCGTCCCTTCAACGTCCCTCCCTCCCCCACGTCTCTCACGGCGATCGTGCGTGTCTGCTCCCTCCCTCCCTCCGTCCGTCCGTCCGAGGGTAAGTCCCTCTCCCTCCTCTCTTACTTCTCTGCCGTCCCTCCCGGCCGTCCGTACCTCCTCCCTTCCCCTCCGTCCCTCCCTTCGTCCCTCCCTCCTCCATCTCCATCATGTCCCTCCCTTCCTCTTTTCCTCCGTCCGTCCGAGGGTAATGAAAATGTCAGTCATCCCTCTCCCCTCCCTCCCTCTCTCCCTCCTCTTACTTCTCTGCCGTCCCTCCCGGCCGTACGCACTGCGCTGTACATTTACATGTTATGCAATTTAAATCTTAACTACTAACAGAACAGACAGCCATATAATACAACGGCGCTAATAGCAGCCTACAAAGCAAATCCGCCCAACGGGGGCTCGAACTCCCCAGTACCTCTCGGTCTCTGTGCCAGCTGTTATCCAAAGCGCCACGGGCCCCCCCCCCGTGCACAGACATAGTCAGGCAGGCAGGCGCAGAGATTTCTGTGCGTTTATATTATTAATTCGTTTATTGGTTTGAAACACCGCTATCTGATACTTGTGGTAATAGGAACGATTAGAATGAGTTTTGTGTTTTTAGCCATACACTGTCAGATTATTTCACCAAGAGAGCTTATAAAATTATATAGAACGCGAGGATAAACTGTCTGTCGTCTTTTGGAGGCAATGTGTAGGCCTAGCTATGTGGACGTGGTCGTATGATATTTGGTGTTAACGACAGGATGAAATATCCCTCGAAGAACGTGGTGCCACGGTGGTGGTCACGTCTAATGACTGCAGCCAAGAGACGTTCGCCAGCATGTTTGGTTGTCCTCTGCCGTAGGAGAATCACGATTGAGGTATCCCGTTCTACGTAATCTCCTCAGAAAACTCTCAACTCTAGCTCGATCCTCTACAGATGTAAAGCCCCAACAGGGTTATCATGTTACGCTGTGCTTGGTATGCAATATATTTGCAATAGTGTTTGTTTATCATGTTATGCTATACTTGTTTAGAATGTCTGTAAATAAGCTAGCTGGTGCCGCGACTTGTTTTTTGGGCGCTGTAGGCCTATAGCCCTAAAGCTCGAGATTACGATTGCACAGTTAGATCCGGGCCACTGGAAACTGTAGGCCTACACTTTAATGATTTAATGGTCCGTTTAAATATCACAACTCCCGCCCATAGGCCTATTAATTAAATAGCGATCGCAATCGTAATCTCGATATTTTTACAGCGCCCAAAAAGCGAAGTCGCGTGAATCAGCTTATTCACAGGCGCTTAGTCAAAACATAATCGATAGGTGGGGTGGTGAAATCGGCGACTATAGGCCTTAAAATGACCCTTGTAAGCAGGCTGCATGCTTACCTGTCCAACGCAGTCTAAGGAAATTCCAACGTTTTCGTTACATCTTTGTGGACCAATTTCGCCTCCGCAAATTTTTTAACATTGCTTCACTGACTCAACGTTAATTTAGGCTGGGATTTCCATGCTCTCGGTGAGCCAATCGATAAACTCCTGCGTATCAGCAATAAAATAGACAGTTACTCACCCATTGCTGTCCCTCCACAGGCCTTTCGCTCAAACTTTCACATAATTATTCTATATCCTGATCCCTCCTCTTCATTTCAAATCTTTCGCCGCTTTAACTCTAAATACCACCGACCTTAGCCGTCTGACTGTCTGTCTGCCTGACCCCTTTGGATCTTGATCTGGAACCAGTTTTTACCACCTCCGCGGACTATCGATTTTATTTCGACTAAGCACCTGTAAATAATCTGGTTCCCGCGACTTCGCGTTCTTGGGCGCTGTGTAAATCTCGAAATTACACTTACGATTCAGTTTTGCAGTGAGGCTGGAAATCGATCGCAATACAGGTGATTGGCTACCTGTTCAACAGGTGTGATGTCGATATATTTGAGGAAGAAATTCGTCCAAATCTCTACGTTTCCTTGTTAAGTTTCAACGGTGTTCAATCTCCAGCTGTTTACAAACATTATTGCAAGTCAACACGGCCTAAGACGATTGGCTGACCTCGAAGCCAAGAAGAAAGCTAACTGTTGAGCGGTGACCTAACAGGTGGTAGGTAGGCCCATGTCTAGCTTAGAATTGGGCCAGGTCGTGTCCATTTAGGGTATTTAACAGAAGTTTTCAAATAATACGCTGGATATGAAATTACGATCATCCTTGGCTGGGAGGTAGAAACTGTGTGATGGCGTAATGATCGTTTATAGCTGATGGCCAGCTCGTATCATTTGAAAACATCTACTATATACATGTACATCATCTTCAACTGTACCTCATTCGTTACCTCAACTTACATTGCCACTAGTTTAATTCTGTCAGCGCATTGAGTAACTAACTTTCAGAGCTGAGACAATTTTTGCCATTTGATTTCCGCCTGAAACGTTTTACAAATTGCAACCTGTCAGCTTTATACCGATAATAACGAAATTGATTGATTGATCGATTGATTTATTGCCGATCGTGGTCTTAAGCGGCGATGATTAGGAAACCGTCCCCATCTGGTACATTAACTAGCTACGCAATACATACATAAGGCCAACGTACATGAGGGCATGATTCAGTTGATCACTCTATCTTGCTGCAACAACTTTCTATCTCTTTTGGATTGGCCGGTGCTCCCTTAGAATGGCTTCACTTGTTTCTGTGTGAGCGCACTAACTGCGTGGTTGTAGGTGCATCTAGGCCATTTACTGTACATTCTTTGCACAGCTGATATTAGTTCCTTAGGCCTACTGTCCGCATGTGGCCTCCTGCACCAACTCTATATGCTGTTCATGTGCAGGCCCAAGTGTGAGTTTGCGGGACCAAAAGCTCCCCCTTGCTGAAGAGCGAAGAGCTCGACGGGCTGCGAGGTCAGAAAGAAGAAGAAGAAGAAAACCACTCCCCCGTGTGATCATTCTTCATTATGTAACCGGGTTGATCATTACCTACTAAGATCACTATAACTTTATTTCGCGTATTCTTTATAAGCACGTCTACTAACATATTATTTTGCTCTTTACTCTGTGACTGTCTCTAGAATGCACTGAACAATGTTGTCTGTTTAAGTTGCGTTTGTGTCATCTTAATTTTCGCAAATAAACGAATTTGATTGATTGATTGATTGATTGATTGCTTAGAACACCAAGAACACTTAGAGTCATTTGCTTTACCTATTTCTGGTTCTGGATTTTGATTAAGTAGGCCTACTTAAAGAAAAAAATCTATGAATTATACTAATACTTCTACTGTTACTGCTGCTGCTGCTATACTGCTACTGCTACTGCTACTGCTACTGCTACTGCTACTGGCTACTGCTACTGCTACTGCTACTGCTACTGCTACTGCTACTGCTACTGCTACTACTGCTACTGCTACTGCTACTGCTACTACTACTACTACTACTACTACTACTACTACTACTACTACTACTACTACTACTACTACTACTAATACTAAGCAAGTAAGTCAGAAGTCGAGATCGGAAAACAGACGACCCGAAAGGCGAACTGAAAGAGGAAGAGCATTCTAGAAACATGGTCCAGAACTGTCAGTTCTAGGTAAAACGATTCACCTTGCATCGCACAGTTGACCGCTATGAATAAAGTCACTCCACGCACAACCCCAACACCTCCCCCACACACATACCCATACACACCCACACCCACGCACGTATATATAATAAATGCATGTAATCAATGTCATCAGATAGGATTCTAATTAAACACCTGGTCTATTTTTTATTGCAACGCATATGAACTGATTAATTAATGCAATAAGTTACCTTTACTCAGTATCAACTTGAGGCTATTTTTTAGTTTAAGTGTGGACAGATATGCAAACAACGTAGCCTCACGGATGTTCAACGTAAGGCTCATTCACTCCTTATAGATAGACCTATTTGAATGTTTGTGGATCGGCTATAAATAAGTAGGCCTTGATCTTTCACAGAAAATGCACGTGCTACTATTGCAGATTATCATGAAAGCCTATCCCATTGACAAATATAGATCTACTTTGCTCCCCTTGAGCCTGTTTGTACATGTCCATCCTAGCGTCAACATCCTTCAGAAAGAAAAAGTATGGTATTACGAAGGCCGCTGGCTTTTAAGTTATCTACGGATGTGTAGTTCGCACAAAATTAAACACAATCAGCTAAGTTTTATTTGGTCGATCGTTTCAAGGGCTCTCATTAGGCTGGGTTTTATCGCTAATGATTCATTATTCATTAGACTGAAGTGCTATTATTATTGTCCTTTGTTACAGACAGATGTCATACATGCAAGATAGAATTTGGGTCGCCATCTGTGGTCTGTGTGTCTTTCTGTCTCCTATACGTGTTTGTCTGTGTGTCAGTCTGTCTGCTTAGACTTTAGATTATTGGTAGTTAACTAGCTATTTACTCATGCACACTGTGGGGCAAATTTCGATTTGTCTCTTTCGTTGGGTGAGCGTCTCTGAATAGATATCCCGACGGCACGCTATAGGGTTTGAGGTTTGAATGATTGATTGAGTTAATTAGTTGATAAATGAATGAATGAATCAACGAAAGAATCATCGGAATGGGAAGTGAGTGTGGCTTATTTTCGTCCACTCTAATCATGTAACTTCTGTAGAGCCGTAATCACAGCGACGATTGTCGCTTCAAGTGAAATCGTCGTCTTAAGATCGTGACCCTTTATAATAGAAGTTCGGTCTTAATCGAACGTGTCTCTGAAATTAAAGTCACGCTACGTTTGGTAAGCAAATGATTACAGCACTGAAATTATTATGTGTTGCGATAGATGAAAAACGAAACTGACGCCATTTATATGTCGTCTACCTGACGTCACAAGACAGCATGACGTCTGCAACGCATCTTAGGTGCATTAAGTTATTTATCTTGCGCTTTATAAGTCTTCTTTAATAACAGGTCGCTGCTTTTTCGCAAAACAATGAACTGCGACTAGTTATAATCGATAGATGCTCTACTGAAATTTAAGGCTGTCTTATGCGTTGAGCGATTTTCAGTGAGATTTCTTGATTACCGATAATAATGCAACGTCCATTGATATTTTTAAGGTTTTATGAATGACTCCGTTTAATCCAATTGGAAATAAGATACCAATAAATTCATAGATCGTTAATGACTCTGAAATGTAATCCAGTAGACTAAGGTTCTCTCAGTCGTAACAATACTTTATGCGTGTGCGCAACAGCTTATGAATTTATATCTTCTGAATAGATGTATCGACACACCAAAGTGTGTCTTCACGGAATGATGATAGGCCCTAGCTTGATACTTGACTAATTTAATTATACTATCCATGCGTCTGACGCAGCGATGACTAGATAAATAATAATAGAACAAACTGCAATAGATAAGCATTGGTGTACTTGACTAATTTAATAATTATTATACTATGCGTCTGACAGCGACTAGATTATAGGCTACTAAGAAAAACTGCAATAGCATTTGTATTTATTGTCATCTTCAGTGTTAACAAAACAATCATTGTTGTTGCCCTTAACTCGATCATCACGCGAGTCTCTTTGAAAGAATATCTGCCACTGGAACTCAAACTCAGTTATCACTATAAACTGAATTGATATCTACTAATAAAAATAATTAACTTTATGTTTATTCCTTTATCAATTCGGTAATTAGGTAGGCCTAATTATCAGAATAAGCTTAGCCTAAGATTCAATCAGTATTTTATACTAGTAAAAATAATAAATTAGTTATGCTTAATGCCTTGATCATTCAGTAATTGAGTAATTTTAAGAATAAGCTTAAGGTCCACTCAATATTATATACTAGTAAAAATAATTTGCTATGTTTAATGCCTTGATCCTTCAGTTATGATGGGAAATTTAAATGACGAACTGAAGGTTCATTCTAGTTTTCACGCGGTGAAATTCCATAGACACCAAGTATATGGACGACTTACCTGAAGGTTCTGAAGAGGGTAAAACAATATTATTCTTAAGCTGCGTGAGGCAGGAGGAACTCTCAGAGGGTAGAAACGGCCCGAGCGAACACCGTTATATCTGAAGGTCTTTGAGACATGGTGCTATCGACATTCTGAAGTTGAGGATAAAATGTAGTATAGTATAGCCTATGGCAGGCCTACCTTCGGCGAAAAATTTCTTTGAATATTTTAATGAATAGGCCTACCTTAACAAATACATTTGGTAAACAGTAAACACTCTTTGTGAACAATTTCGATGAATACTTTTGATAATATTTTCCTGAGTAGGCCGACTTTTGGTGAAGAATTTTGATGAATATATTTGAATGCTTTCGCTGACAATTTTCATTTAATAATTTTATGAATGACTTCGGTGAATACTTCGGGTTAATAATTTTTTTGAGTATACTTTTGTGACTATTCTTTCTTTCTTTCTTTCTCCTCCGTCAAGTATTCGCTGACGATGAGGCTCTAACAAAACTTCTCCATTTCGGTCGGTCTCTTGCGAGTTCTATTGCCCTTCTTAAGTCCCATCCTCTGTCTTCAATGTCCTCCAGTATGTTATCTATCCATCTCTTCTTCTGACGTCCTCTGCTCCTCGTTCCCTCCACTTCTCCGTGCAGCGCCTTTGCCGGTATTCTTCCGTTCTCCATCCTGATCACATGTCCATACTATGTTAGTCTTCGTTTCTTTATTCTTTCCACTACCGTTTCCTTCTGTCCCAGTTCTTCTCGTGTCACCTCATTCCGTATCTTTTCTCTTCGTGATCTATTCAGTAGTCCTCGTAGCCATCCCATCTCCGCCACCAGGAGTCTTCTCTCGTCCTCCTTTTTATGCACCAAGACTCTGCTCCATACGTGAGGACCGGTATCACCAGTGTTTCGTATAGTTTGGTTTTTGTTCTTGTTGAGATGTTGCCTGATCTCCATAGTTTCCTCAGCTTCCCAAACATTGCTGATGCCAGCCCAATTCTTTTCCTTATGTCCCTTGTCGACTCCGCGTCCTCCGTAATTACGCCCCCAGGTACACAAATTCCGTCACCTGTTCCAACTCCTCTCCTTCCAGGGTGATGTTTATCTTTTCTTTTTCCTTACCAATTGTCATTGTTTTGGTCTTCTCTCCATTGATCTTAAGCCCGAATCTTTTGCTACTTTCATGTACCCTGGTCGTTAGTTTCTGCAGTTGGCTTCCGTTAAGCCATCAGATCTATGTCGTCTGCAAATCTTAGGTTGTTGACTATTGTTCCATTTATTCTCACCCCTATTTCTGTATCTGCCAACGCTATGTCCATCATTGCCTACAATATCAGGTTGAATAGGTATGGGGATAGACCGCAGCCTTGTCTTACTCCAACATGCACACGAAACCATTCCGTTAGCTCCCCATCTACTCTCACTGCGCTTACCGTCTTGCTATATAGGTCCTCTAGTAGCTCCACTAGCTCCTCTGGTATTCCGTAATTCCTCATCACTCTCCATAGCCCCTGCTGCCAGATGCTATCAAAAGCCTGTCTGAAGTCTATAAAGTTGTTATAAATCACCTTGTTCTTTTCATAGTATTTATCCGCTAGTTGCCTGATTGTGAATATTTGGTCTACCGTTCCCCTTCCTCTTCTGAAACCCGCCTGTTCCTCTCCTACTATTTCCTCCAATACCTCCGTAGTCGTTGTTGCAGGACTCTGGTGTACACCTTCCCAGGCACGCTCAGGAGGCTAATTCCTCTGTAATTGCTGCAGATGGTTTTGTCCTTCTTCTTGTGTATGGGGACTATGATCGCCTTTCCCCAGTCCTCCGGGCATTTCTTCCCTTGGTATATCCTGTTGTTATTTTGTGACTATAATTATCGGTAAATAGATTATATTAAATGATTAGGGCCTATTTATCGGTGAATACTTTCGAATATTTTTGCGATTGCTTTCGGTGAAAACTTTTATGAGTAGGCCTACTTTCAATAAATAATTTCGGTTAATATTTCAATGAATACTTTTGTGAGTAGAAGCCTGTCGTCATAGAAAGATTTCAAATATAGGAACCCCCGTACAGGTTGACTTCCTAGTTAAAGGACTATCGTCAGCAAGCATCTAGTATCTTGCGGTATACAGTAGGCCTAAATGTGCATTCTGTTATTGCGATTCTAATTTCTAATCACAAATTTATGGCGCCTCTTCAAGAGAGACTCATCAGAGACATGACTGGCCTGAAGATCACAAGGAAGTGGGCTCGATACCTCTAGCCCCACATGTTGACTCAGCCCTCCACTCCCTAGGTGAGACAATAACATGAGCAGTAGGACAGATTATACCTAAAAGGCCATACAGTTAAATTCGACTCCTGTTAAATTAAACTTGTAATTATCTGTCACCTCTATATCATGTAGCCTAATCCTACTGCGTAATTGTCACTTTGAATTAATCAGCTACTACTACTACTACTACTACTACTACTACTATTATTCTAATTTCTAATCACAAATTTATAGCGCCTCTTCAAGAGGACTACTCAGCTACTACTTACTACTACTACTACTACTACTACTACTACTACTACTACTACTACTACTACTACTACTACTACTACTACTACTACTACTACTACTACTACTACTACCACTACCACTACCACTACCACTACCACTACCACTACCACTACCACTACCACTACCATTACCATTATTATTATTATTATTATTATTATTATTATTATTATTATTATTATTATTATTATTGTTATTATTATTATTATTATTATTATTATTATTATTATTATTATTATTATTATTATTATTATTATTATTATTATTATTATTATTATTATTATTATTATTATTAGAGTCATCCTGAATAAATGTTTCAACAGATGCGACGAAGTTGCTCTACTTATCAACATATCTCCAAGGTATTCAAGAGTCAATGCAGCGCTCGAACCCGCACGCTCCGCATGGCAAAGCCAACGATAAAATCAGTCGGTTTAAGATGTCTCTTAATTGCGCAGGCTTTATGAGTTTCGAGTGTACGATTACAGCATTCCAAGATTAGGATAAAAAAAATCTTCAAATTGCACGAAGCTTGTGGAATGGCTTGGACGAGAGTGCAGCCCACGCGCTACTTGAAATGAGACTGATGAGAGATGCCTCCGTCCTGATAATAGGATAACAGGATCGAGCAGAAAAGTCTGAACACGCGAGAGGAGAGGAGCAAAGAGTGCCGGAGGAGTTCATGTCGCATGTGATCTGTATTTGCAACAATCAAGTTATGTCATGCTACATGTATGCTGTGTATTTTATGTAGGCCTAATGTAATCATCATCATAAGAATTATATTCGTTTAATGTGTTAACAACAGACATAACGCTGTATGTGTACATAGAAAAAAAATGCATCTAAATATTATAGTATATGAAGTAATAATAGCTTAGTCATGTTGCGAATGTTATGTAATGTGATGTAATGTTATAATGACAGTTGTGTTATGTTATTTCATGATATGTCATGTTATGTCGTGTCATTCCATGTTTATGGTGTGTTGATTCCGATCTGTGCATTTTCTCCGTGGATTGTTTGGAAAACGCGATGAATTCTGGATATTAGCCACGCCTCATAACGCCTTCCTTCCTTGCAGAGGCGAAATAAGATGCATTACACATTTGTCTGGCAGGACCCGCAGATGGTTTTCTGACCAGAAAGTAAAAAGCAGCACCCATAGATGGAGTTCAGACCCGGAAGTAAAAAACTCGACTCTCAGATGAAGTTCAACCCTGGAAGTAAAAAGCTGGACCCACACATGAGTTCAGCCTCGGAAGTAAACAAGCAGGACCCACAGATGGAGTTTAGGCCTGGAAGTAAAGAGCAGGACCAACAGATAAAGTTCAAACCCGGAAGTAAGAGGCAGGACCCGCAAATGAAGTTCAGTCCCGGAAGTAAAAGCAGGCCCCTTCAAATGATGTTCAGACCCAGAATTAAAAAGCAGAACCCACAGAAGAAGTTCAGTCCCTGAAGTAAAAAGCAGGACACGCAGATGGACTTCAATCCCGGATGTTCAGTTCCGGAAGTAGAAAACAATACCCGCAAATGAAGTTCAGCCCCGGATATGTCTGCGTCGGAAATACGCGGACAAGTCCTCCGTGCATATATGTATTTGCCTGAACATTTGTATACGTTTTCGTATATTTCTCAAAATTGCCTATTTCTATGACGCAATCTTTTGCCAGTTCCTCTTCTTTGATTTTAATTAATCGTGCACTTTATTTCACAAATATATATATATTGCATTTAGAAATGCTGATGAGCCGTCTCGAGTTTAGATCCTTATACATCTGAAAGGCTGCCGTGGAAGTATAATAAGGGAAATAAAACACTGCATTCCTTAATGCAAAATAATCATTTATCGATGCCTTGTGAATTATGCGACGGTGCACGAGAAGTCACAATTACAATCACAATTATGTAAGCATAAATTATAATTGTAATAATTATTATCCTATAAGACATACAGATTTGCAGGTGTAACAAGTCTACTTATTATAAGAGAAGAATGTTTAGTCTCGATATTCTTTTGATATTAACGGAAATTGTTCGATACGAAATAAATGTGAGGATTATCACGGTTAAAATATACCTAAATTTATATGAGTCGCCAAAGATTGACAGAGACGAAATGATAACTGCCCTGAAACGTGGGCGTGATTTTAGGCACTTGCCAACAGCCTCACGGCACCGCTAACGCTTGTCAATCAATCAATAAATCAATCAAAGAAACTTGATCTAGCGCCCCTTCAAGATATCTACTCAGAGACGCTGAAATGAGTAGTTTTCAGAGAGGTATAAAACACAGGTGAAGAGTTCCTAAGTAGGAGATGGAGCTCTAGAGGAAGCACTTTCCAGATACGCGGTCCCACGACCGAGAAGGTCTGATGTTGCATTATAGAAGTGCGTGCAAAGGGGACGGACACTCAGGTCACCGAGGGCTGCAGAGCGAAGGGGTCGGCGGCCAATGTTGGCAGAAATAGGACAACAGAGCTCCTGCAAATAAGCAGGCGCGGTACCAACGAGGCTACCCCCAAACGAAGGCAGAGACCCTAAATCAGATGCGTTGGGGTAGTGGAAACCAGTGCAGGACATCCCGCATGTAGTCGGAATACATGACAAAACCCCAAAATTGCAACAGGCTCGATTGATCCCATATCGGCTCCTTTAGCGGCGATAATAAACTGCTTCCTCACCTCAGGTATCATTTCGGACAGTCTAAAACTTTCCAAGGTCATCCCAGTTTTAAAAACTGGGCGACAAAAATACATATAAATTATAGGCCTATTTCGATCTTACCTTATTTTTCAAAATTCTTTGAAAACTTTATGCACGCACGAATAATGTCTTACTCTTTCATAACTACGAAAGACACATTGTTTATCGGAAAAATTGGTTTACGCAAAAACCTTTCCACTTGATTGGGTGTCTTGGAAATGTATGACAAGATTTCAGAGGCTAGGGATAGTGATATCCATCGGGGTGTTTTTCCACCTATCTGAGGTCTTCGACGCGGTGAATCATGAAACTTTACTTTAAAAACTGGAACACTATGGGATGAGGGGCAATGCCTGGCCAGGTTTGGGGACTACTTAAAGGACAGAAGGCATTATGTCCTCTACAGTGGGTCTACTAATGTATATGCTGAACCCGCCTGGTGGGGTTTCACCTCTGTAGACGACCGAACTAGGATTGAGATACTGCTGAGGAGAAATCGAAGAACAGGATACCTCAGGGAAGACTCTCCAACGGCAGTGGACATGGTAAAACACGCTGACGAACGTCTTTTGGCCGCTTTCATCTGATATGATCACCATGTTGTTTGAGGACTATAAATTTCCTCCTGTAGTTAGCATTAAACATCATCTACGACTACGACCTTGGCCACATACATGTAACTATACACTGCCTCCAAAAGTTGATAGACATGTTATTCCTCGCGTCTATTGTAGAAGCTATATAAGCAATCTATACTCTGTCACTGATTGGCTAAAAATGTCTCTTCCTTAACTCTCCTGTTGCCACGTGTATAAGATAGCTGCGTGTCTACCTGTTTCAGTACCAATAAATGAATATATTAAATTATCTATAGCCTAACTTGTGGGGTCCCGTAGGGCTCCATATTAAGCCCACTGCTCCTTTACGTGAACGACATCCATCTCACATCATCAGCTGTACAATTTATCATCGTCGTAGGTGACACTACTAATGTGTTTAGATCTCATAGTTCATGTACTGATTAAAAAGCTAAATGTGGAACTTCAAAAGTGGGGATATGGTTTAAAGCGAATAAACTATCCTTGAACCGAAATACAACTATATTCCATTAAGCTCAAAGGGGAAGATGGCTTCCGTTCGTGACTATATCCGTTCTTTATCAACATCGATAACGCAACATTAATAGACTGACATCTGTTAAGTTCTTGGGGTATATATTATATATATATATATATATATATATATATTATCAATTATCATAGAAACAACATGCAACATGTATTTTAACAAAATTGGCTAACATATTGGCAAAATTTCCAGAATCCGGCATCCCCTGTATACCTATAAATTTACTCTTAAATTTAAACTATCTACTCACTAACACTAATCCATCCTTATCTCTCATAATTCGAAACTTATCTGGGCAACTAAGAAAACGAAGTCGCTAACACTTTATACAAATAGCTGCCTCTCGAATATAGCTTGAGGGACTGCTCTACTTATCATCATCATCTTCTTCTTCTTCTTCGTTTCTATCCTTCTTTCTTTCTTCTTCTTCCTCTTTCTCTTCTTCCTTCTCCTCTTTCTCTTCCTCTTCATTCCTGACATTCTTCCCATTATTTCCATTCCTCGCATTCTTCCCACTCTTCTTCTTCTTCTTCTTCTTCTTCTTCTTCTTCTTCTTCTTCTTCTTCTTCTTCTTCTTCTTCTTCTTCTTCTTCTTCTTTCTTCTTTTTCTTGTTCTTCTTCTTCTTCTCGTTCTTCTTCTTGTTCTTCTTGTTCTTCTTCTCGTTCTTCTTGTTCTTCTTGTTCTTCTTCTTCTTGTTCTTGTTCTTCTTGTTCTTGTTCTCGTTCTTCTGCTTCTTCGCTTTCTTCTTCTTCGCGTTCTTCTTCTTCTTCTTCTTCTTCTTCGCGTTCTTCTTCTCCGCGTTCTTCTTCTTCTTCGCGTTCTTCTTCTTTCGTATACTTCTTCTTCTTCTTTTTCTTCTTCTTGGCATTCTTCTTCTTTTTCGCATTCTTCTTCTTCATATACCTCGCTGTAGGAATTGGTTGAATCTTATTTCTTAAATACTAATCTATTCCAAGTAGCGTAGCAATCCAGCACTACACATGAAACGTTCTTACAATCTTACCGTGTATTACTTCATTTACTTTATATTACCTTTACCTTGGCCCTGCACTATGGAACCAGCTTCCTCCTTTGACTCGTTCTTGTTTATTAACTGGTGGGCCAAGTGCCTCTTTTCGTTGTCTCAAGACTTCTTTCTTTTCTCTGGGTCTTTCGCACTGGGAGCGCCTCTGATTGGTGTGCACTGTGAGAGGCGCTATACAAATTGATAGATACAATACAATACAATACAATACCTTATACACATTACCTTAACTGATCTTAGCTCATCTTTTAACTTACCTAACCTTACCACACAAGAGAACAATTTCGATCAGGATGTTAACGAGCAATCCGTTCTGCTAATCATACCGAAACAGGTGAAAATTCTTGGAGCGCCGACAAGACATCCAGCAGTCTTCCGAAAAACTGCGTTGCTTTTCCGAACAATGCGGTACACGGGGTCACAGTTGCGCAGTAGCCGCGCACGCTGCTTACTAGGGGGTCCTTGAAACAACGAGTCAAGTTATAGGACGATTATAATTACTCGTGGCTGCTAGTTCCTCAAGCAAAGCAGGCGATGAGTTGGCAACGGCGGCTTGGCTGTATTCGTAGAAATATTGTGCAATAGCGACAGTGATTCGCTGAGGCGTACTGATAAGTATATGATCACAGCGAAGGTTGGATATTCCCGGTGGAACGCTAATGGCGAACGGCCACTTGACTTTTCTTATTGGCCAAACTGTCAATCGTTTCTCTGTTGGAGGGGATTGTGATAGACAGGCGCAGTCAAGCGCCAGCACGCGGACAAGGATGATAAGGGATTGGCCACAAACGGGAGGTCCGGATCAAACTAAAAGTGTGTTTCTGCACAAAGGTCACGTTGCCATGGAGGCCTACTCGAGGAAGAGGTACTCGAGGGACTATATAAGCACGGCAGCTGACGGACGATCATTCGCAGACCGGTCGACATCAGATGAGAGAAAGCCCGTCAAAAGACTCCGCAGGTGAACCAGAGAAACATCTTTCTAACGTCGTCTACTTCGATCGATCGGGTATGCTCTTCTTCTACGCGAAAACATAAATTTATATTTATTTGACTTGTTCTTATTTCCGAATAAAAGTAGAAAATGAAGTGCGACAATGAAAGTCGATTAAAATCTGATCTGCTTTTTCTAGAAAAAATTTAGCTTTACCGTAATGAATATTTTGGATAATGTAGATTCAGGTTATTTTTTTTATCCATTCGATAACTTAACTCTTAAATTAATAATAAAGTTTCCAAAGTCCATAAATGCACACACGATCAAACGTCAATGGCTTGCTCAGGGTTTCTACACGGGTACCGCCTCGAAGCCTCGAACACTGATTCTCTGCGTTACAGGCCGAGCGCTCTAACCACTCGGCTACCATGCCACGTAGTTGGCCCAGATTTTTCCTCTGGTGGCAAACGGTCATTACGGTTGCCAACTCTTGGTCCAGCCTGTGTTTAACAACGCAGCAGTCAAGAGTTGTGTAATAGGCCTAATGTTAATCATAATCGTAATCGTACATGTAAGCTCAAGATTTCTACAGCGCTAGTATAAAGTAATTTAATCCATTCAAGAAGCAAATTAGAGAGCAAGTACAATTGGCGGCTGGCACCAAGTAAGACAGTATGGCGAAGAATGCAAGTTGACTTAGGCCTACTTAAAGTTTTAGACTTATGCTTAGCGTTTGTGCTTGCTGGCCACGAACTCTCGCCCCAATACGTGCAGTAAATGACGCAGAACAGGGTCAGTTTAAATAAGCAAGGAAGCAACTTCAAATTATTTAGTAAAATAATTAACGCTAATTAGGTTCGCAATCAGGATCAAGCAACTTACATTAAATAAGTAAATCTTTGAATTTAATCGCTGTTTTGATTATCGCTATTTTATGCAGTCACTGTTTTGTGCATCGCTATTTTGTGATCGCGGTTTTGAACGTAGACCATTTAGAGTAAGATAAGCAAAGCAATTGAGCAAGTAAGAAAAGTAAACAAACAAATAGGTTAGTATTAAGTTAGCAATTAAGTAACTAAGTAAGTAAGAAAGTAAGTAAGCAAGAAAATAAGTAAATAAGAGAAGCAAGAAAGCAGCAAAAGTTAGCAAGCAGGTAAGTTACTATCATATAAGGTAACTGGCACGCAAGAAAGCAAGCGCACAAATAAATTCTCCTGCTCCTGTTTTCACTGATTATTTTCGGTTGCAATGCAATGCGCCGTTATTCTATTGAAGGGGCGCTACAGAAATTTACTGATTGAATGAATAAATGAAATCTGGTTTAGCGTACTCAACATTACGTGTGACAACAACAGAGGAGATATGACAATAAAGATACTAATTAATGTAATGTCTGAGTGGATAAGAAGGAGTCTCACTGACAAAATCTGGTCAGACGTCACTGCTGTCTAATTCCATAGAGAACATGTCTGTGATGTTTGGGCCAGTCTAGTTTTTGTATTTGTAGCTGTAATTGAAGATTTACCTAGCGCCACTTCAAGAACAAACTAATATAAGAGCCGTAAATTATTGTCCGCTGTTTAAAGACAGTCGATTTAAAAGAAATATAAAAAAATTAATTAAAATTTAATGAATTTAATTTAATTAAATAATAATTTAAAAGAGCAAGTAGCCCATGGAAATCATCTGGGATGTAATACTGAATATTTTATTATCTGAAATTGCCTCTATGTTACGAAAGTTTTAGTAGTGTAAGGTGAAACAGTGTGACATAATGTTATACGGGGTATTAAATGTAATGTAATACAGAATTAATATGGCTCAACTTTGTGATATCTACTACTTGGCTCAGAGTAGGGATGTTGAAGTGGCGCTACATAAATTCTGATTGATTGGCTGTCACGATGAATTATAAGAGTTTGACACTGTTTAGAAAAAAGGCGCCAGTTCATACATGTATATTAGACTACGTCTTCTCTCTTCACATAAAATACGAACCCGACGTTATATATAAATGTTCGATTCGTTTCGTAAATTTGTAGTCTGAACGATGGCTACCTACAAAAGAACACTGATCCATTTGCTGGTGCTTCTGTTGGTGGCAGCTACATGTATGTCTGCATCAAGAATACCAATAGATACAATGGAGGATGGTAAGACTCTCAAGCTGATGTAAAATGCTAAACGCAAAACTATTGCGCATAAGCTGTATTATTTTCTTGTTTTTTTAAACCAGTGCTAAGTGTAATCCCTTAGGAAAGAAATTATGCATAGAGCTGTTATGGGTATCTGGAAAATTCAGCTGCACCCTCCGCAATATCACTGAGAACTATAATTGATTATTATTACTTTAGCTAATCCCTCAGGTATTAAAACTTATGCTGGTGGCAGCTACATGTATGTCTGCTATCAAGAATACCAATAGATACAATGGAGGATGGTAAGACTCTCAAGCTGATATAAAATGCTAAACGTAAAACCGTTGCGTATTATAAGCTGTATTAGTGTTTTGTTTTTTAAACCAGTGGTTAATGTAACACCCTCAGGAAAAAAAGCAGTAGCAGTAGCAAAGACAGTAGTAGTATGCGTATCTATTACGCATGTATTAAAAAAATCCAATAACCAAGCATAATATGCTTTTCTTTAATGAAGGAACTGCTCAGTTTCCTCCCAAAGGAACATTCTGCGCTGTACGAATCCGTACTCTTCGCGTTACAAGGTAAATCAATCGGATACCTTGGTCAGTTAAACTAATACCTCTGCAGAAGCGTCACGCCGAGATAGAAGGATAATTATTGCTATAGGATGTCGTTAAACTTTGATCCACCAGTGACCGGCAAATGTGTTGCTTAGTCTTTGCAGTAACACCAATGATCGTAAAATGTGTAGATTTAATTAGATAACAGTAACGACGTTGAATTTATTATTAAATAGTTTACATGATTCTTAAGTGTATGTTAAAGTGTATGTAGAACTTCATCAATTCCTGTTTATTTTTCACCAACATCGTGTCAAAGATAAACACTAAAAGATTGTTTTAAAACGTCTTGGCGAGTTCTTATATAGTAAGTAAGCAATAAAGCAAGCAGTTAGGTAAATAGGTAGGTAGATAAGTGAATAAGTAATAAGCAAGAACAGAGCAGGCCTACTTAGGTAAGTATTCTGCATCTGCACTCATCGACTATTTCCGGTTGAAGTTCCAATGCATAATTGTATCTCAACTGAGGAGACGCAAAACAACTTTAATTAATAAAGAAATAGATCAGTGAGGGTTTTCTGTCAGCACTGTCATCGTAACGGAAGATGTTACATATTCTGACTCAATTTTGTTTGTGCTAATTTCATAATGCAGTTGGTTCCGGTGAATCTGAACTGCTGAAACAACCATCCAAGAAGTTACTCCAACAATCACTGAACCAACAGCCACGACGGCAGAATCTGGACCTGCGATTCACAGAGTTTCTCTCTGGAATTCGGTCGTTCTTGCTCTGGCTATTCTATTTACGTTTGCTCGCATTCTCGAGTAAACCCGACACAGATGGGAAGCAGACTGGCTGACAAGTTCTGCGATATTATATTTAAAAAAAACTCATTTGTAAATAATATTGTCTATAGCTGTCAACGATTTGCAGCCTGGGCAAGTATGGAAAAGAATCAGTTCGGCAATCAATTATTATGCCATTACAACGAAACGAAGTAATTTTGTTAAAGTCATAACTAAATTTGGGATATATGTAACTGACTGTACTGTAACAGAATTTGTGATATTATGAAGCATGGTATAAGGAGAGTCTGGTGTAGTTCCCATTCGCCAAATTCGTAGCGTACGGGTTAGTTTAAGTGGCATGGGAACAATAATGTTGAAGAGGATCAATGTTCGGCTATTATTGTCAAACCCATTTCGGTAAACGTGTAGGTTTGATTTGTTGATTATCATAGAAATTTTATAGGCAATTGGTATAAAATTACGGTGCTAATCAAAAGAAGTCTACACTGCACATTGATCAATATGTATGCGTTGCATTTATATTAGGCCTATCTGTGATACTCTTTTGATACGAAGTGAAGCGCAGAACAGATGGCGCTCTCACTGAGCGCCTCTGATAGTGTGCACTGCGAGAGGCGCTATATAAATTGACATTTAAACAACAATGCAATACGATGCTGTGATATGCACAATTCGTTCTGTCAGTAGCCCGTGTAAAAGTAACTGTTTCCGCAATCGTTATTAGATATAAGCCTTGGTAACCATGTAACCCTGTAACCTAAACTCTGACTAGTTTCGGAAAATAATTGTATTAGAATTTCTAGTGTAACTGATGCTCATTTGATCTTCATTTTGCATATCATATATGACTAAGAAGTAAGCATGTACACATATATAAGCTGTTGTGAGTTATCTATGAGCGCTCGTGAACAAGCTGGTAGGCCTACCCTGCGTTGGGTTTTCAATTTATTGACGACTTCCTTGAGTAGTAATTGTAATCATATTGTTATTGCAATCATTAAATTATATTGCGCCTGTTCGAGAGAGACTCATCAGAGTTAGTTTGTTGGCCATGCCACTTAAACTAAACTGTCAGTCAGTCAGTCAGTCAGTCAGCATTTAACATACAGTCGAGCAGATTGGCCATAGTCCCTTACCTGCATTCATTTCTTGACAGTAGACAGCCTTAGGTTATATAGTTGAGGCTTTCTAGAAGTTATGTTTTTGTTCTGGCTAACGTAGCCCATTCAAATCTAGCAAGTGTTTTGAAAAACATTGATAATCGGCTCACAATGAAAGCTATCAACATTAGGTGCGATGATAATGGTTTGTTTCGTGTTTGCTGGCCTTTGCGGCTCGTTATTTAATGCTACTCTTTTCTGTTCTGTTACGTTTCTCGTTTCAGCAGTATTTGCTTTTTCAAGGGTATTGCATGACAGTCAAACTAATACACCTTGTTTTGGCTTTTATGCGATCTAGCTTCTGTGGTGCCCGTACTTTTCTTAATGTATCGCAAACACCGCATTTTAAATATTGTGCCGCTGTTTTATTTACAGCAATGCTTTTAAACTAATCAACCGAAACATACTGCAGCCTGTAAGTGATTTTTAGCTTTATATGTAAGTTTTTATAAGTTGTTAAGTGTTTCTCTGTACCTTTTCGATTTCGGCTGGACTAATAGTAATGAACTGCAATGGCTGGTTTGCTAACATCGACCGAGTTAATATACAGTGTCGTGTATTAAAATTGTGGTGCTATAATAAATAGAATAGAACTTACAAATGCTTCTATGAAGGCGGTTATGAAGGTATAGGCTAAGTAATGCCTCTTTGCTTGTAAAACGCCGAAGAAGCATTAAAAGATCAAACAAAATGCCGAGTTGGTCTTTTTACGTATCTAACATTTCGTGTGTTTCTTTCTCTTGCATAAAATACTTCATTCATTCATTCATTCCGAGAATTTATATAGCGCCTCTTCAGAGACCTAATCAGAGGCGTTTCCAGCCCACTTCAGATTGCAATCGTGCTGCCTCTTGTGCCGTTGTAAAATATGATATAGTATTGGATTTCAGTTGTATTTTATTGCACAACGGTGAAGGAAACACTATGGTCGTGTCTTAACTGGGTCATTGCAACATAAAGGACAGTTTAGAAAGTATTAGCCTGCATTTAATGTGTGAAAGTTTCTTGTAAACTTTGAGCTGAGCGAATTAAGAAACACCATGTCCTTCTCATTAAATTAATTAATTCATTCATTCATTCATTCATTCATTCATTCAATCATTCGGAGCATTAATGTAACGCCTCAACAAGATAATACTCATGGCTTAGATTGTGACAACTGTACTTGATAAGTTACTTAACATAGGCCATGAATTTTGCTATCAGAGATGCAAAGTCCTAATCCTATCTATCTTATCTCAAACCCGTTATAACATTTATAATAAAGTGTAAAGTAAGGCTCCAATGCCCCATCATGGAATGAATAGGGTAGGAAGGAGGCGCTCATCTTGTATTTCTCGGCCCTTGATTCAGCAGTTGACGAACCCCGAGGTCCTGAACACGGGGTCAGTGAATCACAGCATTTGCAGTTTATTTTCCCAGCTTTCGCAGGTACTGCTTGGCGACTGTTAGACCGCTCAATTTGCTCAAACCTGCAGTCGTTGGATTACAGATCTATTCACCAACAGGTCTAATTTTAGTAACAATACACTCCACCGGTCAGTTAGTTCTAGTAGTACTAGCAAGAATTTACTCCACCAGTCAATATATCCGGGATAAATACAGGGTGGCCCAATAAAAAGTGTCCCACCGGATAAAATGCAATTTCTCCACAACCAATTGAGATTTTGCTACTAAAATTTCAGCATTTACAGAGGAATGATTTTTTAACAATCCACGAAACTTTCACTAAACAATTTGCATAGCTTCAAAAGTAAGAGCTGTTTAAATTTTTAATTCTATTTTTTCAAATTTCCGAAGAAAAATGGACAGTCACTTGCAATTTTTAGTGTCAAATAAAATAATCTTCCATTGCGAAATCAGAAATCTGTTGAGCAGTTTTTCTCAAGGCATGTTCGAAGTGTCCACCCCTAGCTTTCACGCAAGCTCGAAGTCTTTGTGAAGCTCAGTATGGCCTTGTTGATTGAGTCCTGCGGCAGCTGGTCTCATATTCGCTGCAAGACTTTTTCAGCTCGTCAATGTTCTTCGGCATGAGATGAAATGTCTAGTAGCGTTCAAGCATAGCTACCTAGACGTAATAATCAAGAGGGTTAAGGTCTGGAGAGCTTGGTGGCCATTCATCATTGCCAATGAATTCACTGCAGTTGGTGGCAATAAAGCCTTGAGCCAACAGTGCCGTGTGAGCAGGCGCACCATGACGCTGGAAAATGAAACCAGACTTGCAGTTTTCAATGAGTCTGGGTTACAGAGTTTCAACGTAAAGTTGAGCGTTTACTTTAGCCTTGTCTGGGATGAAGTGCAGTCTTCCCTTATCGCCGTAACACACGCCAGCAGAAACCATGATGTGCTTCGCAAACTTGGATCTCTCGACCAACAGGCGAATTTTCGTGAAAATCGCGCTTTTTGCCGGCAGACCAAACGCACTTAATATATTTTAAAATAACTGCAATTATTAACAGCTTGCTTCATAAACACTTTCTTTACAACTTGTAATAAGGTCATATGACGGTATCATTATTTGGGTGTTACAAAACAATTTCTTTGTGAAAAAATCTTAAAGAAATAACTATTATTGGAACGCTCATCTGCAGAAATTCGAAAAAATGGAATTGATTATTTAAACAGCTGTAACTTTTAAAGCTATGCAATTTGTTAGGTGAAAGTTTCGTGGATTGTTGACAAATCATTCCTCTGTAAATGCTGAAATTTTGGTAGAACAATCTCTATTGATTGCGGAGAAATTGCATTTGATCTGACATGGAACATTTTTTATTGTAGACCCTTGGAGTGCTTAATAGGGAGTCTATTCAGCCTACTACACCGGCGCCACTGATAAGTATGGACGTGCTACGATACTATTGGCTGCTATGTGGCTGCATGTTTCGCTATGTTGACCACCACAAAACGAGCTCCTAGCGAGGATTGGTTGATTGATATATTTGGTAACCAAAAACATACAAAAGAATATAAACAACAACAGAAATTTATACGAATAGAGCCTTGAGGCACTCCGTATTCAATGAGTTTTAGAGCGGAGCGAGCCCCATTGCATGCAGCTGACTAATTGCATTCTATTTTCCAGGTATCTTTTGAACCAAATTAATTGAACATTGCGAATTTCATAGATATTTAATTTTTTTAAAGAGAATACTATGATCTATGGTATCGAAAGCTTTGGCCAAATCTAAAAAGATTTCTAAAGAATATTCGTTATTATCCATTGCAGCAGAAATTGTATCTTGCATATTAAGAAAGGGCATGAAGGATAAAGTGTATCATACCTTAGCTGACTACATGACATCCGTACATATCATTCATGTCTTACAGGTGCCATTGGAGTGAAGGTGAGTCTAAAACTCTGCCTCCGTAACCTACTATGGATATCGGTAGCTGTGAATATCTATAGCACTGCGTTATCTTCGCATGAATCTGTCGCTGTATCCTTGCTACAGAAGCAATCGAAAGTCAAGTCAATGTTCACTGTCACAGATTTAGCATGCACCTCACGGATTACTGTATTCGCGCATTAAGTAAGTCCTCTGCCTTTAGCGACATCTACCAAATCATGCAGGAACTAAATAATCGTTAGCCAGAGTAACTGTTCTGTCTGGCATGGAGTCCGAAACCAAGGCCAAGACCAAGGGCAAGGCCAAGAACTGCTAGCACGACCAAAACGGCAATGAAGAAGATGTAAACAGAAGAGCAGTTACAGCAGTGGTTCGTCATAGGTCGTGACATCTTCTACAATGACATCAAAAGAAACAATAGCAGTTGTACCATGAACAACATCAGTTACATACGTGTAGCAGTAGCAACAGCAAAAACAACAATTAGGGTTTCTGCCTATACGCTAAAAATTTTGACGGAAGTATAATGCTCCTCGATATCGTCCTTATCGCTGATCTTGTGAAGACGTAGGACTACTCTAACGTGACATCCGCTTAGGTCAGGGGTGGCCAACCTTTTTTGCCTACGGGCCACTATAACTGTTGGCAAGCACGCGGCGGGCCGCAAGATGTTTGTCCTCATGCACAGCCTCGAAAGAAATACAATTGTTTATTTCATATTTTACAAATATGTATAAAGCAGGTAAGACTACATTAGGTCACTAGAACTTACAACACTAAATCTTTTAGTGTTTTATACATCATTATTATGCAGTATTGTAGTAGTCGGACAAGTAAGTAGGTGCAAAATGAGACAAAAATTATTTAGAAAGGGCCGTGCGGGCCAGCAGTCAGCAGCGCGCGGGCCGCATCTGGCCCGCGGGCCGCGGGTTCGCCATCCCTGGCTTAGGTGAAAGATCATTCAGCGAGCCTTGAATTTTGCTGCTTGCGATTGTATTTAGAAGACATGGGGTGGGGACAATAAGTCTATTGTCTTTCAAGGAAACACAATGGATTTCGTTGATTTATGTCTTCCTAGAAATATTTCGAGACAACCAAGTCTGTGCCTTTTTGAGATTTATATACGTAGGCCTACGTAGGACCTACACACATATGTACATACGTACATACACTCATGCATGCTCACGCATACATACATACATATATACGTAGGAACCGGTACATTACATACATATTCAGGCCTACGTAGATATATACATACGTTGACTTTAATTTTCTTTCCCTTCCAGTTCTTGTAGAAAGGAGTTGGATGGAGAGAGATTCCATCGTCTGCATCCATATCGTACGAAACATTTCTTGTGTACAGTGCACAACCGCCTGTGTTAAAATACACAAACACACACACATACACGCACATAATTATACGCATACATATCCTATGTATACAAATGCGTAAACACTGGCGGACAATTATAGGACCAAAACACAAGTGAGGCGACGGAATTCAGCTAGGCCTACCAATGTTACACACTCCGTGTCAGACAGTGTAACAAGTAGCACTCTCGGCTCTGACATTGGCATAACACAATAACGTTTGCCAAAATTAATATGTTGCCTGCCATATATTCACATACTGTATGCAATCCACATTTTGTCTTCAGCCTATTATTACTAATATGTAGCTTACTGAGTATATTATACGAATATTAAATAACGTCAGCAGTCCAGGTAGCCACAAGATGGCGTTAGTCGCCAACTAACGACATCTTGCGGCTACCAGGACTGCTGACGTCGACTCTGAATTACCTGATGACAGTTTACCGGTGAAGTTTATACGCGCTTGTTTGGCAAAATGTCCCGTCTAAGGATGCTCTCTGATGGCCTTAGCCTTTTTGTTGTCACATTACTCGCGAGAAGCCCCGGCGATATATTAAATATGACCTTTCTGATTTCCACTTTCTGTATCACAGACCATGTGTCTAAAGCCATTGTTATATTCAAAGTTATCCGTGGGTCAATGAACCAACGTGTCGGGTTTTTTCTGACCGGGTTGGGTCAGAAGTTTTGGAAATTTGATGGTCAGGTCGGTTAGAGAATGCCGTATAATGAATGGTTTAATATAGCGTTTAAATTTGTTAAATGTTTTAAATCTCTGTAGGGGGCGCTCCATAGGTTAATGGTTAGCGTGCGGGACTGTCAAACGAGAGGTCAGAAATTTGGTCCGAGATTTCTCCTCCACTTGCGCTCCAAGCCAACTCAGCCGTAATGAGTACACTGACCATACACTGTCAGTAGAAAAATGAGACGGCGAGGTAGAGGGCTGGCCACCCTCCCTTATATGCCCAGGCTAAGAAAATTAAGTTACTAACACTTCATACCCATGGCTGCCTCAGGGCTAGCTCAAGGGACTGCTTTTCTTCTTCTTAAGTCTGCTATACAAACATCTGTAATCTATTACCTCTCTGTATATCAAGTACAATGATTTTATTTGGCTTTTAAAAGTAGTTTGAGTTATAGTATGATGTAATGTATAGGCCTATTAGCATAAGCATAATTTTTCGTTTTTATTTAGCTTTGACCTCTAGTACATGAATGCGTCGAACTGTGTGTCAGGTCAGAATATATGTGATAGTGCTGGGCCGGGCTTAATCAAGTGTGTGATAGGTCGGGCCTTTAAAGGTTGACCCATAGACAACTGTGATTATCTAGATGCGACAAGCATCTTTTTACGTGAGCCTTCTTCTACTATGTTTTTTATGTATATACAAACTGTTGCTTTTCAATCTGCACAGCTTACACTCTGCAACAACCTCATAAGGTTCAGTTAAGATAGACAGACGTGGGCGCAGCTATTCCGAGAGGTACTGAAGGATGCAATTTGAATTATCCTTCATCGTCTTGCTCGGGACTGCTACTATCAATGAATGAATGAATGAGTTGTATACACCCATACATGCATTCATGCATGGGTCAATATAAGCGTATAAGTGCTTGCCTACTTCTTCCTTGCTTCACTGAAATCGCTTACCTCCAATGGCGTATACAGGCGGAGACGATATTATGGATACTTCCGACTCAAATGCTTGATTGCTGTAACTCGCTGGATGCACTCGGTGGTTAGCTTTCATGCTGTATGCCATGGAAAGTTGGAATCCCGTTCCTCTGTGGCTATGTATGGACTCACGAGTTTAGCTTAATCCTCCTTCTCAGTCTCTTGTAATCGCAAATTTATAGAGCGCTATTTCTTGAGAAACAACTTTGAGGCGCTCTGGACCTGGCAACCCAAATGAGTATTGAATAGAATGGTTTTGAAGCATCGACTAAAATGAAACAAAGAAATGTCAAGAAGTTCAAGTCGTTGGCACGTAACAATAACCCTAAAATATAGACCAAACTGACTGGCCGCAGGATGCATCATTTACCTTTACCACATTGAAGCCAGGCAAACATTGAAAGCAGAGGCGTAGCCAGAACAAACAATTACGGAGAAGGTTTTTAGTTTTCGGGGTGGTGGTTTCCATTGGAAATGGCCGTATTTTTGTACATTTTTAGGTAACAGTAGTGCATTTATTTGGGGTATTGAACCCGTGAGACTATCCCTAAATACGCCTATGATTAAAAGCCATAGGTAGACTGG
Organism: Aporrectodea caliginosa; assembly: GCA_020284085.1. Lineage (NCBI taxonomy): Eukaryota > Metazoa > Annelida > Clitellata > Crassiclitellata > Lumbricidae > Aporrectodea > Aporrectodea caliginosa. The sequence goes on along the minus strand of JACEVL010000382.1, from coordinate 734,661 downwards.
AAGAGGAAGATGTGCAGAACATTTATATAACTCACAGATTAACAACAATAGCATTTTTGCAAAGCAGAGTGCCAGACGGGGGCCTGATAGCGCATTGGATAACACACTGGCGTAGAGAGCGAGAGGTACCGAGTTCGAGTCCCGTAGGGTGGACATGCTTTGGAGGCTGATATTAGCGCCGTGTATTGCAGGCTGTCTGTTCTGTAAGTAGTTAAGATTGTTTCAATTGCATAACATGTAAATGTACAGCGCAGTGCGTTTGTCAGGCGCTTAATTAAAGAAAAGATAATAACATTATTATTAATAATACTTAATACAATTTTGTATTAATATGCCAGGCGGCTGATAAGCAGTGATCTCATCCTAAACAAAAAGAACCGGAACGCCCACATCAGTAAGAATCGGAACGCCGGTATCACGAAATGGAGTATCCGTCCTAAGACTATCCGGATGGATGTATGAATTTATCCCTCCCCTGATGGAATAAACCGGTTTAGAGTATCCGGGGAGATAAACCATTCTATCCCCCATCGTCATACGCATCACGATAGCCCCGACGAAAATCCAGTCAAAATCACCAAAAACGAAGTAAATTAATTTCAGGTCGACGTACAAACTAAAGATACGCAACTTAAATATTTTATGTGTACAATAAATCCAAACAGTACGACTGAATACACTTAGAAACCGCCCAAAATGCAAATTAAACGGAATACTCCATTCCGCTAAGGGGGATACTCATGTATGGGGGATACTCTATTTCTTGACACCGGCTTCAGGTGCCATGCAAATCAAAGAAAGAACCGATACGGCGTTGCGATCGTCAAAAAAAGAACCGGAACGCCGTTTCGGTTCGTTCCGGTCCCAAACGATCCCTGCTACTAAGTATACTCCGTAATCGAGCGAATCAGTCGTTATCTCGGCCGAGTTGGTCGAAAAATTTTCGTCTTGGTCGACTTGCAAGTCGAGTCGATCAAATATTCTGACAGGTCGAATTGATCGTTCTATCCTCGACTTGACTCCTACTTACTCCTATCTGCAAAAGGAGGAAATATACGATCACGTCACGCCGCTCCTCCGCGATGTCCTCCATTGGCTGCCTGTTCCATTCCGCATCGAGTTGAAGCTCTGTCTGCTTATTTTTAAATCACTTCACGGAGCTGCGCCCGAGTACCTGTGCGATTGCTGCACTGAGACTCATTCCTCCGCGTCCGGGCTTCGATCGCTTGTGAGGACTGATCTCCGTGTGCGGAGGATGATGACGCGCTTAGGCGATCGTGCATTTCTCGGCTGCCGGTCCTCGATGCTGGAACAGACTTCCTCCTGCTATTCGATTGGCCGACTCAGTGGACTCCTTTAAATCGATGCTAAAATCGCATCTGTTCGCCAGGGCTTACCCCGACTGTTGCTTGCTGTTTTGTAAGGCGCCCTTGTAACGCCATGGCCGTGTTACGGCGAGATATAAATTGTCGCTATTATTATTTATGGTACCAGAATGTAATGTTGTGCTGTGTTATGCTTTCTTAGGTCTACAGTATGTCATGTTTCAATGGATCGAGGGTAAACATCACGGACGCCTTCTGTTGCTGCTGCATGTTGTTTTGAAATTTAACACAAAATAATTCAGCTTAGTCAAAACATAGATAGGGCTGAAATCGGCGACTATGAGCTATAGAGTGACCCTACATGCTACATTCTTAGTACATGCTACTATGTGAGCACATGCATGTGACTACATGCTTACCTGTAAAACGCAGTCCAAGGAAATTCCAACAATTTCGTTGCACATTTGTGGACCAATATTCGCCTGCGCAAATTTTTAACATCGCTTCACTGACTCAACGTTAATTTAGGCCGGGATTTCCAAGCTCTCTGTGAGCCAATCGATACACTTCTGCGTATCAGCAAGAAAACAAAAGATTACTCACCTGTTGTTATCTCTCCACAGGCCTTTTGAGCCTTTCGCTCAAACTGAAAACACTGTTCTTTCACAAAACCTATCCTGATTTCTCCTCTTCCCTTATATCTCTCGGCGTTTAAATTCTAAAGACCTTTTACGTCTGACTGCCTACCTGCCTGACCCTTTGAACCTTGACCTGAAACCAATCCCCCGCCCCGTACTATCGATTTTTCGTCTAATCACTTGTAAATAAGCTGGTTCCCGCGACTTCGTATTTTGGGCGCTGTAGAAATATCGAGATTACGATTATGATTCAGTTCTGCAGTCAGGCTGGAAATCGATCACGATACGATTGATTTGCTACCTGCTTGCCATATGACAGTGTTACCTGTTCGAAGTATACATATGCTGTGTCACAGTTATGGAGTCGACATATTGATGACTGTTACATAGGCCAAATCTCCAAATCTCTACGTTGTTTAATTTCAGCGGTGTTCAATATCCAGCTGTTTACAAACATTGCAAGTCAACACGGCCTAGTTGTTTGATTGGCTGACGTCGAAGCCAAGAATAGAGCTAGCTGTTCAGCGGTGACCTGACAGGTGGTAGGCCTGTGTCTAGCCATGAATTGGGTCAGATCGTGGGCATTCATGCATGACACTTTGAAGCGCTAGCCTACGAAATGAAACACGTATAATTATGCAATTCACTTTGCAATGATCACAGAGCAGCCATTGCATGCCAGCCACATAGTTGATTAGGATTGTATTGTACTGCAGTGCAATGTTAAACAGTTGTGAAGAGGGTCTGAGGGTCTCCATGGACTTTGCAGTCTTTGCAACAATTGGACCGCGCCATGATCTAAATGAACGGTAGGTCTATGTAAGGCCTTCTTCCGCGTAGCATTTACCACGGAGTCAGACGTAATGGCGATTAGTCATTGGAAATTAGTCTGTGGACAGGAAGACGGTCTTTGTCTCGCCTGATGAGTGTTTTTCGTTGTATAAGACTCGAAGAGAAGCACACTGCCTTCCTGACTCTTAGCAACAGTTTCATTTTGACAGAGTATAAAATGGACCACTAACCTGACATTTCCACACGGCATATCAAATATCCCCCGACCTCGTTTCTGGCGATATCCTCCTGCAGCATGCCTGTCAATATTAGATAGAAGCCATATGAGGGTTTCTACAATATGTGGCACTTTTGCCTCGGATTTTTACGAAAAAAATCAATAACTATTTTTTGTACTTTTCAAAGTCCTAATCTATTCATATTAATAATATCAAGATGTGTCATAGCCAGCAATGCACAAAATTCAATATTTCTGTTAAAAACTGAGAAAATGTGTTTTTTCAAAATTCATCATGGAGTTGACAAGCTTCACGTAGTTCGCGTCACACAGTTGACTTTCAAATTTTAAGAGTCTTCAGGCAACAATGAGAAATACATAATAGTCACTGTCAGCTGAAGGTACACTTTCGCAGTCTACAGACAATGGAGGCATAATTGCAAGACAAAAAACAGCAAAATGGCCCTAAATCGGGGAAGAAATGAGGGTGCATAGAACACATGAAGAAATAATTGATGAGATCAGTACCAGAAAGATTATCATTGTCAAAGTTCAACTCTTTGTATATCAATGCTTACATGGATATGGATGATGAAATGACGACGACAATACAGATATCATATGTTTGTTAGGGCACTATATATATATACCATTTAAATGCTGCTAATTTTTGAAAATGTGGATTCCGTGACAATCTGTCCACTGCATGACGTGGGCGCGCGTCACGGAGTTGACCGTCACGGAGTTGACAAATTGTTTTGTTTTGGGCAAAAACCGGCACACACGAAACAAAATAATTTCAATGATGTTTGCAACAAAGACAGGACTCTATCACATCCACAAAGGACACATTACATTGAAAGTTTTATTTATATATTCTTGAATATTTGCGTCACGGAGTTGACCTCAATTAAACATACGCGGTGCAACAATATTGTTAACTTTTTTCTATTTAAAAAATTAAACGCAAGATAAACTTCTCATATTTACCAGCAGCATTGGCAACGACAAATGAAAAATATCAGCTGCTAAACACCATAAAAAAACTACCCGTTACAAGTTGGACACGAGTTTTGTAGCCGTCATGGAGTTGACATTTGGATGTAGGACACTGGAATTTGTTCCATTAAAATTTAATTGTTCACTCAAACAAACTCAAACTCAATATATTAAGCATGGTTTATGTTGTAAACAATATGTTACTGAAAATGAATAGTATATTATCGGTTTCGCTATATGCACAATTGGAATAAACAGGTTTTTCCCGTCTTCGGCACACATCTGGGACAACACAGTTTCTGTTGAAATGCTTCGACTGTGAGGTAATAAAACCACCTGAATAATTTAGGAATGTGCCAATTTTAAAATTCTTTTAGTTTTATTTGAAACAAACCTACGTTACGGATTGTCATATGTTGTCACAGAAGCTTTAAAAAATATTTTAAATACCGCGGACAGCAAAATGGACACTTATTGTAGAAACACTCATATAGGCTGTATTCAAGTCCAATATGGGCTTCTGTGCGGTTCCTATAATGCTGTTTTCAAAAGTCCATATACTTAGATGCATACACACATACATTCATGCATACATACATTTATATAAACGTGTGAGGGGCAGAGGACGTATAGTGAGTAGTGGACACAGTGCAGAGCAGTCAGGGAGTCAGCGTCGTTCGTCGTCGTCGTTGTCATCACTGCTTTGTGGTTCCACCAAATAATCGACGTCATCTACATGTGCACATAAGTTCTATCGGTCCCCTTCGGGTCATCGGTCCGTTGCCGAGCTGAGCTGGCTATCAGCTTTAAACGATCAATACGCCAGCACACGGTTTTCTCCTCCCAGCCAAGGACGATCGTAATTTCATATCCCGTGTATAATAAAAACATCTACTAAATTTATCATCTTCAACATGTACCTCATTTGTTACCTCAACGTATACATTGCCACTAGTCTAATTATTCTGTCAGCGCATTGAGTAACTAACTCTCAGAACTGAGAACATTTTGCCATGTGATTTCCGCCTGATACTTCTTACAAATTGCAACCTGTCAGCTTGATATCGAGAATAAACTAATTTGATTGATTGATTGATTACCGGCCGTGGTCTTAATTAAGCCGCGCTGATTACGAAACCGTCCCCCACCTGCTATATTAACTAGCAAAGCTATACATGCACATACTTACATACATGAGGGTAGTGTTGTAATACTGACTGTATTGTCAGTTACCAGACGCAGTTCACATTATTTTAATCTTCGTTTCGTTTCGTTTATTTTGTAACCCAAGATAACACATAACAATTTTACACTGAGGTGGCTCAACATAGGGTAACACAGGAGACCCAGAAGGGGCCGGAGGTCCCGCTAACCAGGGCCACCTGAGAACAGTATGTAACATATGACATAATGTGGCCAGCAGTAAATAAAATAACGAACTTAAGAATAGCTTAACTATTAATTAACTAATAACTTAACTAATGACACAGATAAAACAAATGCACATCTACTGTACTTTTTACGCTGGAGTAACTAAAGTAATGATGTTTCGGGTAATTCGGTTCATTGTTTGAAGATCAATGCACGGGTGTTCTATGTGATCAAATTTCTTATGCACCGTGTATAATGTAGGCTCGTAGCTCACGTTTAAAAAGATGAAGGCTAGGTAGTGAGCGGATGGATAGAAAGATGAAGGCTAGGTAGTGAGCGGATGGATAGAGGAATCTTATTCCAGTTTCTCGGTCCAGCACATTTTATCGAGGAGAGTCTAGTGTTGGTGCGGGCAAACGGTATATAGAGAGAATTTGGGTTTCTTGAGTAGTGTAGATGGATGTTATCATTAAGGAGGAAAAACCCTTGATAAGCAGGGGGTAGTAAATTGTGGGTATAGCGATATATAAAGGTTCCTAATTGTACCTGCCTTATCTGATCAATTCTTAATATGTTATGGTCGCGGAATGCAACTTTTGTATGAGCTCTATATGGGATTTTGGCAACGAATCTAACCGCCCGCTTCTGAAGGATGGTCAACTTAGAGAGGTTTGATTTATACGCTGAGGCCCACACTATATTGCAGTAGGTTAGATAGGGATATATAAGAGTATAATATAGAGTTGAGCGGACCTGTAGTGGCAGTAATTTAGCTATGCGTGATAGAATTCCAAGATTTTTGCGATTTTTCTTGATTTGTTGGATATATGTTCCCTCCAAGAGAGATGTTCGTCAACATAGACTCCCAGGAACTTAGATGATGAAACTTTGGTAATAGGGGTACCCATGATGCATAATTTTGGATAAGCAGCAGGAGACGATTTCTTATAGGATCTAAATAAAACATAATTTGTTTTATCTAAGTTGAGGGTTAATTTATTAGCTCGAAACCATTCTGCTACCTTTTCTAGTTCTGCTAAGCATTATAGTAATTTAACACGACTTAATGTACAAAATGTACAAAGAAAGGAAATTTCTATATCGTCATTAGTCAGGTTACTACTATACGAGCTTTATCTCCTTGCGAAACAAAGAAGTCAATCAAATTTATCAATCATATTTTCAAGCTTGTCAATCATGCTTGCAAATTTATCAATCATGCTTTCAAATTTCCAGTGTCTATTAGACTGTAAAGGACATGCCACTTGTAATTTGGCTATAGTTTACCTGTGTACGGTTTATTCATTCCATAGGTCATTTTGTTCTATATTTCTGACTAATCCATTTACATGAAGTCATAATTAATTTATCCGGTAGGCTATAGGTCTATTCATATCATAATATGCAACTCTGGTAAAGCTTTTATGATGCTATTTGTGTGGGCTCAAGAATTATATTTCTGGCCATAGGGAGCAGCTTCTGAAATGTTTAGCACATGACGTTAAACTATCCACAGGAAAACTGGAAATTATTAATGACGTGCAGTGTGGCTTTCCCACACTAAGCTCCCGGGCGATTCCTCTCTGTTGTTCAAAGCTGGACCACCCTGTCAGAAGCTCTCTGAGGAGCGCACTAGGAAAAGATATTAATCGTTGGTATGGACAAACTTTAGCCAAGCTTTTGTCAAAACACAGGAGTTGATGTGAATTAGTTTGTAGGTTTCGTGAAGGAAGTGATCAGGACAAATTTGAGAAAGGAACTGTTGAAGTTAGTTTCTTCTGTGTTGTCAAATATCTGTTGCGCTGTACATATGCTCATTATGCATCGTTTCTGATAGGGAGTAATTATGACGCTGTCGAGTTGAGAACCTACTGTAAAAAGCTTTAGTAGATTTTATCTTTTCATTTTCAAAATTTCACACAAGTTGTAAAAAGCATAGGAAACGGAATATCTCCGTTTTCCTGGTAACTTGGAACCCTGGAGACATCTGCTGAAGCTTGATTGCGAAAGACATCCGATGGTAATATGCTAAAATTGATGCTTTTCTCATGTAAGGTAAAATCTGTTCTTTTTGGCCGTGCTGGAGTCGGGAGTACTTCTGAGTAGTGCCCCTGAAGAGGTGCAATAAATAAATGAATGAATGAACGTAATGTAACGTAGCCTAAATCATCGAAATTTCTCAACGCCACAAAATAGCTGCGTTAGTTATATGTAGATCAGAGCTTAATCAAATGAAGTCCGCAAGTCGTTGGCCCCGCTTTAAAGTCTCGGCCGGAATTAGACGACGCTTAACAATAGTACGACATAACTTAGGCAGGTGCTTTCGATCTATGATTTATTTTGTTGCTATTGAGATTCGCCAATAACAGAACGTTCTTGAACGTTATTACTGGCTATAAATGCCTATTAATTCGCCAGCAGTTACCGAAGTAATAAAGGAGGATAAGCATGCAAGTCAGAAGTCGAGATCAGAAAACAGACGACCCCAAAGGCGAATTGAAAGGAGGAAGAGCATTCTAGCATTCTAGTCCAGAACTTGAAGTTCTTGTTAAAACGATTCCCTTTGCATCGCATAGTTGGCCTCTATAAATAAAGTCACTCAACGCACAACCCCCACACCTCTCCACACACAACACACATACCCATACACACACACAACACACATACACACACACCCACTCACACCCACGCACGCATATAATAAATGCATGTAATCAATGTCATCAGATAGGATTCTAATTAAACACCTGGCCTATTATTATATTGCAACGCATATGAACTGATTAATTAATGCAATAAGTTGCCTTTCACTCAGTATCAACTTGAGGCTATTTTTTAGTTTAAGTGTGGAAATATATGCAAACAACGTAGTCTCACGGATGATTCACTGCCTATAGATAGGTTAGATCTATTTGAATATTTGCCATGGAGATCGGCTTATAAGTACCGGTAGATCTTTTACACAAAATGCACGTGCTATCATTGCAGATTATCCAATGAAAGCCTATCCATCGACAAATACACTTTGCTCCCTTGAGCCTGTTTGTACATGTAAATCCTTGCGTCAACATCCTTCAGAAAGAAAAAGTCTGGTATTACGACGTCCGCTGGTTTTTAAGTTATCTACGGATGTGTAGTTCGCACAAAATTAAACACAATCAGCTAAGTTTTATTTGGTCGATCGTTTCAAGGGCTCTCTTTAGGCTGGGTTTTATCGCTCATGAGTCATTATTCATTAGACTGAAGTGCTATTATTATTGTCCTTTGTGTCAGACAGGTGTCAACATGAAAGATAGGATTTTGATCGCCATCTGTCGTTTGTGTGTCTTTCTGTCTCCTATACGTGTTTGTCTGTGTGTCAGTCTGTCTGCTTATACTTCATATAGGCCTGTAATATTATTGGTAGTTAACTAGCTATTTACTCATGCACACTGTGCAGGTAAATTTCAATTTTTCTCTTTCGTTGGGTGAGCGCCTGTGAATAGATATCCCGACGGGGCGCTATATAAAGGTTCTGTATAAATGATTGATTGTGTTAATTAGTTGATAAATTAATGAATGAATCAACGAAAGAATTATCGGAACCGGACCGATCTCAATGTGAAGACATAACGCGTGGTATATTTCATCTACTCTTATCAAGTAACTTCTATAGAGCCGTAATCACAGTGACGATTGTCGCCTTAAGTGAAGTCGTCGTCAAAATTCATCGTAATTCATTTAAGATATTTATAGAGCGCCCCTTCAACATTTCTGCTAGAGGCATTCTGAACATTGACACTGATATGAGTTTCACGCCGTCGCATGAGCAATTGCGGTGAAGGACTTGCCCAGGGTTAACGCGGCGGCTGAATAGATTAACCCGCAACCCTTAAAAGCACCGAACATACCCCTACAAGTTCACGCCCCGGAAGTGAAAAATATCGTAACCCTTTATATTATAGAAATCCGTTCTTACATGCTGCGATCGACATGCTGAAATTGATGATATGAGGTAGTAGCCTATAGTATTTCGGCGAAAAATTTCGTTTAAAACTTTTAATGAATAATTTAACCTGAAGTTAAAGCAGAACACGCGCAAATGAAGTTCAGACCCGGAAGTAAAAAAGCAGAACCCGCATATGGAATTCAGTCTCGGAAGTTAAAGGCAGAACCAGCAGATGAAGTTCAGTCTGGCAAGTAAAAAGCAGAACCCGCAGATGGAGTTCAGTACCGGAAGTAAAAAGCAGAACCCGCAGATGGAGTTCAGTACCGGAAGTAAAAAAGCAGAACACGCAGATGGAGTTCAGTCTCGGAAGTAAAAGGCAGAACTCGCAGATGAAGTTCAGTCCCGAAGTAAATAAAAGGCAGAACTCGCATATGATGTTCAGTCCCGGAAGTAAAAAGCAGAACCAGCAGATGAAGTTCAGTCCCGGAAGTAAGAAAGCAGAACCCGCAGATGAAGTTCAGTTCCGGAAGTAAAAAAGCATAACCCGCAGATGAAGTTCAGTCCCGGAAGTAAAAAGCAGAACCCGCAGATGACGTTCAGTCCCGGAAGTATAAAGCAAAAACCCGCAAATGAAGTTCAGTTCCGGAAGTAAAAAGCAAAACCCGCAAATGATGTTCAGTCCCGGAAGTAAAAAGCAGAACCCGCAGATGAAGTTCAGTCCCGGAAGTAAAGAGCAGAACCCGCAGATGATGTTCAGCCCCGGATATATCTGCGTCGAAAACACGGGGACAAGTACAGTGCATGTGCATATAGGTATTAATTTACACATATATATATAGGTATTGAACTGAACACTCAACGCCTTCGTGTATTTCTCAAAAGTGGCTATTTTCTATAATGCAATCTTTTTCAGATCCACTAATTTGATTATAATTAATTGAGCACTTTATTTCACAAACATAATTATATTTGCATTTAAATATGTTGATGAGGCATCTCGAAGTTAGATATTTATGCATCTGCCGTGGAAATATGGGCGAAATAAAAAACACTGCCTTGTTTAATGCAAAAATTTAATAAGGATTTATTCAATGATCGGTTGATGCCTTGTGAATTCGGCGCCGGTGCACGAGACGTCACAAATCTCAATTACAATTCTGTAAGCACAAATTATTATATTATAATTGTAATATGTTATCCTAAAAGACACAGACCTACAATGCAACACGCCTACATATAAGAGAAGAATGTTCAGCAAGTTTAACAACTTGTATCTCGATATTCTTTTGATATTAACGAAAATTGTTCGATACTACATAAACGTGAGGATTATCAGGGTTAAGATGGTTAAAGAAAGAGTCGCAGAAGATTGATAGAGACGGACTGATAGCTGCCCTGATATGCAGAGGGCGTCTTATTTTCGGCGCTTGCCAAAGACTCACGGCCCCGCTAACGCCCGTCGTTGAACGTCCGCGCGCAAATATCGTACATTGTTGGTGGGAATATCAGACTATGTGAGAGAGGACGATCCACTCGCCCTCATATGCCGAGACTAAGAAAATGAAGTCGATAACACGTTATACACACATGCATATACAAGATGTTCTGCTAATCATTCCGAAACAGGTGGGTTTTCTTTGAGTGCGGTCGTGACATCCAGCAGTCTTCCGAAAGGCTGCGTGGCTTTTCCGAACAATGCTACGTGTAGGTTGCTTAAAACAACGGGTCAAGTTATAGGACGATTATAATTATTCGTGACTGCTAGTTCCTCAAGCAAAGCAAGCGATGAGTTGACGCCGCCGTCTTGGGCGTATTTGTCGAAATAATTTGCAATAGCGACAGTGATTCGCTTATGCTTACTGATAATATTATCACAGCGGAGGTTGGATATTCCCGGTTGAATGCTAATGGCGAACGGCCACTTGACGTTTCTTATTGGCCAAACTGTCAATCGTTTCTATGTTGGAGGGGATTGCGATAGACAGGCAAAGGCAAGCACCAGCATGCAAAAAAGGAAGATAAGGGATTGGTCACAAACGGAAGATCCGAGTCACGTTAAAAGTGTGTTTCTGCACAGAGGTCACGTAACCATGGGAGCCTAGGTCTTCGAGAGGAGGTACTCGAGGTACCTATATAAGCACGGCAGCTGACGGACGATCATTCGCAGACCAGTCGACATCAGATGAGAGAAAGCCCGTCAAAAGACTCCACAGGTGCACCTCTTCGCCAGATAAACATCCTTCTTACGTCGCCAATTTCAATAAGGTATGCTTCTCTTCTGTGCGAAAATATATCTAAGCTTATTGATCATTTAGCTTGTTCTTATTTCTGAATAAAAGTAAGGAAATAAAGTGAAAGTCGATTTAAATCTGTTTTTTTCTCGCAAAAAATTAGCGTTAGCGTAATGAATAATAAAACTCCTAAATATTGAAACTTTAAGGACGATTGAAATAATTAGTCTACGTCTTAATATTGACTTAACACACAAACAAAAGTCAATTTGAATGTTATTTCTTTTAAAATGTAATCTTAGCGTTATGTGTTTTACGTAAGTGCGATTCAAGACAATAGGCCCCTAATAGTTTAAAAATTCTGTTTATGAAAATATTACTTTAAACAAGTTTTAAATTAGATGAGTTAAGTAGTTAAGCCTTTTAGTCGACATAAGTTCAGAGAAGTTTAACTTCAATGCAATTTAAATTTATTTATTTGAAGTTTTTAGGAAATTAGCTTTACAGTAGTTTGCCGGTGAATAAGCTGATCTCCCTGACGCGGCTTTGGTATCGCACTGAGCAATTACGAAGATTTATATTACATCACATTAATTTCAAAGAAATTTGGCTGCAAAATAACTATCGTTAAAGCAAATTGACTTTATGATAACTTAACTATGAAGTAATTTGCAGGGACGTAGTAAGTTATAATTGCGCCCTGTGCACTGTGCTCTGTGCCAAGTTTAAAACGCGCCCCACCCTCTCCTAAAGATCACAGGTTTTATCTATTAATATTATACATACACTTTTAATTATTGTGATTTAATTTTATTACATTTATTTAATTTATGATGGATATTTCATATAATCACATTTCAAGATAAAGTAATTAGTTTAATAATTAAATCATTCCGTCTCAAAATTTGCGCCCCTAGAGTTGCGCCCTGTTTCATGGCACCGCTGGAACACCCCTCTCTATGGCGCTGGTAATATGTCTTTAAAGTAACTTAACTTTAAAGCAATTTGGCTTCATGGTAATTTAACTACAGAGTAATTTGACCCTATGTAACTTAACTTTAAAGCAATTTGGTTTTCAGATTACTCGATATTCAAGTAATTTAGAGCTTGAATAAGTAAGATTAAAGTAATGTAGCTTTATTTAATTTATAATTGAATTTATTTGTCTCAAAATTAATTAGAAGTTAATTCTTAGTCCAATGGAATAAATTATATAAATATGTACACGCTATAAGGGACCCAGTTTTAAGTGATAGGTCTATTATTTGCTGCAAATAATTTTATTACGGCATTGTGTGCGTCGCATTATAGTCTATAAAGTGTGTATTGCCTAAGTCATATCGCATCTCAGGAGAAAATCTATGCTCAGTTTTCCGACTTATATAACTTTCAAACTTAACATAATTTCTTTAAAAAAAGTTACTTTGTCTTAATTAGGCCTTCAATGTTGGAGCAAAATGTGTGCGCTGCATACCAACTAATAAATCGCATTTAACTATCCAAGTAAAACGTATTGGTCCCAGCAGCTGCACTCAGTAGTTCTTTACACAGAATACATGTCTTGGGAACCACTTAAAGCCCTGACTATGTTAAGCTACGTGAGTTGAAGCGTTACGCTTGCATCCCACAAAGCCGCCTTCATTGGACGCATAATACAAAAGAATTACGTCAAGGGCTGCTCAGGGCTTCTATACGGGAACCGTCTCAGGAGAGGCTCGAAGCCTCGGTCACGTACTCTCTGCGTTACTCGCCGAGCTCTCTAACCAATCGACTACCGTGTCACGTATTTAATCCAGATTGTTACCTCTGGTTGCATCAGGTCATTAAAGCTGCCAATCGAGAGTTTCGTAATAATCATAATCGTGATCGTAATCTCCTAGTTTCTAAAGTTCTACTCTAAAGCCAAGCGCTGGGCACAAGCTTATTCACGAGCTCTGGATCGTTTCAGAGGGGTTGTCCAGAGACTGATGTTCAGAGGAGGTTCGAGTTTGGTCACCATAATAGTTAGAAGCGCATTATAATCAGTACGTTGCTTAAATCTCTTTTCGGTTAAGTCAATATAAGCTTGAGTCTCGTTAAATGCCACCTTTAATCTCGATAGGTCCCTAATTAAACAGTGTGATTCTCCTTACAGATTTTATTTTAGTTATACTTACAGTTATAGTTAATGGTTTTTTTTTATTTTAGTCATAGTTATAGTTAGTATTATTTTTTAGTTATGGTTATAGTTATAGTTAATGGATTTTTATTTTAGTTAATTTTAGTTACTATTTAGTTGCAAAAATTAAGGCTATAAGCAAAATTCTGCGTATTAACACGCTGTTTCACAATTGGCTTAGAGCTTTGAAAGCCTTTGAAGCATGGGTGCATTCAGCTTCATGAATACACGAGTTTCCAATGTAACTGACAAATTGCTTGATAAAAATGTCGAATTTTTCGTTCTCATTTATGTCGAATCGTCTATATTGCACTTCCTATTTTTACTTTTTGTATTAACGAAAATAAAGATGTATTTTCGTTATTGTTATTTTAGTTATAGTTATAGTTAATGATATTTTTAGTTATAGTTATAGTTATCGTTAACGAAATCATTTTATTTTCGTTAACGAACATTTTCGTTATCGTTATCGTTAACGAGAATCACATTGTAATTAAAACGTTCGAACAAACGTTTTCGAATGGCGCAATTTTCAGGGTCATTTAACCATTGAAGAATCAACTTAGATTTTGGACATCAATCGATTTGTTGAATAATTTTGTAGTCTGAACGATGGCCACCGACAAAAGAACACTGATTCATCTGCTGCTGCTTCTGCTACTGGCAACCATGTCTTCTGCAGCATCGACAACAATAGAGACAACAGAGACAACGCACACCACCGGTAAGAATCTCTAGCTGAGGTGACTGCTATACGGGGTTCCCTTTACATGTTTTTTTAAACTCGAGGTAACTGTAATCCCTCAAGAACAAAAAAAATTATACTCTGGATATCTGGAAAATCGAAACTTTGTGATCGAATGGCGTCAAAGTTGTCAGAGTTGAAGCGAGTTTTGCACTGTGGGAAACATGTAGTTAACCCATATCCACTAGATTAGAGAGTCAGTAGTGGGGACAATGACGCGGCGCGTCTACGATGTAATATCCTGCTGGTGCAGGTCATCACAGTCTCTCTCTGTCTGTCTCTCTTTGTCTGCATATCTGTCTCTCTCTGTCTCTCTCCCTGTCTATCACTCTCTGTCACTATCAGTTTCTATCTCTTCGTCCCTGTCTCTCTCTGTCTCCCACTCTCTCTCCAGCCATTCCACCTCCCAAGCGGCATTCCTGTTGTTACGCAGCACAGTTAGCTCTTTCCGTTGTACAGTCCACATTTTTCAGAGCGCGAGTGCCATATTAAACATCATAATCTGTCGCAGTCTCACCATCATGGTGTTCATCTCACGCTAGGCACCATACCAAGTCTATTTTTTTATTTTTGCATTAAAACAGTAATAAATATTCCTTTGCGTACATTCAAACTTAGTCAAGAAAATATCCGGAATAGTGTTAATTATGTCCTTGAGCAAACGGAAAACTGTCAAGTATCGAACGCGATGTAACAACAGATGTAAAAACTTCTGAGGGGCCACCTACAGTACTTCCATTTATAAATCGCAATGAGAATGATCATCGTAGTAGTGGCATACGCATGCTGCTGGGACTTTGCACTGGGCAAGACTCACCGGCAAATGTGCATGTTATAAAAAAACTGTAACGATATTGAATTTTTTATTAAATAATTTATAGAATCAACTACAACAGCTGCTCCTACAACTGCTACAACAGTTGCTCCTACAACTGCTCCAACAGCAGCTCCTACAACTGCCCCAACAGCTGCTCCAACAGCTGCTCCTACAACTGCTACAACAGCTGCTCCTACAACTGCTCCAACAGATGCTCCAACAACTGCTCCAACAACTGCGCCTACAACTGCTCCAACAGCTGCTCCTACAACTGCTCCAACAGATGCTCCAACAACTGCTCCAACAGCTGCTCCTACAACTGCTCCAACAGCTGCTCCTACAACTGCTCCAACAGCTGCTCCTACAACTGCTCCAACAGCTGCTCCTACAACTGCTTCAACAGCTGCTCCTACAACTGCTCCAACAGCTGCTCCAACAACTGATCCAACAGCTGCTCCATCATCTGATTCAACAGCAGCTCCTACAACTGCTCCAACAGCTGCTCCTACAACTGCTCCAACACCTGATCCAACAGCTGCTTCTACAACTGCTCCAACAGCTGCTCCTACAACTGCTCCAACAGCTGCTCCAACACCTGATCCAACAGCTGCTTCTACAGCTGCTCCAACAGCTGTTCCTACAACTGCTCCAACAGCTGCTCCAACACCTGATCCAACAGCTTCTTCTACAACTGCTCCAACAGCTGCTCCTACAACTGCTCCAACAGCTGCTCCAACACCTGATCCAACAGCTGCTTCTACAACTGCTCCAACACCTGATCCAACAGCTGCTTCTACAACTGCTCCAACACCTGATCCAACACTTGATTCAACACCATCGACGGAAACGTTTGGTAGTAGCGCGGTTCCTTCAGCCACGACCGCAGAATCCAGATCTGCAACTCTAAGAGTTTCTCTCTGGAATTCGGTCGCTTTTGCGCTGGTGATTCTGCTTACGTTTGCTAGCTTTCTCGAGTAAACCCGACACAAATGGAAACTAGATTGACTAAGAAGTTCTACACTATTATATAAAAATTTCATTTGCAGATTGTCTAGCTGTAAACTATTGCAGCTTAGAGCAAGTATGGAAAAGAATCGATTCGACAATCAATTCTTGTGCAATACAATGGAGCTTCCTTTAAACATTGTTGGGGTCATATATCAAAGACCGTGTTACAAAAAGGTCGTTTTCTAAACTTAAACTAAATTTGGGATCTATATACATGACCGTGTTGTAACAATTTTCTGATATTATAGATCGTGGTATAAGGAGAGTCTGGTATAGTTTCATTTCGTCAAATCTGTAACTTAAGGATCAGCTTAAGTGACATGGGAACATATGTTGAACAAGATCAATGTTCGGCAATTGTCAACGTTATCCTTGGAGTTTCCCATGTCATTTGATAATTAATCAGATATCTATCAGTGTTCTGAAGGAAGACCTACAGATGTTTAGTACCTTATGAATCGAGCAATCAGCTCAATGACTTAAGCACGTGGCTTCCTACAGATCATTGAATTTTCCATTGCATTTGGTGTATCAGATATTTGCGAGTGTTTTGAAGAGAAGTGTAGAGATGCCGTATGAGGCGAGCAATCAGCCGATTGGCATAATCATGCATTTTCACTTCCTAAATGTATGTCTTACACTGAGAGAAACACAATATGTGATTATTCAAGTGCAACTTATGAAACTAAGCTTCGTCATCAATTGCAGGTGATCAGATTGTACCCTATTGTGTTTTCAGTTGTTGTTTATGCTATTTGTGGCGTTTAGATAGCAGTAGTATTGATGTCAATAACGATGGTGGAAATGGTTAAGACGACTAAGATGATTATGACGATGACGACGACAATAACATTTAAAGTCATCATCGTCATCTACGACAACACTATTGTACTAACTATCTTTATTGTCTCAGCCACTCCACCGCTACGACCATACTCGTAACTGTTTATAATGACGACGGTGTTCGGTCACCACCACATTTAAAAGCGGTGATGACTGCGCTGAAATCCTTTTTGCGACGTGACAGTGTTGTCAACATCATTATTAACAGTCGTGAAACAGAATGTAAACATGTGCATTGTTATCTGCGAGTGGCTTCAAAGTAGAGGACAAAGCAAACCAAAGTCGTAAGTGGGTAAGAACGAGAAGAGAGGGAAGAAAAAGGAAGGGGAGAAGGGAACGGGAAGAAGGGTGGAATGGTCACCACCACTTTGTGGGGGAAAAGTTATGTCCTTGGCTACGAAGCTCGTTATCTGTTGAAATCTATTGTTCTACGTAGACCTTTGTTATCAGGCATTAATTAACTGTAGTCTGTTTTAGAAATGCGTTTAGTTTGTTTGTTATTATAGCTATTTTATATTGTATAAAATTACAGTGCTAATCAAAGAATTCTACACTGCACATTACTCAATATGCGTTGCATTAATATATCTGTGATACTCTTGTGATGCCAAGTGAAGCGCAGAACAGATGGCGTTCTTGTATCTCTCGACAACCTGTCTCGTTCGTTCTGTCAGTAGACAGTATAAAAGTAACTGTTTCCGCGATTGTTATTAGGCGGAAGTCTCTAAAACCATGTAACCCTGCAACCCAAGCTTTGACTAGTTTCGGAAAATAATAATTTATTGTATAAGAATTTCTGGTACAACTGTTGCTCACTTGATCATTTAGTCAGGGTCCGATTTGCCGGGGGGGTCGGGGGTTGGACCCCCTTGCTTCTTCTTATTGACCCCCTTGCTTCTAGCCTTTGGCCGACCCCCGAGGGGGTCGGCTTGACCCCCTCAAATTCATTACCCACAGTCCAAGATTTCTCCAGTGGAAAGATCTTGCCCACAGTCCTATACACCAAACGACTCCATTATGACCAATCAGCCTGACCCAGCTTCTGCCTCCCTCTCTCCTACTCTCTCTGAAAGCCCACGCAGCGATATGCGTGTGTGTATATATATATATATATATATATATATATATATATATATAATGGTCACATTTGTCTTTAGTAGGCTAGTAATGTTTCTTCTCTCTACTCGACCACCCTCCTCCTTTTCCTCTTGCAGTTTGATATATGTGTGCCACATCAAAGCGCCATCTGCTTTTGGATTAGGGGCCCAAGGAAGAAGAAAGTTAGAGCAAGATTTCAACACCCATTACAGTTTTCAGGCCTAAAGGATCGGGTTTCCACGTAGTAGGCTATGCTACAGGCGAGCACCCCGGTTATAACACGCTTCAAGCCTCCCGTGGCTATAGGAGTCTGGATAGACGCCCTCCTGACCTTTCCCCTTTCCCTATGGCCAGGACAGTGGCACGGAGACCGCTGAGTCATAAGTCGTGGAATATCAGTCTGTACGTCGTCTATTCGAAATTCCAGTTTTATGTGTAGCCTAGGCCTATTTGTTGTTTATAAAACTATCTGCACATCGCTTGCCTTTATCGAAAATTAAGCGACATATTAGCTGAACGGAACTAGGTTTAAGAAATTGTCAGAGAAACGAGCAGCAGCTGCATCAAGTTCTACAGTAGCCTATGGAGTTAATGGCAGCTATTTTGAAGGGCACTGCTCAGCAATGTCAGATGAACAAGACATTGAACCCAATCATGCCACAGCAGTTTCATCAGCCAGAGTGAAGTAACGCTTCTATTAATTTTGCTGAAGTTCTGAAAGACGTGGCAGATAATTATTATTATATAAAGGATAGAAAAGTTTTGAGTCTGAGTTCTGGTAAGAGCCACATGTTCATATAATCGAATAATGTTCAATATAGTGTTTGATTAACTGTGTTTACGCTAAAATTCTAAATTTCTATTGGTAGTGCTTGCCGTTATTCGCCCCGGGCGCCAAAATACCTAGCCATGCCACTGATCAAATCACTTGCATTGGAACTGTCTCAGACAATTTAAGTGATAATGACTCCCTAATCAAGTTCTCTCCAACCTGAGTTTCGCTGCACGAAAGGGCCCCGTGAACCTGCTCAAGGTTGGCTGTCAGAAAGGTAGAACCATAACATTTGTGCAGCTTTTTATGTGAAAAGTTTTAACATTTATCACTAACCCGCATGATTAATAAAAGAAACGTTTCTTATCAGTAAAATAAAGAACTAACTTCAAGAAAAATAGTTGAAATTAAGGTCAAAGGGCCGCTGATCTGCCGTTTGTAAGGAATCTAAGGATGCCATGATCTGAAAAAGGTTGGGAATCACTGCCCTAATTAATCTATCAGTAGGCTACTTTATAAAATAATATTATATCTCACTCTTCCTGTTACGTTGGCCACTGCAGTACGGCGCCCTATTATACGGCGCCCCGTTCGGGCCAGCTGGTAATTGTAGCCTACTGCAAAAAGAACTTTGAGCAGATTGAAAATAATTAAAAAAATTACTTGCGATCCAACATCACAAATGAACGCCAATTTCAAACAGTATTTTGTAGGATCGTATATAATAGTCTACTACAGGGTACACTAACTATTGCTCATAATGCCATTATTTCAAATATAGCCTATTAGGCCTACTATCATTTAAAGTTAATTACAATTTTGCCCTGGAACGTGGCGCCCTTCAAAAACAACCCTTGCCCCACATAAGCAATCTTGGATCCGCCACTGTTCCCGACCCCCCTGCTTCTTTTTTGACAAATCGGACCCTGCATTTAGTACGAGTATCCTGTCAAAGTGAGGTGGAGAGAGAAACGTTTTCAATTCAGTGACGACATCCCTGTGTAGTAATTGTAATCAAATTGTTATTGCAATCACACATTTATATAGCGCCTCTTCAAAAGAGGCTCATTAGAGCTACTTGGTTAGACAGTCAGTCAGTCAGCATTTAACCTATAGGCTACAGATTGTCAATTATAGTCTCTTAGCTGCACTTGTTTCTCGAATGAAGGTGGGATTAGATGGCTGTAGATAAGGCTATCGAGGCTTTCTAGAAGTTACGTTTTGGAAGATATTGATAATCGGTTCACAATGAAAGTCATAAACATTAATTGTGCGTGTGCTTCAAATCCAGGTTTAATGTTTAACTCGATGAGAATGTTTCGTTACGTGATTGCAACTAGTGATTTAATGCTACTCTTTTCTGTTCTTCTACGTTTCTCACTTCAGCAGTATTTGGTTTTTCAAGAGTATTGTACGACAGTCAAACTAATACATCTTGTTTCGTTTTCTTGTGATCTAGCTTCTGTGGCGCCCATGCTTTTCTAACGTATCGCAAACACGGCTGTTTAAATATTGTGCCGCTGTTTAATATTTACAATAATACTTTTAAACTAATCAATCGAAACATACTGCAGCATGTAATTGATTTTTAGCTTTTAAAATAAGTTTATTCCTGTCTGTGTGCCCTTTTCGCTTTATGTTGGACTAAGAATAATGAATGGCAATAAAGTGAGTTAATTTACTATCGTTTATTAACCTTCGGAGGCCGAAGCTCCGTTTCTGGACACGGAGGCCGAAGTGGGGTAGTTTTCTACCCCAAAGAAATATGTAATATCTCAGCTCACAGGTAAGCTACAATGACAAATGAGGTGTCGATTCTAATATATCCAAGGTCAAGGAATCGAAATATCGCATTGTCAATAGTGTGGGAATAGTACTATCCAAGATGGCGGCCAATATGGCCGCCGAAACTCAAAAATATGTATATTTAAGCTCATAGATAAGCTATAATAACAAATGAAGTGTCCATTGTAATAGTTTCAAGGTCAAAGAATCGAACTATTGCATTGGCAATAGTGTGGGAATAATACTATCCAAGATGGCGGCCAATATGGCCGCCGAAACTCAAAATGTGTATATCTACGCTCATAGATAAGCTAGAATGACAAATAAAGTGTCCATTGTGATAGTTCCAAGGTCAAAGAATCGAACTATTGCATTGGCAATAGTGTGGGAATAGTACTATTCAAGATGGCGGCCAATATGGCCGCCGAAACTCAAAATGTGTATATCTACGCTCATAGATAAGCTAGAATGACAAATAAAGTGTCCATTGTGATAGTTCCAAGGTCAAAGAATCGAACTATTGCATTGGCAATAGTGTGGAATAGTACTATCCAAGATGGCGGCCAATATGGCCGCCGAAACATAAAATGTGTATATCTACGCTCATAGATAAGCTAGAATGACAAATAAAGTGTCCATTGTGATAGTTCCGAGGTCAATAAAACGAACTATCGCATTGGCAATAGTTTGGAAATAGAACTATCCAAGATGGCAGTCGCCAATATGGCCGCCGAAACATTGAAACTGAAATGCGTATATCTACGCTCATAGGGCCGCCATCTTGACAGTTCTATTTCCACACTATTGTTCCAATGCGATAGTTCGTTTCGCATTGGCAATAGTGTGGGAATAGTATTACAAGATGGCTGCCAATTTGGCCGCAAACTAAAATGCTTATCTACGCTCATATGGCCGCCATCTTGGACAGTTCTATTTCCACACTATTGCCAATGCGATAGTTCGTTTCCTGACCTTGGAACTATTACAATGGACAGTACTATTCCCATTCTATTGCCTAATGCGATAGTTCGATTCCTTGACCTTTGGAGTACTATTCCCACACTATGGACAATGCGATAGTTCATTCTAGCTGGGGCTATCTATGAGCGTATTGTCATTCACATTTTGAGTTTCGGCGGCCATATTGGCCGCCATCTTGGATAGTACTATTCCCACACTATTGCCAATGCGATAGTTCGATTCCTTGACCTTGGAGCTATCACAATGGACGCTTCATTTGTCATTCTAGCTTATCTATGAGCTTAGATAAACACATTTTGAGTAATATCTGCTATAAATACATCTTCATTATGAACGAAAAAATTGTAACGCCGAGGCCGAAGTGGGGTAGATTTCTACCCCATGACACTTTGAACTGAAATAACTTTCTCAGACAACATGACATGATGATCGTTTTGGTGTGGGAATATGTCGGGGGTGTTAACTTGTAAACATGTGGAACGTCAAGTTATGACTACCTACAGTTACTCCGCAATCAACATCCAAACACCGCTGGGGTAGAAATCTACCCCACTTCGGCCTAACACTGTAAATAAATCAAATCGGTAAATCAGTCTGGTTGTAGGAAAAACCATTCCACTGAGTCCCTCTTGCTAAGCCTACTCTCGGATGCATATGGCACAATGGACAGGGCACAATTGACACTTCTGGTTCTGCTTTACGTACTTGGGTCCACTAGGTCTCATTGAGTTGCCACTGCTTTTGGTCTGCCGCAGGGCTCTGTTGTCGCCCCATTGCTGTACGTACATTTTATACACTGCTGAATGCTGATATTGCAACTGTCCTGGTCTCCTGAGGTGTTTTGAGTCAGCTCTACGCTGATGATATTCAGGCTTATCTGCATTGTCCGGCAGCTAATGCTCTGACTGCAGCAGCCACAATTCAGCGCACCATGGAGGCGATTGACAATTGGATGTCATCCAATCGTCTGCGACTCAACGCTTTCAAAACGCAATTTAGCCTATATAGCTTGGTAATGGGCAGCAGCTGAAAAAAAATAGATCCTCATGCTATATATCTGCTGACTTCCCTCACTTTGTTTTCTCGACATCTGTCCGCAGTTTACGGGTGGTTCTTGATCAGAAACTTACCTTCTCTGAACATCTAAATCTGTTATGCCTTGCTCAGTGGCGTAACGAAGGGTTTCAGCGCCCAGGGGCAAGGGTTGATGACTGCGCCCCTTTTTATTTTCTTGTTGACTTTTAATCGTGTTTATCATAGTACTGCGTACCACTGAAAGCTAATTTTGCGCCCCTCTGGTGCTGCGTCCGGGGGCAGCTGCCACCTTCGTTACGCCACTGGCCTTGCTTGCTTTTCAGCTGCGCAATTGCGGGTCATTTCCCATTCACTTTCACCCAATGCTGCACTTGCTCTTGTTCATGCGGTCGTTTGTAGTAGGATTGACTACTATAGTGCCATCTATGCTGGCCTCCCCTTGAGGCGCTTGAGCGCGTGTTTCGTGCTGCAGCTACTAAGCTTGTTGGTGGTTTCTCCAAATTTGACCATGTCGAGCATTATATGTGTGACATACTCCACTGGCTTCCTGTTTCCCAGCACATTCAATTTAGGATTTCGGTCTGGGTCTGGCGGTTGCAGTGGGGAAGCTCCACAGTATACTTGCGCGAGTTTTGTTGCCCCACCTCAGGTTTGGGTGTCCGCAGAAATCTTCGTTCTGCACCTCGAGGTGAACTTGTTGTAGCCTTTGCGCGCACTTCAAAGATGCAACGACGTGCCTTCTCAGTGGTTGGGCCGACCACGTGGAATAATCTTCCTTCCGATCTGCGTGTTCCTTTAGCTAGAGATTACGCATACACCTTTTACAAGAATCTGAAAACTATTCTTTATCGCCGGAGTTGGGCTGGAAGCGCCTCTGAGTAGGTTATCTTGGAGGGGTGCTATATAGGCTAAGTCTTCTAAAAGAATGAATGAATGAATGAGTGTCGCTATAATAATTAGAATAAATGTTAGAACTGCTTCCATGAAGGCGGTTATGAAGGTAGCGTATAGGGCGAAAAGCCTTGTTGCCTGTAAAGCGCCGAAGAAGCATTAAAAGATTCAACAAGATGCCGAGTTTGTCTTTTTTCGTATCTAACATTTCGTGTATAAAATACTTCAGATTACAAACGTGCTTTTTCTTGTGCCGTTGTAAGATATAATACAGTATCGAATTTCAGTTGTATGTTGATGCACAACGATGCAGGAAACACTACAACTGTAGTCTTAACTGTTTCAGGAAAGAGAAGGAACATTTCAGAAAGTCTTTTCATGTGTGCAAATTGCCTTTCAACACTAAGCTGAGGGACCACCATGTCCTTCTCATTCATGCATTCATTCATTCATTCATTCATTCATTCATTCATATTCATTCATTCATTCGTTCAGAGCATGTGCATAACGCCTCACCAAGACAACAATTCCGAGTCACTGCCAATACCTATAGCACTGCGTTATTTTGGCATGAATTTGTCGCTATATTCTTGCTACAGAAGCGATTGGAAGTTCATTGTCACAGATTACGAATGCAACTCACGGATTACTGTATTCGCTCATTATGCTAGATGGAATTAGACACAATAGGTCTTCTGCGTCTGATGACAACAACCAAATTCTGCAGGAAAAAAATAATCGTTAGCCAGAGTAACTGTTCTGTCTGGAACCGAGTCCGAAACCAAGTCCAAGACCAAGGCCAAGGCCAAGAACTACTAGCACGACGAAAACGGCAATGCAGATGTACCAAGAAGTCCGGTTGCAGCAATGGTTCATCATCGGTTGTGGCTCCTTCTACAATGGCAACAAAAAAGACAATAGCAGTGGTATCCAGGAACAACATCAATTGTAGCATTGATAGCAACAGCAAAAACAACAAAGGGTTTCTGCCTATACGCTAAAAATGTTTGGCGGAAGTATATGTTCTCGAATATCGTCCAAATCGTTAAACTCGTGAAGACCTAGTCTCACGTGACATCCGCTTAGCTGAACGATCATTCAGCGAGTCTTGAATTTTGATGTTTGCGATTGTATCTAGCAGACATGGGGGGGGGGGAAGGAACAGTAGGTCTTGTAGTCTTTCAAGGAAATAATGGATTTCGTTGATTTATGTCTTCCTAGAAATATTTCGAGACAGTCAAGTCTATGGCTTTTTCAGATTTATACAGTAATATACACGTACGTACTCAGTCTACACATGTAAATACATACGTACACAGTACTACACACACTCATGCGTGTGCACGCATGCGTACAGACATACATAATATACATGCGTACAGTACATACATATTCAGGCCTACATAGATACATACGTTGACTTTAATTTTCTTTCCCTTCCAGTTCTTGTAGAAAGGAGTTGGATGGAGAGAGATTCCGTCGTCTGCATCCATATCGTACGAAACATTTCTTGTGTACAGTGCGCAACCGCCTGTGTTAAAATACACAAACAGACAAACACACACACATAATTATACGCACATAATTATACGCATGCATATCTAGGCCTACATAATTATACACAGGCGTAAACACTAGCGGACAATTATTATACGCATGAATGAGGCGACGGAATTCGGCTACCATGTTAATCACTTCGTGTCAGCCAGCGCAACGAATAACACTCTCGGCTCTGACTTTGGCATAATGCAATAACTTTTTTCAAATAATGTTACCTGTTATATAATTGTCACCTTTCCTAATTATTGCACTACGTGGATCACAGACCAGGTGTCCATAGCTATAGTTATATTCAAAGTTGTCGGTGGGTCGGATGAACCCACCGGTCGGGTCGGGTTTGGGCAGACCGGGTTGGGTCATAAGTTTGGGAATTTAGGAAATTTGATAGGTCAAGTGGGGTCAAGAATGCCGTATAATGAATGTGTTTGCCCACCGCTTAAATCTGCTATGCAAAACACCTGTTACCAATTACCTCTCAGTTTGCCAACTTGGCCTACGTTGATTTTATTTAGCTCTGAAAAGTATAGTTAAGTGATAGTAATATGATGTAATGTAGATTAGCGTAAGCATCATTTTTCATTTTGATTTAGCTTTAGCCTCTTGTAACTGAATGGGTCGGACCCACGGAGAACTGTGATCATCAGGATGTGATAAGGAGCTTTCTACGTGAGCCTTCTGTCATGTACTTGTATCTACAAACGGTTGCTTTTGACTGTGTGTGGTACAGCGGGTACACTCTCAAACCACTTCATAACGCACTCGTTCAGATAAGTTAGACGGACATGTGCGCAGCTCTTGTGAGTGTTACTGCATGGCGCAATATTAATAATCCTTCATCGTCTTGCTCGGGACTGCTACTATGAATGAATGAATGAATGAATGAATGAATGAATGAATGAATGAATGAATGAATGAATGAATGAATGAATGAATGAATGAATGAATGAATGAATGAATGAATGAATGAATGAATGAATGAACGAACGAATGAATGAACGAATGAATGAATGAATTGATTAATTAATTATATAAACCCATACATGCATGCATGTAGGTGTCAATATATGCCTATAATAATTGCTTGCCTACTTCTTCTTTACGTCACTGGAGTCGCTTACCTCCAATGGCGTATACAGGCGGAGACGATATTATGGATACTTCTGACTCAAAGGCTTGATTTCTGTAACTCGCTGCATTCACTCGGCGGTTAGCTTCCATGCTGCAGGCCAAGGACGACCGTTATTCTGTGGCTATGTATGGACTCACGAGTTTAGCTTAATCCTCCTTCTCCGTCTCTTGCTATCACAAATTCATAGAGCGCCACTTCAAAAGAAACAACTTTGAGGAACTCTGGATCTGGCAACTGAAAACGACGATCGAATAGAATGATTTTGAAGCATCTACGGAATTTAAACAAAGAAATACCAAGAAGTTCAAGTCGTTGGTACGTAACAATAACCTTCAAATATAGACCAAACTGGAGGGGCCACCGGATGCACCATATAAGGCCTACCTTTATAATAACAGGCCTATTATTCATTCATAATGCAGTATCAGAGAACATTTATATAACGCACACATTAACAACAATAAAAAAATTTTATAGCACAGAATATTATGCTGTGTTTGATACCAACTTTATGTTATGTTAAGGCTTGGCTTAGGCGATGCTATTCTATGTTATAGTATGTTATTGTATGCAGTGTTGTGCTATGTTTGTCATAGTGTTTCAGGCCGTCTCACTGTCTGTGAATTGCCC
The DNA here is from genome assembly GCA_020284085.1 of Aporrectodea caliginosa. NCBI lineage: Eukaryota > Metazoa > Annelida > Clitellata > Crassiclitellata > Lumbricidae > Aporrectodea > Aporrectodea caliginosa. The sequence continues at coordinate 707,708 of JACEVL010000382.1, read as the reverse complement.
TGTGGATCCTTGATCTGTAACCGATCTTGATCTGACCTGCCTATAGATTTTGTTTTGACTGAGCGTCTGTAAATAAGCTAGCTGGTTCCGCGACTTGGAAGATTTTTGGGGCGCAACCACTAAATCTCGAGATTACGATTTGCGAGTGCACAGTTGGGACCGGGCTACTGGAAACTGTGCACCTCATGGTTCGTTGTAACACCACTACTCCCACCCATATTAATTAAATCGCAATCGTAATGTCAAAATTTTTACAGCGCCCCAAAAAGAGAAGTCGCGGGAATCACATATTCACAGGCTATTAGTCAAATCATAATCGATAGGCGGGGTGGTGAAATCGGCGACTATAATAAGCCATAAAATGACCCTTCTAAGCAGACTAAATGCTTACCTGTCTAACGCAGTCCAAGCTATTTTCCAACGATTTCGTTGCACCGTTGTGGACCAATTTAGCCTCCGTAAATTTTTAACATTGCTTCACTGGCTCAGTTTATATTTAGGCCGGGATTTCCAAGCTCTCTGTGAGTCAATCGATACACTTCTGCGTATCAGCAACAAAACAAAAGATTACTCACCTGTTGTTACCTCTCTTACAGCCTGTTGAGCCTTTCGCTCAAACTGAAAACACTGTTCTTTCACAAAACCTATCCTGATTCCTCCTCTTCTCTTACATCCCTCGGCGTTTACATTCTAAACACATCCACCTTAGCCGTCTGACTGTTTGCCTGCCTGAACCTTTGGATCTTCACCTGGGACCGATGGCTACAGGCTGGAAGTCGATCGCACTACAGGTGACTGGCTCTACCTGTTTGTCATAATTATAATAGTATTTACCTGTGCGATGTATACATGTACGCTGTGTCACAGGTATGATGCTCACATATAGAGTCAGAACAAAGTTCAGTCTGTTGCTGTTTACAAACATTGCAAGTCAACACGGCCTAAGATGTTTGATTGGTTGACCTCACAACGAGAAGAAAGTGGTGATATATCTAGCTTAGAATTGGGTCAGGTCGTGGGCATTCATGCCTAGCGCTTTGGATCTCTTGCCTACAAAATGAAGCATGTATATACAGGGTGGCTCAAAATAAAATGTCCCACCGGATAAAATGCAATTTCTCCGCAACCAATTGAGATTTTTATACCAAACTTTCACCATTTACAGAGGAATGATTTTTCAACAATCCATGAACATTTTACTAAATAATTTCCATAACTTCAAAAGTTACAGCTGTTTTAATATTCAATTTTATTTTTTCACATTTCCGAAGAAAAATTGACAGTTATTTCGTCTCTGTGCCAATTTTCAATGTCAAATAAAATCGTCTTTCATTACGAAATCAGAATCTGTTGAGCAGTTTATCTCAAGGCATGTTCGAAGTGTCCACCCCTAGCTCTCACACAAGCTCGAAGTCTTTTTGTGAAGCTCAGTATGGCCTTGTTGATTGAATCCTGCGGCAGCTGATTCCATATTAGCTGCAAGACTTTTTCAGCTCGTCAATGTTCTTCGGCTTCGGATGAAATGTCTTGTAACGTTCAAGCATAGCTCCCCAGACGTGATAATCAAGAGGGCTAAGGTCTGGAGAGTTTGGTGGCCATTCATCTTTCCCAATGAATTCACTGCAGTTGTTGGCAATGAAGCCTTGAGCCAACCTTGCCGTGTGAGCAGGCGCACCGTCAGTAAAAGATTAACAAATTGAGCGCTTAATATTATTTTAAAATATCTGCAATTATTAACTGTTTGTTTCATAAATTCTTTCTTTACAACTTGTAATGAAGTCATATGACGTCATGATTATTTGGGTGTTACAAAACAATTTCTCTGTGAAAAAATCTTAAAGAAATAACCATTATTGGACCGTTCATCTGCGGAAATTTGAAAAATTGAATTTAATATTAAAACAGCTGTAACTTTTGAAGTTATGGAAATTATTTAGTAAAATGTTCATGGATTGTTGGAAAATCATTCTTCTGTAAATGGTGAAAGTTTGGTATAAAAATCTCAATTGGTTGCGGAGAAATTGCATTTCATCCGGTGGGACATTTTATTTTGAGCCACCCTGTATATATATTATATATAAAATTATATATATAATTATATACATGTATATGTATGTATATATATAGGATCGTATTGTATTTCAGTGCATTGTTAAACAACTGTGTGGAGGGTAGGCCTACCTATACGCTCGCCACCGTCTTAAGCAACAATTGGCCCACGCCATGATGATGCATGACCTGAATGCAGAATTTAACTGGACCGTACGTGAGGCCTTCTTCCGCGTAGAGTTTGCAACGGAGTCAGACGTAATGGTGATTAGTCATTGGAAATTAGTCTGTGGATTGGAAACGGTCTTTGTCTTGCCTGATAAGTGTTTTTGGTTGTCAGTGTTGTATCAATTAAATTGCAAATGTAATTCAATTATAAGTGCAATTACATGCTTGTAAATGTAATTGAATTACAATTACAATTACTTGATTGTGAAAGTAATTGAATTACAGTTACATTTTGATTGTAATTCAATTACCAGTTACTTTTAAATTATTCCTTTAAAATTGGCACATGATTTAAAAAGTTTTGATAATTTTTTATTACTCTATTTTTAAACTAAAACATCCAATGGGCCATTGACCTGTAAATTGTAATAGGCTATATACATTCAATTGTGTTATAAGTTTGCCAGGTGTCCAAAATACGATTTACAAATTATGATCCATTAAAACAAGTTAGAATTTATTTGATTTTTAGGAGTAGAAGTTTTAAAAATGATAGTCTGTTGGAGAATTTAGGCTAGGCCTAGTTGATTGTGCCTGAGTGAGTGAGTCAATTCGTCCAGCAGTGCTAAAGAAACGCTCAAGGGGAGCTGAAGATACAATCTTTGTTTTCTGTAGGCAGCCGTAGTACGCTAGCTAAGAATGACTGCATGGATAGTCTGATAATGATGGTCAGCCGTTGCCCTTGGGGTCTATCAAAGTGTGCTGTAAGATCGTAAGAGGGGCGTAAGGATAGAATAATGTTGACAATTATGTTGCCATGCAAACATAATGTAAAGCAGTTTATTCAATAAAACGGGTGGCCTGGGTCAACCCATGCAGCAGGCTGGCGTCTTTGCTCACTCTATGAAAGTAATTAGTAATTTACACTTAATTCAATTACAAATTACATGCAATATTGTAATTGAAATACAATTGCAATTACTCGACTCAAATTGTAATTCAGTTACAATTACGGAACTTGTAATTCAATTACGTAATTCAATTACATGTATTTCAATTACTGAACAACACTGTTAGTTGTAAAAAACTCGAGGAGGAGTACACTGCCTTCCTGACTGTTAGCCACAATTTCATTTTGACAGAATATGAAATGGACCACTAACCTAAAATTTTCATATGGCATATCAAACATCCCCCGACCTCGTTGCTCATGATATCTTCCTGCAGCATGCCTATGGACATTAGTTGGGACCCATATAGGCTGTATTCAAGTCCCATATGGGCTTTTGAGCGGTACCTATAAATAAATACATACATGCATGCATACATACATACATGCATACATACATGTGGGCATGGTGTTATCAATGTAGCACATGACTACATGTATAATGGCATTCATCAAACGCAGTTTACATTTAATCTGCTATGAAATCATTATAGTAATTTAACACGCCTTTGTGTACAAAATGTAGGCATACAAAGAAAAGAAATTATTATATCGTCTTTGATTGATTAGCTTTCTTCTACACGAGTTTTCTTCCTTGCAAAACAAGGAAGTCAATAAAATTTGTCAATCATGTTTTCAAATTTATCAATCATGCTTTCAAATTTGCTGTTTTCATTAGACTATAAAAGACATGCCATTTGTAGGCTAATTTCAGATTACATTTTACCTGTGTACCGTTTTATTCATTGCAAAAATGTCAGTTTCATTCTATATTTCTGATTGAGCTGTAATTATCCTATTTAGTAATTTATCCGATAGGCCTATTCGTATCATAACATGCAACTCTGGTAAAACTATAATGATCCTATTTGTGTGGGCTCAAGAATCTTCTGAAATTTTAGCACATGACGTAAAACTATCCACAGGAAAACTGTAAATTATTACTGACGAGCTGTTTGGCTTTCACAGATTAAGTTCTCAGGCGATTCCTCTCTTTTGTCGAAAGCTGGTTCATGCTGTTAGAAATTCTGTAAAGAGCGCACTAGGAAAGGAATCGATAACACAAAAGAACCTAACTTCAGCATTTCTTTTCCAAAGTTTATCTTGATCTCTTCTTCTACGAAAACCAACCAATTACGTCACATCAACTCCGGTGCTTTGACGAAATCAGGGGCGTCAGTTCAGTCTTTTTTCAGGGCAAACACTTGCTCAGGGTTTGGCAAAACTTGGCCAGCTTGTTTAGTTTTGTATTTAGTTTACGTGTGCGACACTGTGTTTAAATGATCTAACATGTTATCTTCTTCTTGTTCGTGTATATTTCTTACAATGCTCGATTTTCTGCTGTCCTAAACTCCTAGTGATGATGAATAAAGATATATTATATCAATGCACTAACATACACATAAATAGTTGATTTTTCATCACATTCAGTACGGGGCATTTGCCCCTCCCACTCCAAATGACGTACCCGGACAAATTTTCATTAAAGTTTGTCTACACCAACGTTCGATAAAATATCTGCAGTGCTGTATATGTTCATTGTTCTACTTAGTTTATGAAAGGATGTAAATTAGGGCCGAGGATTTTAGCGATTAATTAATCGATTAATCGTTAAAAATTTTAATCGATTAATTTTGTCTTGTTGGATTAATTTGTTTAGGCCTACTTATTTCGTGATGTCGAGTGGTCCATTTCCGGAGTAAACAATATGGCTAACAATAATAATGTGAAACGTTTCAGTGGAAAATTAAGCGATCATTTTGCATTTAAGGTACCGGTAATTGCTTTTGAAAAGTCGAAGATGGCGATAAAATTAACTGTCCTCGTTGCAATAAACAGTTCGCTTACCGTGGTTCAAACACATTGCTGGCATATCACCTTAAGAATCTGGAATGATTGCAGTTTTTGCGCAAAGCAATAACTAAGTCAGTGACCACATTTTTAACACTTTTCGCGCTTTACATAACAGATACCAGACTACTAGAAATTTTAGAATTTAACCGATTAATCGAAGTTAAGTTTCGGAGATTAAGCGATTTTTTAAATCAGTAGGCCTACCATCCTTAAGTATGACGCCATCGAAATTAAAACCTTCTGAAAAGCTGTTGAAGATTTTATCTTTTCATTTTCAGAATTTCACAAAAGTTGTAAAAAGCATATAGAAAACGCAATATCTCCTTTTCCGGATAACATGGCACCCTGGAGACATCTGCTGAAAACTGATTCCAGATGACACCCGGTGAAAAATGGAAAAGATGGCATAGTGGTCGTTTAAGTAGGCCTAATATGCCAATCTGGATGGTTTTCTCGTGTAACGTAATGTACCTGTAACGTAAATAATCGAAATTTCTTAGCGCGACAAAATATCTGCGATAGTAAAACTAGCGCTTGATCAAATGATGTCCGCTAAGAGCCAGCAGCTGGTCGTTCGCGACGCTTCGGTGTCGCCCGGAATTAACCGACGCCTATAGCCAAACACGGGACAACGGTGGCAGGTGCTTGTGATATACGATTTTGTGGCTATTGAGAGTCACCAATTACAGGACTGTCCTTGAACATTATTACCGGCTATAAATGCTTAATTATTAAAAAAATACGACATAACGAAGGCACGTGCTTGCGATCTTTGATTCCGTGGCTGTCGAGATTCATCAATAACAGAACGCTCTTGAACGTTATCACTGGCTACAAATGCTTATTAATTCAATGAGTCGTATTTGTTGAATGATCAACAGGATATAAACGTCACCCAACCCCAAACTAACGATCCTTCAATTAACATCGTTCTCTTGAAGTGTTTACTGGTTATGTTAATTTAGGCTGTCGAAACTTTGTTCAAACCATAGCGTACCACGGGGGGTCCGGTGGCGCGTTGGATAACATCTGGCGAAGAGTGCGAGAGGTACCGAGTTCGAGCCCCGTTAGGGCGGATTTGCTTTGTGGGCTGCTATTAGCGCCGTGTATTACAAGCTGTCTGTTCTGTTAGTAGTTAACTAGTTAAGATTGTTTCAATTGCATAACATGTAAATGTACAGCGCAGTGCGTTTGTCAGGCGCTAAATTAAAGAAAAGGTATTATTATTAGATATTATAACTCCGATTTAAACATGACCTTAATATATAATAATATTTAAACTTTTTACTTGAGTTAATGACAACCAGAACACTCAAAAGAACCAAAGGTTCCGCTAACAGGGTCACCTAATTCAAACTAGTCGTTAGACAATCATACTTTCCAGTTCATCATCTTATGCTATAATACATGTTGACTTTTTAATAACAAGTTTTGTGTCCATGATAAGAAGTCAAAAGTTATTCATTCAAGACAAAAAAAAAACAAATCGCGGCATTCACTGCTGATGAGGACACCCAGCACGCACATGTGTCCATAACAACTAAACTCTAAACGACGTAATTGAAATCATAAGCTAATTACTAGGCCTACTTCAATACATAGATGCACCTAAAAACTGTTTTCGGTATAGCTAGTGCAAAGATGAGTCCTATAAGACTTCACCGGTAGCCCACCACTCAGTTTGTAATTTGTGTAATGTGATTTTGCTTTATTTGGTGGTGAGTAAACTACTTACTTACTTACTTACAGTAAGATAGTCTAGCATCTCTCGCATATATTCCGTTAAATCATGTAGTTCAGCGTATTGGCTACGGCCCAAGCAGCACAGTTAAAGACGGACTGGATCCGGAGCAATTGGCACTTTGGCAAGCCAGCTAGGATAAAGTTGCAATAATCTAGGCTCGTAGTGATGTATGAGTGAGTGAGGGTCACTGCGTTGCACGACAGATTCATTACCAATATGAAAGGTGCTATACAAAGTTTATTATACAATACAACACAACTGTATTTGATATTGCCCTCCTTATAAAGCAGAGGTTCCCAAACTGGGGTGCACTCACCCCCAGGGAGTGCGACATGTCATTTAAGGGGTGCGACAAAGTATGACTTATAAGAATGCATTGATAACATACATATTATAATATTATAATGTTATATATTATTAATATATAACATTATAATATTATAATATAATTATTAACTCTTTCGCAGTTTAAGTAGGCTTATGGCAAGATATGCAAGCAATTTAACCAAACGGAGGTACGACGCACGGCTTATTCACTCTTCTGTAATAGACCTAGTTGAATATTTAGATCTACGCCAGTTATAAGTAGATCTTTCATATAGAAATGCTCGTGCTATTTTTATTGCAGGTTATCATGAAGGTCTTATCGACAATATCATATGCTTTGTTCCCCTTGTGCCTGTCTCGGTATGCTAATCCTTGCGTCAACATCCTTCGGACAGGAAAGTTCTGGTATAACGAAGGCCACTGGCTTTTAAGTTATCTATGGATGCACAGTTTGCGCAAAATTAAACATAATCAACTACACGTAAGTTTGATTAGGTTGATCGTTTCAAGGGCTCTTCAGGCTGAGTTATCGCTCATAACCCATGAGTCTATAATTTACCACCCTTTGTCCGAGACAGGTGTAGGCCTAGGCATAATTCATGGAAGATAGGATTTTGATCGCCATCTGTGTGTCTGCATATACGTTTGTCTATGTGTCAGTCTGTGTGTTTAGATTGTTGGTAGTTGACTAGCTATTTACTCACGCACCCTGTGGAGATAAACTTGTTTTTCTCTTTCACCGAATAAGCGCCTCTGAATAGATATCCCGACGGGGCTCTATAAAAAGGCCCTGTATGAACGAATGATGGAGTTAATTAGTTGATTAATTAATTAATTAATTAATTGATCAAGGAAAGAATAATCGGAACCGGACCATGGTATCAATGGGAAGACACATCCAGTGGCTAATCTGCTCTGATCATATAACTTCTATTGAGCCCCGTATACACAGTGAACAGGGCATCCGACAATAATTGTCGCTTCAAATGAAATCGTGCTCAGAAAGTCGGAATCTTTAATGAAGCCCGATCTTTTCATCCAACTTGTCTCGGAAATTATGATCACGATACGATTGGTATTAAAGCAAGTGACTGCGACACTGAGATTATGCATTATGCAAACACACGAAACTGACGCCATCAATATAATAGCTCAGTCCAGATGCTTTGCCTGCGTAGGTCCCTCTCTATGGAATGGACTTCCTCCTTCTCTACGCTCTACAATACTCTCTGGTGGCATCTCTACCTCTTTCTCTCACCTTAAAACCTTCCTCTTCTCTCGGAGTAAGCTTACCTCGCACTGGGAGCGCGTCTGAAGGGCCTAATGCTGTGAGAAGCGCTTTATAAATGATCAAATACAATCAACTACACTACACTACAATACAATATAATCAGAGATGGGGAAAATACTTTTCAAAAGTATTTTGAAAATACAAAATAAAATACTTTATACTTTTCAAAAGTATTTTGAAAATACTTTCACAAATACTTTTCAAAAGTATTTTTGAAACACAAAATAAAATAGTATTTTGAAAATACTTTTGAAAATACTTTTTCAAAATACTTTTCAAAAGTATTTTGAAAATACAAAATAAAATACTTTATACTTTTCAAAAGTATTTTGAAAATACTTTTACAAAATACTTTTCAAAAGTATTTTGAAATACAAAATAAAATAGTATTTTGAAAATACTTTTGAAAATACTTTTTCAAAATACTTTTGAGAAATTTACATTTTGAACTTTTATCGCTACTCACTATTGTACACTCTTACTTTGCATTAGTGTACTTGACAGTGACCAATAGTTTCATACGACTTGAAGCATTGATAAAATTGTAATTAGTAACTTCTATTTCGCCGGTGCCTAAATCACAAGGCTCCAACAAATGGCGCATTAAAACCAAAATGTAATCAGATCAATATCACTCAGTTAGACAGAGAGGCAGCCTATGATGGATAAGCGATTTTAAGGAGATTAAAATTTTTAATAACGCGATTAATTTTTAATAAATCTCACAATAAATAACAAGTACAACTATTCTACCGACTCTGAGTAGTTACGTTGAATATGCGCTAATATAAATGCTTGCAGTCAATAAAGAAAAAGCAAACATGTTTTTACTATTTGTTTTTACGTCTTAACTTTTACTCTAAAATTTAAAGTTTAAACTCAGCTGTTTTATCAAGAATTGTTTTAGCGCATTTCTAGAAATAATTGGGCGAGGTGACAATCGCGTTAACTGCGCTAAAAAAATTATCGCGTTAATTAATTAACGCATTAATCGCGTTAATAAATCTCACAATAAATTATTGAAAAGATTACTTTGACTGAGGACTCCTGGAATTGTAATTATGGATGTATGCACCATGCAAGCATTACTGTACATAATGTATAAGGCACACTGTTCTCTTCAACTTACCCCATCTATTACTGCTCACTTGCTGACTGCTCCACGACCTCCTTGGCTATTACACTTTTTACTTAAATGATGACTTAAGTACACCTCTAACTATTTTATACCAATTGTATTTATGATGAATGTCGATTTTGGCCCGACTGCTTTGATTGCGTCCCTTGCTTTACGTCTTATTGTTTCTGTTTCTTATTTTGACTTGTGTTACTAGTACTGAATAACATTTCTCGGCAAGTTGCCACTGTTGATTTTTGTTGTGTGTGCACGGACATAGTAAACCAGCGGAAGGGAGACTACACTTGCTCCTTGTGTGCTAGATCCTATCATGCAACTTGTATTACTAATAGAGACAATACTTTGACTGAGGACTCCTGGAATTGTAATGAATGTTTTAAAAAGACACATGAATCTAATGAGAAACTAAACTTACAATCTAGAATTTCAAACATAGGTAAACTTCCTAAACTCAACTCCTTAAACATAACAGACAATGATGATCTCAGGAAACCACTTTTAAATAATAAAGACCTAGACTCTGATATTAATTACTTTGTAGACCTTGTCAGGGAGTGTGAGTACTTATCTCCTTCACAAGCATCCAATAGATTTCATACTGGTCAACCATCCTTTGCCATCTCACATCTTAATACTAGAAGCATCATCTCTAAAGTAAAGGAGATTCAAAATCTATTACAACAATTGCCCACTTCAATTCTTGCTGTCACTGAGACCTGGTTATCTGACAACACAGCTGATACAGTCCATATTCCTGGTTACACCTTTACATATAGGAATAGAGAGGATGGAAGAGGAGGAGGAGGTGTCGGGTTGTTCACAAGGGAGGATATTGATTATAAGGAAATGATCATCCCCACTTCTTTTACTTCTTTTGAAAGCTTATTTATTAACATTCCATCTACAAAAAATACGGATATTGTCGTAGGAGTCATATATAGACCACCTGGTACTAATCTAGATTTCTTTAATACTGAATTTGAATCTCTAATTGACTTGCTAACCATTCATAAAAATAGAAATAAAAGGATATTTATAACTGGAGATTTTAACATCGACTTATTGGCTTCGGAGACTCATAATCCCACTGCTGACTTTACCGACTGCCTTACCTCTCACCACTTTCTCCCCATGATTCTCCAACCTACTAGAATAACTCCCACTACAGCCACCCTAATTGATAACATTTTCACTAATTCTCCTGCCTCTGTCACTAACTCTGCTATAATAATATCTGATATTTCGGATCACTTACCCATTATAACCTGGATTGAGAATATTTCTAAAACCCTGAATAAATTAGGTAACCCTCAATTGGTAAGGACCGTAAATGATGCTACCACCTCTAACTTTAGACTATTACTAGACAAACTAGACTGGTCACCAGTTTTATCACTTTGCAGCAAAAATGAATCTGACTTAGCATATGCTTTATTTGTAAAATTAATACAGCTTAATTATGACCAAGCTTTTCCCCTAAGGCCCAGAGCCACTAATAAAAGAAAAGCAGCTCAGAATCCTTGGATGACTCAAGGACTATTAAATTCTACAAAAAAGAAAGAAAAACTATACGTTAAATTTGTAAAAAATCCTACTCTAGCAAATAAAGCCATATTTACCGCTTACCGTAATAAGTATAAAGTAATACGTACTAAACTGGAACAAGACTATTATAGTAATGAATTTGCCAAATATAACCATGACATTAAAAAAACTTGGCAACTAATTAAATCCATCGTTAATACTGAAAATAAGGATACGATTATAAAAGAAATATTAATTAATGGCAATAAAATAGACGACTCTGAACTTTTAGCGGATATATTTAATACCCATTTTACGAACTTACCTAAATCTCTAGCACAAAATATACCTCTATCAAAAAAATCATATCAAGATTATATGCCGGCCTCTTCACTGAATTCCTTTGCTATGCTACCGACTTCTTCCTATGAGCTAATTGCTATCAACAAAACCCTTAAAGATACTCACAGTACTGGACCTGATGACCTCAATCCGCATGTATTATCACCACTTATGGATATACTAGCAACTCCACTAAGCGAAATAATAAATTGCTCGATTAGAACTGGAGAGGTTCCATCTGATATTAAATTAGCTAAAGTAATACCGATTTATAAACAAGGAAATAAAAATGAGGTTTCTAACTTCAGACCTATCTCTATATTACCTTTTTTTCCAAGTTGTTTGAGAGGGTTATGTATGACAGGCTGTACTCTTTTATTAGCCAATCTGAAATCCTTTACCCCTTCCAACATGGCTTTCAGCCAGGGCATTCGACATATATGTCACTAATTGATATTCAGGATAAAATCTCTCAAGCCATGGATAACAATGAATATTCCATTGGAATTTTTCTCGACCTAGCCAAAGCATTCGATACGGTTGACCATAAAATCTTGTTATATAAACTTGAAACTTATGGAATCAGAGGAGTTGCACTTGCATGGTTTTCAAGCTACCTAAATAACCGACGCCAGCAAGTTTCTTGTAATGGCAAACTATCAAGTTTTCAAAACATAGTCTTTGGGGTTCCTCAAGGCTCAATACTTGGGCCTCTACTCTTTTTAATATACATCAATGATCTTCCCAATTCTGCATCTCTTCTTCATTACATTCTCTTTGCAGATGACTCCAATGCCTTCTACTCACATGCCTCATATGACCAATTAATTAAAATAGCAAATAATGACCTAGAACTAGCTAATGACTGGTTTAAAGCCAACAAACTCTCCCTTAACCTATCTAAAACAAATTACATCATCTTCAGGTCTAACAATAAACCTGTTCCAACTCCTGACAATGCTCTGACAATTGAAAATAAGTTAATTCCTCAAGTCTCTTCATCCAAATTCCTAGGGGTTTACATTGACCAACACTTAAAGTGGGACATACATATTGCCGAAATTGCTAAAAAAATCTCTAAAAACACTGGAATAATTCGCAGGATATCCTATCTGCTTCCAACACACATACTCAAAAATCTATATTTTACACTTATACATCCTTATTTAAACTATTGTAATTTTGTCTGGACATCTACATATGACACTCACTTACTAAAACTAAACATACTACAGAAAAAAGCTATAAGAATTATTACCAAATCTCCTATCAACACCCACACTGACCCACTGTACTTGCAACTTAACCTCCTGAAAATATCTCAGATTAAATTTCTTCAAACTAGTATATTTATGTACCAGTATGATAATAACCTCCTCCCACAAGCTTTCTCGGCCTACTTCAAACCAAACTTACTTGACAGGGCCATTCGAAATAAAAGAGTCTACATAAGCATCTTTGCCAGAACAAATACCCGACAGTTTTCTATCAAATACCAGGGTCCCCTCATATGGAATAGCATACCAGAATGTGTTCGTGCGGCCATGAGTCTAGCCTCATTTAAAATCCAAATCCGTGCACACACAATAAAAAATTGTTAAATAAGAAATGTTAAATAGCATTGCATTTGTTCAGTTCTTTTTTTGGTCTTTTTTGGTTTTATTGTCTTTTGTTTTACCCTAAGGCGGAGGGAAGCTACCTCAACGCTGTTATTTCTGGGCTCCCAAGCTACTGCCACTGTGTTAAGTATTTGTCACTACTAAGACTCATTGATATTATTTTGTAAATAGGCCCCCACTCAGCGGGATTATTCCCTTCGGGTAAGCCTATTGCTCCCTTATGTATGCTGTGATAATTGCATATTAAATGATTATGCTTTATGTTTAATTACTGTTAAATATTATTTGTTTTGTGTCTTTGTGTTATTGGGACCAATAAACAAATTGAATTGAAATTGAATTGAATAACGCGTTAAATGCCCAGTCCTAATTTTAAGCATTGTGGTTGGCCAGACATCACAGTTTTATAAACTATAAGCCCCAATTTGAAACTAATTCTTTGCCGAACAGGAAGTCATTGTAAATGTTTAGGCACACGGCTTATGCGTTCATGGTTAGATGTGTTAGTTGTGGCCCCAAACAAAGAGTTTTGAACTCTCTGCAGCTTCAGCATGTTTGACTTATTGATACCATTACGAAGCGAGTTCCAGTAATCTACGCAATTGGAAAACCATGCATTTATCAGAGATGTCCTAGCATATATGGACACATACCGCCTAGTTCTGCGTATGTTATCAATAAACATATAGGCTATGATGACATACAAATGCTGTTTACCTAGTCAGTGAAGGGCATGGTAGAATTGAAAACAACGCCTAAGTTACGAGCAGAATCTGCCAGCTCAACAATTGAGTCACCCAGTTTCAATGACTTAAGCTGATCAAAATTTTTAGTTGCTGTGGAATGCCCAGTACAAGAAATTCAGTCCTGGATGGGTTAAGGAAGAGTTTAGTGGCCGCCATCCAAAACCGTACCTCATCAAAGACAGCAGAAAACAGCTGCACAGGTGAGTCACATGACAGACTGTCAAATGAAATGTAGATTTGAGCGCCTCTGATTGGTGTCCACTGCGAGAGACGCTATATAAATTGATAGATACAATACAATACAAGCACAACGCCCTGATATATATCCTGATATTACAGACTCACAAGTAGCTGGTGTAACCAGAAGATTTTTAATTTTCAAAACGTCATGTTCTAGTCGAGATCTCAAGCCCTATACTATAGCATTAAACAATAATTTTGGCAGAAGCTTTATAAAATATATATTTTTAAAGTAAGCTTATTTTAGAAAAGTATTTTGGAAAAGTATTCCAAAATGTATTTTAAATTCTCCAAAATACTTTTTAAAACTATTTTGAAAATAATTTTACAAAATACTTTTAAAAGTTTTTGAAAATGCAAAATAAAATAATATTTTCTATTTTGAAAATAGAAATCTATTTTCAAAATACTTTTGTACCCATCACTGAATATAATACAATCTATATGTAGTCTACCTGACGTCACAAGATTACATGACGTCTATAACGAAACTGATGTGCATTCAGCTTTTCATGTTGCGCTTTATAAGTCTTCTTTAAAAAATCGGCCACAACTTTTTTTTCGCAAAAGAATGAAACTCTGACTAGCTATCAAATCAAATCAAATTTAGTGGAGTCGATACAGTGTTAATCATGTTCACAATCATGGCGACAAATAAGAATTCTATTATTGTAATTAACGAATCTGTGCAGAACAGTGTAGTAAGAGTGTGTGATCATAGAAACACAATTATAGGTAAAGCTCTTAGTCGACTCATGGGGGAGAAGAAGCTCAAAGAGCTTTTAACTTAATATCGTTTATTTAACGACGCCGTCATATCGACGTCGATTGGCGTCAAAGAGCTTATCGAGTCGTCCCCATATTAGTTATACAGGACACGGAGGGCAAGATTTAACAGCCAATGGTCACGTAGGACCGACTTCGCTTGAAATTTATGGCTCTCTTACGCTGAGACATTTTCAGTGGTTCTCTTGATTACCGATAATCCAACGACATATTCCGCCCCTCTACAGTGATCTGTTGAAGGTTTTATGAGCGGCTTCGTTTGATCCATTTGATAACACGATAGCAATGAATTTGTAGACGAAACAAATTAATTTGTAGACGATAGAAATTAATTTGTAGATCATTAATGACTTCAGAATGCGAATCATTAAACTAGGCCTAATAGTCTTCACAACTGACACTTGACCCATTCAATTGAGCTCTACGTTTGATAGCGACTATTATTGTACACTGTAATAGCATTTACATTTATGGTCACGTCAGAAGAGTTGAAACAAAACAGTCATTACATTTCAATTACATTATGGAATTTATGGTTGCCCTTAATACGACCATCATCACGAGTGTCTTTGCCACACCCACTGGAACTCAAACGCAGTAGCCATCAGTAGGATTTATCTCTACTAGTAAAATAATAAATTCTGTTTAATAACTGGATCTAATTATAAGAATCAGTTTAATGAATGCGTTTGTGAATTATAGTGACATGTCGACGTAAAACTAGTTGAAAGCGTCTTGTGTCTTGCGGAACAGTATAGGCTACGTCTATTTTGTAACTGTAATCGCAAATTTATATAGCGCTTCTTCGAGACCGACTCGTCACAGTCAACCTGGAAGGTTGTTTCAGCAGATGCGACGGGGTTGCTAAACTTATCCAATATATCTCCAAGGTCTTCAAGAGTCAATGCAAGGCTCGAACCCGCGCACTCCGCGCGCATGGCCCAACGCTAAAATCAGTAGGTTTAAGATGTCTCTTAATTGTGCAAGCGTTAAAGGTTTCGAGTGTACGATTACAGCATTACATGTTTAAGGTAGAAAATCTTCAAATTGCACGAGGCTTAATATGTAATGGATTGGACGAGAGTGCAGCTCACGTGCTACTTCAAATGAGACTGACGAGAGGCGCCTCCAGCCTGATAGTAAGATAACAGGATCGAACGAAAAGTCTGCACACGCTAGAGGAGAGGAGGCAGAAAGAGACGGAGGAGTCAATGTCGCATTTGATCTGTATTATGTTACATCGTGAAGTCAAGTTATGCTATGTCATGTTGTGGTATGTTATGTAATTGAATTAAATGTTGTGTTAAAACTAGGGGTGGGCAACGATTAAAAATTTTAATCGAAATTAGGCCTAATCGCAAATTAAAAAATTATAATAACTCGATTAATTTTTAATCGCATGTCACAATGAATAACAAGTACAACTACTCTACCGACTCTGAGTAGTTACGTTGAATATGCGCTATATAAAAAAATTAATGCTTGTAGTCAATAAACAAAAAGCAAACATGCTTTTACTACTTGTTTTTCCTTTTTAGTTTTTACTGTAAAGGTTAACGTTTAATCTTAAAGTTTTTACTTTGTATTAGCGGTTTTATCAAGAATTGTTTTAGCGCATTTATTAAAAACAATTCACCTCATGACAGCATCGTTAACTGCGTTACAAAATTTAATCGTGCTAATTAATTAACGCATTAATCGCGTTAATAACGAGTTAAATGCCCAGTCCTAGTTAAAACTGATCAGTGCATTTTCTGGGATTGTGATAGACAGGCGAAGGCAAGTACCAGCGCTGAAACAAGGATGATAAGGAATTGGTCACAAACTGGAGATCCGGGTCAAACTAAAAGTGTGTTTCTGCACAAAGGTCGCGTAACCATGGTAGCCTAGGTCCTCGAGAAGAGGTACTCGAGGGACTATATAAGCACGGCTGACGGACGATCATTTGCAGACCGGTCGACATCAGATGAGAGAAAGCCCATCAAAAGACTCCGCAGGTGAACCAGAGAAACATCCTTCTTACGTCGCCTACTTCAATCGGGTATGCTCTTCTTCTACGTGAAAACATTTCTGTTCATTTGCCTCGTTCTTATTTCCGAATGAAATGAAAGTTAAGTGGATTTAAATCTGTTTTTTTTCTACATTTAGCCAAAATTTAACTTTATTGTAATGGATATTTTCTAAAGGCCTAATTTCAGTGATGGTCACTAACTAATTTTTTTAGGTTAAACTATAACTATGTTTCAAATTAAATAAAAAGTTTAACTGAAAGTTGGCAACTGATTTTGTAAATAAGTTAACTAAACTAAAAATATTTAACTTTTTAACAAACTTTTTCACAAACATTTTCACAATGACAGAGATTAAGTGAACTGCAATAATGCAGAGTGTCAATGACAATTTCACTTTCAAACTATGTAACATGTACTAGACTAATAGTCCTAGTACAATTCTACATGAAAATCATAAAGAAAGTTGCCAATCATGAAATGCAGTTCACTTGACTTGAGTAATAAAACCAGTTACTTATGACAAGCATTGCGGAAGATAGTTGCTGATTTTGTTACTTAAACTTTCTAGCTAATAGCAAAATATTAGTTTAACTTTTTAGCTAATAACTAAAAATATTAGTTAAACTTTGGTTTTAACTAAACTTTTTTCTCGTTAAACTTTTGCCTTAACTAAATTTTTATAGTTAAACTAAAAGTTTGGAACTTTTTAGTTAACTTTTGCCCATCACTGCCTAATTTAGATTCAAGTTAATTTATTTTTTAGCCACGCGATAACATAGGCCTATAGGCTAATCGAAAGTCAATTTAAATCTTTTTCTTGTAACGTGATTTGTTTTACGTAGGCTAAGTGCGATTATAATTTCAAATTAATAAAAACGAGGTTGAACAAAACATTAGGCCTACTTTAAACAAGTGTAAAATAATTGCGCTTTAAGATGAGTTAATTAGTTAAGCTTTTATGAGACATAAGTTCAAATGCAGTTTAATTTAATTTATTTTAAGTTTAAAAAAAATTTAGCTTTAGGTCTACAGTTATTTGCCCTTAAGGTGACTCAATGTTGAAGTCATTTGGCTGCAGGGGTCGTCTGAAATTGGAACGAACCGGAACGGCGTTCCGGTTCTTTTTTGGACGACCGCAACGCCGTATCGGTTACTTATTTGATTAGCATGGCGCATGAAGCCGGCGTTCCGGTTCTTCCTGAAGTGGGCGTTCAGGTTCTTTTTTCTTTGGGACGGTTTCGCTGTAAGGTAATGTATCGTTTACGCAACTTGACTTTAGGATAATTTAACTTTGAAATAATTTATCCTGAAGGTAATGTAACTTGAAACTAGTTTAAAGCAATTTGTCTTCTTGGTAATTTAACGTTACAATAATTTGACGCTAAGGAAACTAAACGCTAAAGCAAGTTGGCTTTCAGAATACTCAATATTCACGTCACTTAGAGTTTAAGTAGCCTAAGTCTGATTAAAGCGATGTAGGTTAATTAATTTATGTTTAAATTTATTTAGCTCAAAATTAATTATAAATTTATTCTCAGACCAATAGAATGAATATTATAAATATGTACAATCTTTAAACGACTGAATTATTATAATAAGTGTTCTTTATAATGACGTTGTGTGCGTCGCCTTATATCGTGTGTATTAATTATATAGCGCATTTCCAGAGACATCTGTGATAAGATTTCCGGATTACATAATAATGAAAATGTAACATAATTTCTAAAAACTTGATCAGACCTTAGAGTTAAATGACTATGTTGCACATTAACTAACGAATCACCTATAAATATACCCAAGTAAATCGTATTGGCACTCAATTATTCTAAGGCAGATTATGTGCATATGAATCATATTGTCACTACGTAATAGTTCTAACACAGATTATATGCATGTATTCTGATCCACTTATGACTGCTCTGGCTATATATATATATATATATATATCCGCTATATATATATATATATATATATATATATATATATATATATATATCCGCTATATATATATATATATATATATATATATATGCAAGTGTATCAGAATACATGTGCATATAATCTGTGTTAGAACTATATATATATATATATATATATATATATATATAATATTCTACGCGAGTGGAAGCGTTACGCATACATCCCACACAGCCTCCTTCATTGGATTGCAT
The DNA here is from genome assembly GCA_020284085.1 of Aporrectodea caliginosa. Lineage (NCBI taxonomy): Eukaryota > Metazoa > Annelida > Clitellata > Crassiclitellata > Lumbricidae > Aporrectodea > Aporrectodea caliginosa. The sequence continues at coordinate 688,748 of JACEVL010000382.1, read as the reverse complement.
CAATTCAATGCAATACTAATGCATTTGGACATTTCTTCTCTCCTTCCGAAGTCCCGAAATGCACACACGATCATACTCAGGGTTTCTACACGGGAACCGCCTCAAGTGACTCGAAGCCTCGAACACGTAGTCTCTGCGTTATCTATAGGCCGAGAGTTCTAACGAATCGGCTACTCGCCACATAGCCTAGTTGGCACAGATTTTGACTCCGGTGGCATACGGCCATCACGGTGGCAAACTGTCAACCCAGTATACAATTAACATCGCTGCAGTAGAGAGTTTTGTAATAATCGTAATCGTAAACTACAAATTTCTAAAGCGGTATACTGTAAAACTAAGAGCAAATCACCCGCATATTTCACGAACCCTGCGTCGTATCAGAGATCGATCATCGATGTCCAGTGTAGATCCGAGTTCGGTTAGCATAATACCTTTAAGCGTTTTCTAATCAGTACGTTGTATTATAATTTATAACGTTATTCAAATTTCGTTTGAGTTAAGTCGGCTAAGACAAATGTTTGAGTTCCGTCATAGGCCAGCAATCATCTCGATTGGCCCTTAATTAAAACGCTCGAACAAACGTTTCGAATGGCGCAAATTACAGAAATAATGCAATGGCTGCAGGCAGCCTACCAAGTGAGACAGTATGGCGAAGAATACAGGTTGAATTACTCAAAGTTTTAGACTGATGAGCAGCTTCTGTGTTTGCTAGCCACGAACTCTCGCTACCATACCACGCAGTGGTAGACGCAGAACAGGGCCAGCTTTATTAAGTAGGCTAAGCAAGGAGGCATGCCAGCAAATAACTTAACAAGTAAGCAAGAAGGTAAGTATTATAATATTATAAGAAGGCAAGCAAGCAACTAAGTGGGTAAGTAAGAGAATCAAGTGAGCAAGTAAGAATAGTATGCAGCTTAGAGTAAGTAAGAAAAGTAAGCAAACAAATAGGGAAGTGAAAACTAAGCAGTCAAATAGCAAGTAGCCAAGCAAGAAAATAAGTGAGATCCATAATTTATATAATTTATAATTTTTCTAATTTATTACATCTAGTACATTAATTAGTACATTAATTACTATTTCTACCTCAGTCGTAATGTTTGGTATGTTAAGTTGGGTGTAGTAAGTAAGTAAATAAGTAAGTAAGTAAGTAAGTAAGTAAGTAGGTAAGAGAAGCATGCAAGCAAGTAGCAAAAGTAAGCGGGTAAGTTACTACCAAGTATAGTAGCTATGGCACAAAAGCAAGCTAGTGCACAAGTAATTCTCCTGCATCTGCTGACATTAAGCATTCCCGATTGGCAATGCAATGCGCTATTATTCAACAAAAAGACGTTAAAGGAATTTACTGATTTAATGAATCAATAAACGACGTCGGGTTTAACACACCCAAAATTACGACAGAGGTAGAAGAAGAAGAGAAGAGCAGTCCCTTACGCTAGCCCTGAGGCAGCCATGGGTATGAAGTGTTAGCGACTTCATTTTCTTAGCCTTGGGCATATGAGGGCGGGTGGCCAATCCTCTTCCTCGTCGTCTCATCTTCCCACCGACAGTGTACGGCCAGTGTACTCATTATAGCTGAGTTGCTGGTGGAACAGAAATCTCGAACCAAATTTTCTGCCCTGGCGGGGAGGTAGAAATAGAGGTAGAAATAGAAAAAAATGAAATAATTAATGCACTAGATGTAATAGATTATAGAAATTATAGAAATATAGGTAGAAATAGCAATGACTACAATGATTAATGTACTAGATGTAATAAATTATATAAATTGTAAATTATGGTAAAATTATAAATTATTAATATCGTGCCAGTTTGTGATGTCTACTCCTGGCTGCAACAGCGAATCACAAGAGTTTCATAGTTTAGAAGACGCCATTTCATACCTATTTATTTGATAAATAATTAGTATGCACAATATTTATGGTGTGCATACTAAATGCCCCCTCGAAGTCCAACTCACACCTCAACGTGGTGAGGGGGTGGCAACAGTCAGTAGGGGAGTGCCTGCTGAGGCTATGCCATCAGTGGTGAAGGTCTTGGCCGAAGTACCACCTTAGGGCGCTACGCGAGGTGGACAGGCTCAGCAGGAACCCTGAAAAGCTGGCAAACGTGGGTGGCATCGCCGCCTTTGATACCAAATGTGGTTATCAGAGCCAGTCCTAAGCCTGGAACTCTCTTAAGGGAGAAGCGCGAAGGTTGAACGGATGGGTGCAGATACTCCGTTCGTAAAGAAAAAATACGAATGAAATCCAATGCAAGCATTGGACCCCAAAAGGGCCTCGGCCCAGGGATCCGAGGCAAGCGTTGGACACCTACGGGCCTTCGGCCCATGGATCCTGATGATGATGATGATGCATACTAAATATGAATGAAATGACTCATGAAGCTTTTTCTTTTGTAAAAGTTAAGCCTGCTAGTTAAACAAAACTAATTATGGTGAGTTCATTAACCTTAGGGTTGCCCCTTTGACACGTGGAAACAGAGAACTTTTGTAAATGTATTATCGTCATCGTATAGATGTATAAGTTTGTGCTTTTTTTCTCTTTGTGAGTGA